>MU224608.1:1386122-1420487 GCA_018584345.1 Thuja plicata | reverse complement strand
CATAAAAAAGCATACACAGGAAATAAAGAGACAACAATAAAGAAGAGTAAAATTGCACTGTATTTTATTGATGTAATCCTTCTTTCATACATAAGAAAAAGCTTTGAAGCTTGAAAGAACATAGGCATAGATTTAGAAAGACTGATTCTTTACATTAATTTTCATCCTCTTCGTTACCGGTATTGAAACAAATCTATCACAAAGACTTCACAAACTGTCTTGCACATAATTCTAGAAACAATGAACTCTTAAATCATAGAAAACTTCGCAAATCTTTGAATTTTTCTCTGTTTTGGCAAGTGAACTCTTTAAAATAAGAAACTCTGAAAGCAAGGTGAATGCAAATGAATAGGCAATCATCTCCTTATAATAACCGTTTGAAGTACATAGCCCATGATTCTGAGAACATCAATTCTGTCTTAAATTCCACATACTATGAACATAATTGAAAACCTAGCCGTAGTTTCCTGAGTGTGACAGGAAAATCAAATTTGTACAACTGAATGCTCGGCTAAACCTTATAAGATTCAAATGAGCTGACATGTCACACTGGGATTGGCCTTTTATCATACATCTTAGCTACCCTTTTTCTGCACAGTAATCAAAATATGGAAATCTGATTGGTTGTCGAATAATTCATACTGACATATTTAATACTGGCACTTTTTTACAAAAATCAGCATCAAGCAACAAGGCGACTGCATTCATTTTCTCTGTCAGTGATCCCAATCCTTAACCTGTGTTTTATCCAGAGACATAGAAACTGTGCAACTTCCTTACCTTTACTAACCATAGTCAATATTTGGCGACCATGTGACACAAGGAAAAACTAAGTCGCCAGTGATTATCACTAACCCACATTCCTTTCTCAGACTATGCGACTAATAGTTAGTGTTATCTTTCGCAGTTATATCTTAGTCACCCAATGTAATCTTTTCTCCCCCAGACTACGTGACAACCCTTAGTCGCCTGATCGCCAAGTAAACTATCATACCTTTAAAACATTCTGAGACCTTGCGACTAGCAGTTACCCTTAATTAGTCTCGTAGTCACCGAATGCACTTACATCTTTAAGCGATCACTCTGAAACCATTTACCTCCTGACAGATGTCTTCTTTTGATTTGCAAAGTGATTTATCTGGCGACAACCCGACTGATGCATTATCCAAACCGTAAAAGGTTAGTCGCAAAGTCTCGGTGGTTTCAACTTAACCGGCCTCTTTTCTGGAGATGGTGTGACTAAAGGCTTTGCATGATACTTAACATTAGACTCATTCAGTGATTATGTGACAAAAGGTAATCGCAATGTCTCGTGATACTTCCTTAACTATAGAAAACTTCTCGCAATCACCCGAATGATCTGTGGGCCCACTGACATATTACTACTCCGTTCAAATGATTTAGCAATTACGAGACACAGAGTGAATCACGAAGTCTTGGGAAAGAACAAGGAATATTCTATTTTTAAATGAGACAATGTGACACAGGCTAATCACAAAGTCGGGGATAAAAAGGAATATGCTAATTTTAGTTGTGCGACTAAGAGATTGCAATAGAGCTCATGAGTTAAGTGGAACAAAAAGTAACTGAGAAATATAAAATGAACAACGCCTTAGGGTTTTCTTCAAATTTGAATGTTGAATAAGCTAGGGTTTAAGACTTTGAACATTTTCATAGGTTTTAGGCTTTTAGACATGAAAATTTAAAAACCTGGAGAGGGAAGAGCACAAAACCGAGGAAAAAGAAGGCAAAACCTAGAATACAACCAACAGTAGTGAAAAGTCAAGAGTTTTATTTATATATCATGCATACAAATCTAGTTCAAAGGTAGGGTCTGTGTAAGCTATTAGGAGAGAGTGAAGGAGAGAAACAAAAGTTCCCCATGACACTACTAGTCGAACTGAGTGATCCTTGGTGTTTATTTATGGTGCACCATCTGACATATGGAGATTGTCTAGAGCACATGAGCATGAAGGAGAAACAAAAAATAAGACTTAAGGCTGCTAAGTACATTATTTTTCATGGAATACTTTATTAAAATTGACTTGATGGTATGTTCCTTAGGTGCATAGACAAGGAGTAGCAAGAAAGGTCACTAAAGGCTTTTTATAATGAAGCATGTGGGGGAAATGTTTCTTAAAAAATGAAAGATTTTAAAATTTATTAAATTGTTACTACTTGCCAGGTATGTTCAAGGACGCATATCAAGGGGTTGCTAAATGTGAAAAGTGTAAATGATTTACTGGGAAACCATAATTAGAAGCTCTACGTCTAAGACCGGTGATTATTGAAGAATCATTTCATCAGTGGGGCATTGACTTCATAGGGCCTCTGAACCCCACTTCATCTGCTGGACATACCCATATCTTGAATTCCATAGACTATTTTACAAAATGAGTCAAGGCCATCCTTGTAAGGAAAGCTACTTCAACAGTAGTTTGTGATTTTCTCAAAAAACTCATCCTGGTAAGGTTTTGTATACCATACAAGATAGTAACCAATAAAAACCCAAAAATTTCTCCTCGCAAGAGTTACATATTTTCTTCTATGACCATAGTATAACTCTCTCTCTCATGCCTCAAAATATTACCCCCAAGGAAATGATCAAGAAAAATTGACCAACAAAAACTTGATTAATATCATGAGGAAGTTGATGAGTGAGAATGCTAAAGAAAGGTATAAAAAGTTATATGAGGTTTTGTGGGAAGGCATGACCTCTCCTAAGAGAGAAATAGGGATGTCCCCTTTTGAGTAGCTGTACAAAGTAGAATCTTAGTTATCCACCCCCTTGGAATAATCTACCGCTAAATTGAAAAAGGTGATTGAAGACAATAGTTTTCAAAATGCAGTTGAAAAAAGGATTATGCACCTGCCAAAAATACAAGAATAAAGGTAAAAGATTGTTGATCATATAATAGAGCATCAGGCCAGAGTGAAACATTTTTTTGATAGAAAATCCAGGCCAAGGAAATTTATGGAAGATCATCAAGTATTTCTCTGGGATAGGCGCATAGAACCAAAAGGTGCTCATGGTAAGTTTGAATCTTTGGGTAAAGGTCCATTTTTTATCATTGAAGTACTTGGTTCTAACTCATTTAAGTTGCAATATATTGATAGAACTCCACTACTCCTACCCTTTAATAGAAAAGATTTGAAATTGTATGAAATGTAAATCTTTCAAGTTTCCCCTTGTACATAAGTTTTTATTGTGCCTAGGTTTAGGAATTTTTTTCTGTGTTAATTTTTTCACACCCAAGTCCATAGCCCAAAATGTGAAACCAAAGATTCTAGAGTTCATCCATTGTCCCTAGACACTCTATGTCCCTAGTTAGAGCCAATGTTACACCTAATTATTTCTTGTGTTAAAAGTATATTTTCATGCATCTTTCCCTTATGTAATGTCTTTGTCATTTTAAACCTCTAATTTGAACTCCCAATTGGAACTTATTGTTTGAAACAAGCCTCAGTTCGAATCCCGTATTTGATTTTTTCTTCTTTGTCTTCTGTTATCACAACTTTGCTTTTTCTATGTCATCCTTTAGGCCATCTCTTCTAAATTGAATTTCTTTTTTGAACTTTCCAAGTTTAAAGTTCAATGTTCAAACATAAAAAGTGCAAGTGGAAGCAAGTAAATCTTATCGAGTAATGAAGTCACCGCATCTCTCTTGGTGGGCCTTTGGTCAAGTCTATTTTATTTAATTTGAAATTTTAATTTTGAACTTCCAAGTTGAAAGTTAAAAGTTCAAAAATAGAGATTTACATATCTGAAGTTAGAATTAAAAGTATTCAAATAAAGAAGTAAGTGGGTACGGATGGAGAATATTCCAGAGGCTTAAAATTTTAAAAATTCTCTTTTGGGATTTAGCTAAGCATTTATCTTTGAGATCAAATGGTGCAAAATGACTATTAATTAATGACATGTTAGACCCAATGTGATTTCATCATTAATTTATGTGGGATTGTGAATTCTTAAGCCTCCCAAAAATCTAGGCAAATCTTCTACTTTTATAGTAAAGATTAAATTTATTTTTCATTTACTGTTAAGATTTCTCATCTCCGCAAAGAAGGAAAATGAAGGATATAATTTCAATGGTGTAACAAATTGACCATTTTGATGAATTCTAGTGATTCGTTAAAAATCTAATCTTGCTAGCTTAGGAAATTTGTTGAAGCATAGTAATTCTCAATTTTCTGCTCATATTCCTTTATTTTGTTGTTCTAGAATTTCAATTGTTAGCAAAATAAGGTATAAAAGATCATTCATACCTGAGTTAGAGCCTTCATCTAGTCTTATTTGCTCACTTTCAAAGATGGGATATTAAAATCTTCTATATGTAACTGTGGAATAAATTCTAGAGAGACTTAGAAACCCTAAAGAAGGCTTGATTGTAGATCAGATGAGTCAGAGTGGTTTAATAGAGGGTGTGGCTTTCCCTACCACAACTCCCTATCCAGAACTTATGATGGAGTTTATGAATCATTATGATAGAGATTAAAGTGTATTCACACTGATTCTAGTGAAATATTGGTAAGAATAAATAGAGATGATGTGATGTCCGCTTTGGGAATTACAGATAAACAACAATATCAAACATGGACCATAGGCACAATGTAATTATTTTTCTCATAAAAATGAGTATATGAGTGTGATTTCTAGGGGTTGGTTTCAGGATTAAAAAAGAGGTGGTTCTCAGCTTCCAAAACCCCTTACCCATGAGTATTTTATTCTAGAGATTAGAGATTTAGTGATTTTGTTGAACATGGTAAAAGGAAACTCATATACTTTCCATTGGGAGGATTGGATGTGTTTTTATATTCATGTATTAAAAATTTATAATTTTTTTTGGACTGGGGTGAGCTCATCGCAGAAAGATTAAATGAAGGGTTAGAAAATCTCGTGGGAATTTGAGGCTTTTACATTTATTCATTTCCTTTCTCTTTATTAGCTTGTTCTAGTCAGTGGTCTAAGTTACCACATGAGCCTTTGGTGCAAGAAATGAATATTTTTTATTACTACCATCTCCTACAACTACAAAGCTATTTGGAGAATTTCACCAAGGTAAATGATGTGTTCTTAGGCTGGTTAGTCTTTGAGTAACAAGGAATTTTTCATAAGAGATTATCTGATGAGGTGGTTCATTTGGTTAAAACCTATGGCATGTTTTTCATACAATTCCCTAGGTTCACATACATAAGGGTTGGAGGATTTAGGGGCGAGCCCTTGAAGTTTCCTAGGTATGCATTGGACAACTTAGTCCTTACAGAGATATGCAGACAATTAGCTATCATTGAAAAAAAATTAAAAAGGGAAGAAGGTTTCATGGATAACCTTTCCTATAGATATCAGACAGTATTGCTGCAAGACTAGTTCAGATACCCTTAATTTGCCAACAAAGGTTAAAATGTTAAAATTCAGAACTTATGTTGCTTATCCTAAATTTTATAGAATAAAATTTGCACAATCTTACCTTGGAATGACATAGGGTTTTACCCATATTTTTAAGGAGGAGAATTATTGGAAGGACTGCGAAGATGAGTTTGAAGTGTGTAAAAGAATATGGTCTCACTTCACACTGGGGAAGATTGTGAGTATGCGAATTCCCCCTTATATCAAGGGATTTGAGGAAGAGGAGGAAGAAGAAGTATTAGAATCAAGAATTTATAAATAGAGTATAAGATGAACCTATACTAGAGATATATTAGAACAGAAATGAGGATGATAGTATTCAGAATATAAAATTTAATGTGATACGAAGAACAAAATTTTTTTTGCGAGAAAAGAGACTAGGTAAATTGAAAATTACTGAAACTGAAGGTTATGTAGAGCCCAAAGATGCCTTCTTTCTCCAAGAATAAAGTACTTCTCCTAACATCCCTATCAATATTGATCTTGCAGATACAAATTATTAGAAAAATTCCACCAAAGGAGGCTATCTTAGGAGCCATAGTTCTTACCCTTGTAAGACCTACGTGTTCAAGAAGTAAGATATTGAAGAAAGATTCAGTGAACTAGGAGATCGTAGAATAAGAGCCTTTTGGAGAAGAATTAACAATTATGGAGGATCAGGCACTAGATGTTCTAAACATGGACAATTTCAAAGTGGGAGGAGGAGACTTGAGAAAAGAGCATGTTGTTAAGGATACATTATTAGTTGACTTGATCGTACTACAAACTACATAGACTAAGAATTATACAAATACACCAAATTGGCTCCAATATTCCATTAAATTTTTTTGAAGTATAATACCTATCTCAGTGTCGGATAATGATATTGTAAGATAGTATTTGGGAAAAGAAGTCAAGGTTAAGAAGCCCAAAACCGAAGCAATGATTGACATAGGTACCCTAACTAGGTGATTGTATGCAAAGATAACCATTCTAAAAATTGAAAAGAACTCAGATGAATTAACTACAAGAGACTATAATATAGAAAAGATCAAACTTGGAGTAGCTACTCAGGCAGAAAATTTCAAACACTTAGCATCTTCAACAAGGAAAATAATCACAATGACATGGAAGGATGAGAAGGAAAAAGGTTAAATGAAGTTATCTCTCACCTAGATGGTAGAATACATTCATTTCATTCACCATCCCGATCTCATGTCCACATTGTAATACTCACTTGTGTTAGATCCTAATTCTCCAGATAAACAACAAATAAGGTAGAAGATTCAACACAATAGATCCATTTATGAGGGCTAAGTTAGTTTGTTAGACTCACTAGTTGAGACAGAGATCAAATACATTGATGTTATGAGCTAAATGGGAGAAATAAAAAACTCAATGGAAAATTGTGACTTCTCAAATGTCTAAGGTTAAAAGATACAAAATAACAAAATTTCTTTCAGAAAGACATGTTATGAGATTTGATGATAAAATCTTGTTTTTGTCACAAGAGCATCTAGAATGGAGGAAATTGTTTATAAAACACGAGATAGAAGAATTTGCTAAGATATTGAATGAGCTTATTTCCCTGGATGGAGTGATTAATGATGATCTTGGATTCATTTCGGTTCAATTGTTTAAAGAAGATGGAAAAACACTACAGAAGCTGGAAGAGATGAACCAGACCTTCAGCAACAAGATACATGTGATCAAAGAGACCAAAATAGTAACAATTGAGGAATTATCTTAAGTGGCTAAAATAGAATACATGCTAATTATTTTCCATGACCTTATAAAGATGCATAAGGATAAATAGGATCAACTATCACATGGGATAAATTTGATCAACCAATGATGATTGTGAATGGGATCTCACATTGATGAAGCCAAATACATTCTCCATCACACATCTTGGAGCTCCATCTTGACCACTCATTTGGTCCCCTTATTTGAAACCACCATTTAAATGGTCTCACCATTTGAAACCCCTAATTCAACCAAGCCTTAGTCATGGTTTAATCAACTCTACCCATGACTCTTGGCAAATCCTTTAAATAGACGACAATTTTGATGCTTTCAAAAATAACTCACACTCTTGAAGTAAAGCATCATCACTATAGGAAAATAGAATCAATTTTATAGCAATTACATTTTAGGTTTTACATTATAAAGAGAAATTTGAGCTAAATAGGCACAATCTTGATCAAATAACTTCAATTATCATTCTACAACTGTCATTTATGGATGCTTTAAGCTGAGAACATTATTTTTCTTTCCTAGTTAGAGAGCCATGAGATGCTCATTGTTTATTTCAATTCATTCAAGCTTAATTTTATGTATTTTCAAAGTTGAATTGATAGATACAATACTAATTTCATGGACATATAATTTCATGAAGGACTCTCATTGCTAACAATATCATTGTCCTACCTGAATAAAGGGCTTATGAACCCCAAGTTAAATCCTCAAGTTGTAATGATTCTCATATTTGTGAGTATCATCAAAATACATGGCACAAGACAAAAAAAATGGATGAGACTAAAACATGATGTACAAGATTTGATAGTAAATGGGATCATCAAGGTGGAAGGGCATCAAAATAATGAAGATCATGTGGCTTTCAAAACTCCTTTCTTCAATCATGAGAATGGAGAATCTTAAAATAGTAATGAAATCAACAAAGGAGGTAATAATAAAGTTAATTTGGCACATAACTATGATAATGTAATCAATTCATTGTTAGGATATGAGAACACTATCAATGTTATTGTTGTAAAATATCAATCATCAAAGGAAACCTCTAATGTTGTTACTAGGGGAAAAGCATCAAATATTACCTTACAAGGAGCTATCCGTAAAACTATTGGTCCTAGTCAACAATCTTCTCAACTAAAATTAAATCTTGTTGATCAATTCCAAAAGACTCCCGCTCATTTCAATTATTGAGTTGTTGAAACTTTCACCGAATCATAAGGAGATCTTAGAGAAGGATGTTGTGGAGACAACCATTATAAACAACCTATATATGGATAGATTTTAAAACATCATGGGTCATCTCATTGCACCTCATCACTTGTCTTTTTTTCCAAACAAGATGCCATGTCCATTAATCATCCCCAAAATCTTCTACTACATATAGAGGTCTTGACACAAAAAACCATTTCAAAAGAGTCCTAATTGATGGGGTAGCTTGTCTAAATATTTGCACTTTGAGTCTAGTCAAAGCCCTAGGATATTTTTACAGTGTTGTGCTTCTAAAGAAGAAAATTACTATTAAGGCCTATCATGATGAAGAAAGGTCTTCTAAAGGAATGGTGGTGTTTCCTATTCAAGTGGGGCCAATAAAAAAGGATACTATTTTTCAAGTTATTTATATGAAGATAACTTATAACATTTTGCTAGAGAGACCATGGATACATGAAATGCAAGCGGTTCCATCAACATACCATCCATGTATCAAGTTTCCATACATGGGAGAAGAAATTACTATAAGTGGAGATGTAAACCCTTTCCAATATTGCAATATTGTTAAACCTATGAATGAGACATTCATCCCACATAATAGTCAAGGGGCTATCACAAGTGCTTCTAAAGAGAAAAAACAAAAATATGGTCCTAGTTCAACTTTGGTCATTAACTCCAATCAAGACAAAACTAAGACATCTACATCAACTAAGGGAAAGGATAAAGTTATTTTTATAGAGATAAGTAACAAGGATATTAATTTAAGTGTTTCCAATAAAAAGGAGGGAGATTCAGACACCTCTAGGGTTTAAAATGAAGTATTTGTAGAAACACATTATCAAAAGATGGATAAGTTGTTGAATAAATTTGAGAAACAATGGAAAATCCATCAAAAGGGTGTTGGATAATATTCAGTGTCCTTGTTTGACTTACCTCCTTCTCAAAAATCACATGGGATGCCAACTAGCGCTCATGCATGTCAAAAATATAATGCCCATTTTGTAAGAGAAAGTGACAATTCATCAAAAGACGAAGAACATAATGAAGTTTTAAAATGGTTGTATAAAGATGAGGAAGCTTCGATTTCTCACATAGAAAGGGTCCAAAACATGAGTATCCAAACACATCAACATGGAAAAGGGTTTAAAAATCATGCAAATGATGGGATATAAAGGAAGAGGACCCTTAGGTATAAAAAACAAAGGATTTATAGAACCTATACAACCTCCTTGGAGATCCAAGGATGAAAAATTAGGAATAGGGTACCAAGAACAAGGAAGTGGTTCAAACAATGTGAAATATTCCTATGAGCTTGTCCATATAGTAGATTTCAAAAGTGGAGATGACTCTGGTCAATATGAATGAGATTCCTTATCCAAGGCTTCTTGTCATGACAAGGAAGTGGATGTGATTCATACTTATTCTCCAGCACATAGTACAAATAGACAATCAAGTGTGGACCAAGGAAAAAGTTCTACTCAAGTGGAAAATAACTTTCAATCACCAAATTTAGGAAAAGCATTAAATAAAAACCTGTAGGTAGGTGAACCATGGCTATGTTTGTGGGTAGGAGATTTGAACGTTAGGTTTAATCCATGAGAATTTTATTCCATAGAAATCAAAGAGGACTCAAGTGATCAAATCCTGTCATTTGTAAAATTTTAAAATATTAAGAGGATTGATCAAGAAGATAGCTTCTTTTATTCATGTTAATGTCGCGTTTTACAAAATCTCTTTACATTGCGAACACATTACAACTAGATGGAACATATTCAAGAGGAGAGTTACCTTTTCTGAGTGAAGCACCTACTTCTTCACAACAACCCTTTGAAATATAAGAAGATAAAACACCTATTAAAATGGCATTTCCTTTTGGAATCATGGATCCTGATCTCAACTATAATGCTAACAATGATGGTAATAACAACCGAGATGGTGAGGATAGGGATGCTAACAATAATGGGAACAATAGGGGTGGAAATAACCTTAATGGTAGAGGTTTGGATGAGAATAATGGATGGAATAGGGACCCTCAAGAGTAGGAGGCCACCAAAGAGAGGGTTAATGAAGCATCTCAGACTCCCTTTGTCATGAAAATTGTGGAGAGAATTTTAGAACGAGACAGGGAAAAATAATTCTTGGACCTAGCTCAAGCAGGGGTGAAACTTCCCCATGATTATGATGTCAAAAAGTTGAAGATGAAAGAGAAGGATGCTAACCCAATTTAGATAATGAATAGAAAATTTAAATTCATAAGGGTGAAAACCTGGCAAACATGCGCCTTTTGACCCTTAATTCTTGCCTAGTTGCATTTGTACATATTGTATTACTCCATCTCATTTGTACATACTCATTGCATCTACCATTTGTGCATAGTCCTAATAAAGTCTCTAAGGTACTTTCAGTCAAGCCATATTCATCATTAGATTTCATTTTTCCCAGGTTTAAACTTTGTTCATTTTCACTTCGGGGCATTCTTTTCAAACCGACAGATTTATAGTGACCTTTGATTCACAACCTGCACATGAGAACTTCAATAGATAGAATTTGAACCTTTGATTTACATCATTGTTCAATCAAACATTCTATCTCAAAACTTGGTCCTTTACCTTTCATGATCTTACTATCAGGATTAAAAATTGTGGAGAGATTTTTAGAACAAGATAGGGAAAAATAATTCTTGGACCTAGGTCAAGCGGGGGTGAAATTTCCCCATGATTATGATGTCAACAAGTTGAAGATGAAAGATGAGGATTCTAACCCTATTCAGATCATGAATAAAAAATTTAAATTCTTTCAAATGTAATTGGATAACATGAAGCAAAATGTGGCCCCCAAGCTATTTTCAATTGAAGATTTATGTCCATTTCCATTTGACATATCCCTAGTTATGGTACCATTCCCCAAAAATGCAATTTTTACTAAATATGAAAAGCATGAGGGAGAATCTTATTCAAAATATCATTGGAGGGAATTTGGTGCATTAATCTAGGAGTTCATGCATGATACCACATATTAATAATATTATTTCTAAGAAGTTTGGGAGGAGCCACAATGGAATGGTTTTCTAAATTACCATCTAGTATTCTGACTTTTGAAGAGATAGCTTCCAAATTTTTTACTCATTACTCATATAACATAAAATATGAGGTCTCCATTACTAACTTATGTAACACAAAACAACGTTATAGGGAAGCATTTTTTACTTTCTTACAAAGATGGAGGGTCATTTTTCTCGATACCCTAGAAGTGTACCTGAGAAAGAAAAATGGACATCTTTATGAATAGATTGAACATAGAGATGAACTATGGATTGATATTGAAATGTCCACATTACTTTCAATATGTTATTCAAAATGGAGTTAGAATGGAAGAATATTTTGAAGAGTGGAGAAATAAAGCTTTATAAATTAAAAAACCCTCATAAATAATTCAAAAATCACAATCATGATCCAAATAATATCAATCACTTTTGGCTTAAGAACACCAAAAAGGGCCTTGTCAATGATGGGGTTGTTGAAGCACATAATTGAAAGGACACTCCCTTGAATCTCACAAGATATTCAAACCAAGCCAATAATGTGAACCAAGAAGCTAACGTTCCATTTAACAACAACAACAACAACATGAAAAACAAGCAAGAGGCTAACAAACCAAGATCATTCTTTAGCCCATCACCAAGAAGGAAGTTCACACCCTTGGGTGAACTACTTGAGGATTATGTAAGGACTCTCATTTATAACAAGATAATTTTCCTACCCAACTCAAGGCCTTATAAACCCCAAGTTAAACCTTCATGGTGGAATGATGCTCATATTTGTGAGTATCATCCAAATAGAGGGTACAAGAAAAGAGAATGCATGAGACTAAAAAATGAGGTACAAGATTTGATAGATAATGGGATCATCAAAGTGGAAGGGCCTAACAAAAATGAAGATCATGTGCCTTTCAAATCTCCTTTCTTCAATCGTGAGAATGGAGAATCTTCCAATAGTAATAAAAAAAACAAAGGAGGTAATAAAAAATTTAATTTTGCACATAGCTATGATAATGCAATCAATTCCTTTCCATGATATGAGAATACTGTCAATGTTACTGTTGTAAAATATCAATCATCAAAAGAGACCTCTAATGTTGTTACTTAGGGGCAAGCATCAATGGTTACCTTCCAAGGAGCTATCCATAAAACTACTATTCCTAATGAACCATCTTCTTCTCAACAAAAATACAATCTTGTGGATCAATTGCAAAAGACTCCCGCTCAAATTTCAATTCTTCAGTTGTTGAAACTTTCACCGGATCATAAGGAGACCTTAGAGAAGGCTCTTGTGGAGACAACTATTTTTGAAAACCTAGATGTGGATAGATTTCAAAACATGGTGGGTCATCTCATTTCACCTCATTTCTTGTCATTTTTCTAAAAAATATGACATGTCCATTAATCATCCCCAAAATCTTTCATTGAATATAGATTTTTTTATACAAAAATGTTGTTTCAAAAGACTCCTTATTGATTGGGGAGTTGTTCTAAACATTTTCACTTTGAGCCTAGGCAAAGTCCTAGGATTTTATGAAAGTTTCATGGATCAGAAGAAGAAAATCAATATTAAGGCCTATGATGATGAAGAAAGGTCTTATAAGGGAATGGTGGTGTTTCTTATTCAAGTGAGACCAATAAAAAAGGACACTATTTTTCAAGTTATTGATATGAAGTTAACTTATAATATCTTTCTAGGGAGACTATGGATACATGAAATGAAAGCGGGGGAATCAATATACAATCAATTTATCAAGTTTCCATACATGGGAAAAGAAATACTATAAGTGGAGATGTAAACCCTTTGTAATATTGTAATATTGTTAAACTTGTGAATGAGACATTCATCCCACATAATAGTGGAGGGGCTACCCCAAGTCCTCCTAAAGAGAAAAATCAAGAAGATGGTCCTTGTTAAACTTTGGTCATTAACTCCAATCAAGATAAAACTAACACATCTACATCAACTAAGGGAAAGGAGAAAGTTAGTTTTGTAGATACAAGTAATAAGGATGTTAATTTAAATGTTTCAAACCAAGAGGAGGGAGATTCAAACCCCTTTAGGATTGAAAATGAAGGAGTCCAAGAAACACATTATCAAAATATGAATAAGTTGATGAAGAAATTTGAGAAATAATTTAAAATCCATCATAAGGGTGTGGGAGAATATTTTGTGTCTTTGTTTGACTTACCTCCTCAAAAATCACATGGGAGGCCAACATTTTCTCATGAAAGTAATAAATATAATGCCCATTTTGTAATAGCAAGTGAAAATTCATCAAAAGAGGAAGAAGGTAATGAATTTTTAAAATTATTGTAAAAATATGAGGAAGCTTCAAGTTCTCTCATAGAAAGGGCCCAAAATGTGAGTTCCAAACACATCAATATGGAAAGGGTTTTCAAATCATGAAAAATATGTGATATAAAGGAAAAGAACCCTTGGGCATATAAAAGAAAGGTTTTATATAACCTATAAAACCTCCTTAGAGATCCAAAGATGAAAAATCAGGAATAGGGTAACAAAAGCAATGAAATGGTTTAAACAATGTGAAAGATTCCTATGAACATGTCCATATGGTAGATTCTAAAAGTGAAGATGAATCCAGTCAATATGAATGGGATCCCTTATATGAGGTTTTTTTTCATCACAAGGAAGTGGATTTCATTCATACTTATGCTCCTACATGTAGTACAAACAGACAATCAATTATGGACCAAGGATCAAATTTGACTCAAGTGCCAAAAAAATCTCAAGAGCTAAATTTAGGACAAGTATCTATAACATATAAAATGGAAGTCACCAAAATGTAACATATAAAATGGAAGTCATTAAAATGTAAAGAGTAAAAATGGCATTTCGATGCGGGGGTTGTGTAGTGTAAGAAAGATAAGATATTCCTTTTAACCTCGAATACACAAAGGAAGGATCTAAATTGATTAACGCCAAAGGAAGGATCAATGCATAAATGAATCAATCGATTGGAAATGAGAATAAAGAGGAAGAAATTAGATTCTATTTTATAGAAGATAATGTGTGATAGATTTAGGAAGATTAAAAACTTTAATTGAAATGAATTGAAGAAAAGTACTAACCTCAAAATGCTATAGATCTGAAGAATGTTGTTTTTAAGTGTCTGCACTAAGTTTCTAGAAAATGTGCAACTAGATCTCGGACAGAAACATAGAGACAAACTAAACCCAAAAAAAAAATTCCGATCTGGCTCAGTTCCAATTTTGAGCCAAAAGTGAATGTCACCTTTCACCCAAAATTTTTGATTCTCACCCAGAATTTCTAATTTTGACACTGAACAAAATTTTGATTCTGACCCAGAAATGAATATCACCTTTGACCTAGAATCTACAATTCTAACCCAAAAGAAAATTTTGATTCTAACCCAAAATCTTTGACATAAAATTTGTTCCTGGATCTTGATAGTTTTCCAAAAAGGGTATCCGAATCTGCACTCCAATTCATTATTTTGAACCTGTTCCTGCAATAAAAATGGTTTGTTTGTAGGGGGAGGGTTTTGCCTTGGTCAAACCCTAGTTTTTAAATTAACCTTAAAGTATAATTTAAATTGCATAAGTAAAACAAAGTAAATGAACAAATTCACCTTGCTTGTATAGAAACCCTTGTGGCGGATTCGAATCTGTGGATCCACAAGTATGTATGCACCAAATGGGTGTAGAATGTAGAATTTTTGGATGTAGGATGTCTCAAATAAATTTATTGTATACCTTCAACACCAATCTTGAATGGATCTTGGAATAGGAAGAGTCTTTGAGGAATGTGGATGGAGAAATCTTCAACAAGAGGGCTCCATAGAGCTTGAATCCTTCAATGGCTACCAATGGATCTCCTTGATGAATTCAGTGATTGAATGTGCTTGAATGCTTGGATGATTTAGAGTAGATAAATACTTCAATATATATTTATCTTTCTTCAAATGGTGCTCCTTAGCTTGTCATTCACACTTAGATTTCACTTCATAAGTCTTAGAGAAAATGAGAGGAGAAGGATTCCTTATATATGAATCTAGGGTACAATATTATAGAGATGCCTACATAGGAGAATTAAATTCCAATTAGACCTATATCCTTAGAAGTGGACCTATATTAAATATAATTTCAAGAATCGTTACTCCGAAGACCAAAACAGCCGACCCAGAAGCGGGAATTAAACCTTTCCAAAGCCCGACATCCCGAAACCCCAGAAACTTAAAATCTGGACCCTGGGTCAGAATTTAGGTTGGTTCTAACCTAGGTCAGGGTAAAGGTTTACCTTAACCTAGGTCAAGGTCAAGGTCAACCTTGATCCAGAAAGGTTGATTTTGACTCTGAGGTCAAAAGTATCAGTTTGTAGTTTAGGGTGCCAGAAATAGGCCAAAGAAAAGTAGGAAATGGGGCAGAACAAGAGGAAATCCAAATCCAAGTTAGAGATCCATTAAATTTTCTTTACATGACCCCAAACCACTTACTTGGAAGGCTAAACAATTCTATAATTGAAGTGATTCCATTTTCCAACTATACAATATCAAATGAAATTTTTTGGGTGGGTGAACCATGTGTACCTTTGTGCGTATGAGATTTGAACATTAGGTTTAATCCAAGAGTGTTTTATCCCATAGACTTCCAAGAGAACTCAAGTGGGGAGGATGTTCTAAAAAAAAATAAAGGATGCTTTTGAAGGTGAAAACTCAATTGTGGCACCTAAGAAAGAGAGATTGGATACCTTACCAGAGAATGATGAAGAAATATCTCCTATTTTTATTAAACCAATAGAGAAGGTTAATATTGCCACCGATTTAGAACCAAGATTTATGCACCTTTCAGTTTCATTAACTCCAATTGAAAATGAATATTTCATCAAATTCTCTAAACAGAATAAATTTAACTTTACATGGTCTTATTAAGATATGTTGGGGTTATATCCTAGTTTCTTCATGCATCACCTCAATGTAAGACCATGAGTGAAGCCAGTGAAGAAAAAGTTAAGAAAGATGCATCCTCATATAGCCTCTCTTGTAAAAGAAGAATTGCAAAATTGTTAAAAGTGAGATTCATAAGGGCTATAGCTTATACCGAATGGATATCCAATATTTTTATATTTTGAAAACATCATAAATCAATAAGAATATTCTTGGATTTCCAAAACCTTAACTTGGCATCTCCAAAGGATGACTTTCCATTACCTAGTATTAATGCTATAGTATATTCGATAGTAGGACACTCTATTTTTTCCCTTATGGATGGATCTAGCAGATAGAACTAGAAGATCAAGAGAAAATATCTTTCACATTCCATTGTGGTACATTTTGGTGGAATGTCATGCCTTTTGGCCTTTAAAAATGCTACAACTACTTATCAAAGGGAAATGACTACTATTTTTCATGATATGATGCATATATTTTACGAATACTATGTGGATGATATCTTAGCTAAATCACATGAAAGTAAGGATAATCTACCTATCTCGGAAAAAACCTTCACAAGGTTGGAACAATTTAAAGTTAGGATAAATCCCAAGAAGTGTACATTTGGAGTATAATCAGGAGAGTTATTCGATTACATAGTATTTGTCATAAACACTAAGAGGGGGGGTGAATTAGTGTTTTTCAATTAGTTATATTTTAGCACTTTAAACATAAATCAAATATACATTCAATGAAGCTTAATACAAGAACTCATAACACATGATATGATTACGGGGAAACCTTGATTAGAGGAAAACCCCTGTGGGAATTAGTACCCAAAAATGTTGCACTAGTATAATGAACCTGTTAAAGTTCCTTTGCCCTATTAGGAGGAGTCTTTACAATCCAAGTACAATGACCCTGTTAGGAGTCTATTATAAAACCTTATTAAAGTTGTATGGCTCACTGCCTGAGCTCACTGCCCAATAATATGAAGGCTACAACCTTCTGATAGTTGATATGCACTATATCAAAAATGAACTATTGTGATGACACTATTGTCTGATCAATTTCATTTATGCGCTGATGCTCTTACTCTCTTGAAGAGCTTTATCTCATACTGACTTAACTATACTCCTATTCTATGTATTTCTCATGCATATTCTTTGACACTTGTAATATACATATACATTACATATTTATATGTTCATGTCTGAATAAACGCGACCCAAAAAAAGACTATAGTCAGCCCTAAAAAAATAATACACAATGCTTCCAAACAAATTGGCTTAAGCATGTTTACAACAAGACTAAGGACATTATTACAAACATATAATCAAAGCCGTTTGGCCTTTACACAAAAAAACAATTCACGCCGATCCAAAAACCTAAGTCAGCTTCATGCTCTATTTTTTGAACTGTAGTAGTACTGTTCTTCCTGTAGCTTATCCGTACTATCATTCCATCCCATGCGCTTCTGGACTTAGTATGTACACATGTCATAGAACATATATCTAACCGTGCATATTCTAATTTGATCTCTCACATGTGCACTGAAGTGCTAATTGTTGTATATCTTTGTTTTCCCTGTTTTCCATACTTATTGATTTTTTCTTTCATGACAGTAACTTAATATGACTTTGTTGCAATAATGACAACACAAAATAAGTCATATATCCTCTGGGAGTCAACTTGTCAACAGTATCAACAAAGGGAATTGAAGTTGATCCTGATAAAGTGCAAGCTATCATGGAAATGGATAAACGAAAGAACATAATCCAAATGAGATCAATGCAAGGAAGGTTGCAATCCATAAGAATATTTATATCTCAATTGGTGGAAAAGTGCCATTCTTTCACTAGACTTTTACGTAAAGACATAATTTTCAAATGGAATGCACAATGTCAAGAAGCTATTTCCTTATTGAAGTCATATTTGGTGAATCCACCTATACTCATGTCACCTATCAAAGGAAAGCCTTTACTCCTACACATTTCAAAAACATATCACTCTTTAGGAGTATTATTGGCCCAAGCAGATAAAGATGGAAAAGAAAAGACAATCTATTATCTTAGCAGAACATTGGTCAAATATGAACTCAACTATATCTTCATTGAATGATCTTGTCTTGCAGTTATTTTTTCTTCCCAAAAACTATGTCATTATATGTTGGTACACAAAGTTAATCTTATTCCTAAAATAAATCCTTTAAAGTATCTACTTAGAAAAATAGCTCTTGCAATTAGGTTGTTCAAATGGGCAATGGTTTTCAGCAAATTTGACATAAAGTATGTTGATTGAAAATCCATCAAGGGACAAGTGATAGCGGATCCATTGGACGAGTCTCCTTTAGTTGATAATCATGATATTCAAGTGGAATTTCTAGATTCATAAATAATTAATGTGGAGGAAAAAACATGGAAACTCTATTTTGATGGATCTTACACCCAACATGGATTGGGCGCAGTCATTCTCTTGATTACTTCTCAAGGTTACACAATTCCAAAATCATACAAACTTATTTCTTATGTAAAAAAAGCATTGAATAATATAATTCTCTAGTTAGAGGCATCAAAATGGCTTTAGAGTGGAAAGTGAGAAAATTGCAGGTGTATGGTGATTCTCAACTAGTCATAAATCAAATTAATGATGAGTACCAAACAAAAGATGACAAGTTGATGCCCTACAATAAGATGATAGATTATTGGAAGAAATACTTTGCTTTGATAAATTTTGAGCAAATTCCAAGGGAGAGAAATAGATTAGACGATGCCATGGCTACTTTAGCCTCTCTTATTTAAATTCTAGAGAAAAATTCTAGATATGAATTCTTGGTGGAAGAGTTGGTGAGACCCACATTTGACTTTATTTCTTTCCAAATCATATTCCAGTTAGTTGGATATGACTCACCTTGGTATGGACCTATTTTCACTTACCTACAAGACCAAAATTAACCCTTCGACCAAACACGCAATCAAAAGAGACACTTTATATGCCAAGCATCCCATTATACCATCCTTTGTGACACATTGTATGACAAGAATCTTGACGGAACGCTTATTAGGTGTCTAGAGGATGACGAACCAAAATTAGGTTTAAAAAAGGTTCATGAGGGGATTTTTGGGTCTCACTCTAGTGGGTTCAATATATCTAAGAAAATCATTTGCACGAGATAATTTTGGCTAAATCTAGAGAAGGATGCTTGTCACTTTATCAAGATATGTTAGAAATACAAATATCATGGAAACATGATTCATACGCCAGTGAAAGATTTACAACCAATGACCACACCTTGGCAATTTTATCTATGGGGGTTTGATTTAATTGGGATGATTTATCCACCTTCATCTAATGGTCATAAATACAACATAACAACAACTAAATATTTCACTAAATGGGTAGAATTTGTGCTTTTGACAATGACAACATGTAAACAAATTTCAATGTTTATTCTAAATCACATCATTTATATATATGGAATTCGTCATGCTATAATCATGGATAATAGAAATAAATTCAAAAAAAAATATGTGGATGACTTATGTTACAAGTTCCATATTATGTACATCATTCTTCTTCCATTTATTAACCTCAGGGGAATGGTCAAGAAGAGGCAACAAACAAAAACATCCTCACAATATTGAAAAGGATAGCTGATAATTCATGAGTAAATTGGCATGTCCAATTAAATCCAACATTGTGGGCATATAGGACCAGCATAAGGACACCAACATGAGCCACACCATTTTCATTGGTTTATGGGGCATAACCTGTATTTGGTTGAGATCCCATCCTTAAGAGTTTCTTTACATGGGTTGATAACACATGAAGATTATAGGTTTTCTAGGCTTCATTAGTTGGAGTAATTAGAAGAACATCAAACCCAAGCACATGAACACCTCAAAGTGTACAAAAATAGGATGTCGAGGAATTACAATAAGAAGATAATACCTAGAACATTTCAAGTTGGGGATTTAGTGTTGTGCAAAAATCCTAAGAACCAAGTGGAAAGAGAAAGGAGAGGAAAATGGAAAGAAAAATGGTTAGTCTGATTTATCATTATTTCTTATTTTGGCACAAGGATATATAGACTAACTTATTGTGATGGAGAAGAGTTACAAGAGCCTATCAATAACATCAACTTGAAGAGGTCTTATACCTTATCCGATGAAAGAGTATCAGTTGAAAGACTGTGAGATGAGACAACACATCATTCTTTGTACAGTGAAAATAGATCGTGAAATAATCCAAAAAAATTACAAAAAGTTCCTAAACAAATTCAAAAATAGGTAGAAATACTCTTTTGAAAAGAGAAAAAAGTGGAAAATTGAGCATGAAGAAACCCAAAACTTTCAAATATGGATAATCAAAAATTTGTAATCTTGTTGTAAACCTAGTAAACATGCACCTTGGTAATAAATCAAAAAAAGTACAAAGAGAAAAATTTGAATAAAATCAAAAAATATTAAAAGTGCCTTGGTGAAAACCTAGAAAATAGGCACCTTGGTAGAAAAAAAGTAAAACAAAAAAAGGGAAATAAATTCATAAGGGTGAAAACCTGGTAAACACGCGCCTTTTGATCCTTAATTATTGCCTAGTTGCATTTGTACATACTTCATTGCTCCATCTCATTTGTACATACTCATTGCATCTGCCATTTGTGCATAATCCTAATACAGTCTCTAAGCTACTTTCAGTCAAGCCTTATTCATCATCGGATTTCATTTTTCCCAGGTTTAAACTTTGCTCATTTTCACTTGGGGGCATTCTTTTCAAACCAACTGATTTCTTGTGAACTTTGATTCAAAACCTGCACATCAAAACTTCAACAGATAGACTTTGAACCTTTGATTTACATCATTGTTCAATGAAACATTTGATCTTAAAACTTGGTCCTTGACCTTTTGTGATCTTATATTCAGGATTACAAATTGTGGAGAGATTTTTAGAACAAGAAAGGGAAAAATAATTCTTGGACCTAGCTCAAGTGGGGGTGAAACTTCCCCATGATTACGATGTCAACAAGTTGAAGATGAAAGAGGAGGTTGCTAACCCTATTCAGATCATGAATACAAATTTAAATTCTTTCAAATGTAATTGGATAAAATGAAGCAAAATGCAGCCCCAAGCAATTTTCAATTGAACATTTATGTCCATTTCCATTTGACATATCCCTAGTTATGGTACCATTCCCCAAAAATGCAATTTTTACTAAATATGAAAATCATGAGGGAGCATCTTATTCAAAAGATCATTTGAGGGAATTTTGTGCATTAATCTAGGAGTTCATGCATGATACCACATATTAATGAGATTATTTCAAAGAAGTTTGGGAGGAGCCACAATGTAATGGTTTTCCAAATTACCATCTAGTATTCTAACTTTTCAAGAGATAGCTACCAAATTTGTGACTCGTTACTCATATAACATAAAATATGAGGTCACCATCATTAACTTATGTAACACAAATCAACGTTATGGGGAAGCATTTTTGACTTTCTTACAAAGATGGAGGGTCATTTTTCTCGATACACTAGAAGTGTACCTGAGAAAGAAAAATGGACATCTTTATGAATAGCTTGAACGCAGAGATGAACTATGGATAGACATTGAAAATTCAATATTCCTTTCAATATGTGATTCAAAATGGAGTTAAAATGGAAGAAGTTTTGTTGAAGAGTGGAGAAATCAAGCTTTATAAAGAAAAAAACCCTCCTAAAAACTTCAAGAATCACAATCGTAATTCAAATAATATCAATCACTTTTTTCTTAAGAACACCAACAAGGGCCTTCTCAATGATGGGGTTGTTGAAGAACATAATTGAAAGGACACTCCCTTCAATCTCACAAGATCTTCACACCAAGCCAATAATGTGAACCAAGCATCTAAGGTTCCATTTAACAACAACAACAACAACAACAAAGAGGCTAACAAACCAAGATCATTCTTTAGCCCATCACCAAGAAGGAAGTTCACACCCTTGGGTGAACTACTTGAGGATTATGTAAGGACTCTCATTTATAACAAGATCATTTTCCTACCCAACTCAAGGCCTTATAAATCCCAAGTTAAACCTTCATGGTGGAATGATGCTCATATTTGTGAGTATCATCCAAATAGAGGACACAAGTCAAGCGAATGCATGAAACTAAGACATGAGGTAAAAGATTTGATAGATAATAGGATCATCAAAGTGGAAGGGCCTCAAAAAAATTAAGATCATGTGCCTTTAAAAACTCCTTTCTTCAATTGTGAGAATGGAGAATCTTCAGATAGTAATAAAAAAACAAAGAAGGTAATAACAAAGTTAATTTTGCACATAGCTATGATAATGCAATCAATTCCTTGTCATGATATGAGAATACTATCAATGTTACTGTTCTAAAATATCAATCATCAAAAGAAACCTCTAATGTTTTTAGGGGAAAGCATCAATGGTTACCTTACAAGGAGCTATCCCTAAAAATACTAGTCCTAATGAACCATCTTCTTCTCGACAGAAATACAATCTTGTGGGTCAATTGCAAAAGACTCCCACTCAAATTTCAATTCTTTAGTTGTTGAACCTTTCATCAAATCATAAGGAGATGTTAGAGAATACTCTTGTGGAGACAACTATTTTTGACAACCTAGATGTGGATAGATTTCAAAACATGGTGGGTCATCTCATTTCACATCATTTCTTGTCATTTTTCTGAAAAAAATGACATGTCCATTGATGATTCCCAAAATATTTCATTGAATATAGAGGTTTTGATACAAAAAATGTTGTTTCAAAAGACTCCTTATTGATTGGGGAGTTGTTCTAAACATTTTCACTTTGAACCTAGGTAAAGCCCTAGGATTTTATGAAAGTGTCATGGATCCAAAGAGGAAAATAAATATTAAGGCCTATGATGATGAAGAAAGGTCTTATAAAGGAATGGTGGTGTTTCCTATTCAAGTGAGACCAATAAAAAATGACACTATTTTTCAAGTTCTTGATATGAATTTAACTCATAATATCTTTCTAGGGAGACCATGGATACATGAAATGAAAGTGGGACAATCAATGTATCAAGTTTCCATACATGGGAAAAGAAATACTATAAGTGGAGATATAAACCCTTTCTAATATTGCAATATTTTTAAACTTGTGAATGAGACATTCATCCCATATAATAGTGGAGGGGCTACCCCAAGTCCTCCTAAAGAGAAAAATCAAGAAGATGGTCATTTTTACACTTTGGTCACTAACTCCAATCAAGAGAAAAATATCACATCTACATCAACTAAGGGAAAGGAGAAAGTTAGTTTTGTAGATACAAGTAATAAGGATGTTAATTTAAGTGTTTCAAACCAAGAGGAGGGAGATTCAAACCCCTCTAGGATTGAAAATGAAGGAGTTGAAGAAACACATTATCAAAATATGGATAAGTTAATTGAGAAATAATACAAAATCCATCATAAGGGTGTGGGAGAATATTTTGTGTCTTTGTTTGACTTACCTCCTCCAAAATCAGATGGGAGGCCAAAATTTTCTCATGAAAGTAATAAATATAATGCCCATTTTGTAATAGAAAGTGACAACTCATCAAAAGAGGAAGAAGGTAATGAATTTTTAAAATGGTTGTACAAATATGACGAAGCTTCAAGTCCTCTCATAGAAAGGGCCCAAAATGTGAGTATCCAAACACATCAATATGGAAAGGGTTTTCAAATCATGAAAAATATGTGATATAAAGAAAAAGGACCCTTGGGCATATAAAAGAAAGGTTTTAGAAAACCTATACAACCTCCTTGGAGATCCAAAGATGAAAAATCAGGAATAGGGTACCAAAAGTAATGAAATGGTTCAAACAATGTGAAAGATTCCTATGAACATGTCCATATGGTAGATTATGAAAGTGAAGATGAATCCAGTAAATATGAATGGGATTCCTTATCTAAGGTTTTTTTCATCACAACGAAGTGGATTTCAATTATACTTATGCTCCGACATGTTTTACAAATAGACAATCAATTATGGAACAAGGATCAAATTTGACTCAAGTGCAAAAACAATCTGAAGAACCAAATTTAGGACAAGTATCTTTAACATATAAAATGGAAGTCACCAAAATGTAACATATAAAATGTAATTCATTAAAATGTAAATAGTAAATATGGCATTTTGATGCGGGGGTTGTGTAGTGTAAGAAAGATACGATATTCATTTTAACCTCAAATACACAAAGGAAGTATCCAAATTGATTAAACCCAACGGAAGGATCAATGCATAAATGAATCAATCAATTGGAAATGAGAATATAGAGGAAGACCTTAGATTGTGTTTTATAGAAGAGAATGTGTGATATATTTAGAAAGATTAAAATTTTTAATTGAAATGAATTGATGAAAAGTACTAACCTCAAAATGCTATAGATCTAAAAATATTGTTTTCAAGTCTCTACACTAAGTTTTTGGAAAATATACAACAAGATCTGGAAAGGAAAAATAGAGATGAACAAAACCCATATATCATTTTCCTATCTGGGTCAGTTCCTATTTTGAGCCAAATGTGAATGTCACCTTTGACCCAAAATTTCCGATTCTGACCCTGAACAAAATATCGATTCTGACCCAGAAATGAATATCACCTTTGATCCAGAATTTATGATTCTCACCTAGAATCTACAATTCTGACCCTAAACAAAATGTCAATTCTAACCCAAAATCTCTGACAGAAAATATGTTCCTGGATCCCGATATTTTGTCAAAAATGGTATCTGAATTTGCACTCCAATTCACTGTCCTGAACCTATTCTTGCGATAAAAATGGTTTGATTTTAGGGGGGGGTTTCCTTGGTGAATCCCCAATCTTGGAATTAACCTTAAAGTATAATTGAAATTGCATAAGTAAAAGAAAGTAAATGAACAAATTCACCTTGCTTGTATAGAAACCCTTGTGGCAGATTCGAATCTGTGGATCCACAAGTATGTATGCACCAAATGGATGTAGAATGTAGAATTTTTGGATGTAGGATGTCTCAAATAAATTTTTTGTAGATCTTCAACACCAATCTTGAATGGATCTTGGAATAGGAAGAATCTTTGAAGAATGTGGATGGAGAAAACTTCAACAATAGGGCTCCATAGAGCTTGAATCCTTCAATGGCTACCAATGGATCTCCTTGATGAATTGAGTGATTAAAAGTGATTGATTGCTTGGATGATTTAGATTAGATAAATGCTTCAATATATATCTATCTTGCTTCAAATGGTGCTCCTTAGCTTGTCCTTCACACTTACTAGATTTCACTTCTTAAGTCTTAAAGAAAATGAGAGGAGAAGGCTTCCTTATATATGAATCTAGGGCACAATATTATAGAGACACCTACATAGGAGAATTAAATTCCAATTAGACATTTATCCCTATAAGTGGACCTATATTAAATATAATTTCAAGAATTGTTACTCTGAAGACCGAAATAGCCGACCAGGAAGTAGGAATTAAACCTTTCTGAAGCCCGAGATCTTGAAACCCCAGAAACTTGAAATCTAGACCTTGGGTCAGAATTGAGATCGATTCTGACCTAGGTTAGGGTCAAGGTTGACCTTAACCTAGGTCAAGGTTGAGGTTATCCGTGACCCAGAAAGGTTGATTTTGACCTTGAGGTCAAAAGTCTTAGTTTGCAGTTTAGGGTGCCAGGAACTGGCCAAGGAAAAGTGGGAAATGGGGCAGAATAGGGGGACGCCAAATCCAAGTCAGAGATCCATTCAAGATGCTTGACATGACCCAAAACCACTTACTCAGAAGGCTAAACATGTCTATAATCAAAGTGATTCCATTTTCCAACTATACAATATTAAATGAATTTTTTTGGGTGGGTGAGCCATGTGTACCTTTGTGCATAGGAGATTTGAACATTAGGTTTAATCAAAGAGTGCTTTATCCCATAGACATCCAAGAGCACTCAAGTGAGGAGGATGTTCGAACATCAAATAAAGGATGTTTTCAAAGGTGAAAACTCAATTTTGGCACCTAAGAAAGAGAGATTGGATACCTTAATGAAGAATTATGAAGAAACATCTCCTATTTTGATTGAACCAATAGAGAAGGTTAATATTTCCACTGATTTAGAACCAAGATTTATGCACCTTTCAGTTTCATTAGCTCCAATTGAAATTGAATATTTCATCAAATTCTCTAAAGAAAAGAAAGTTAACTTTACATGGTCTTATTCAGGTATGTTTGGGTTATATACTAGTTTCTTCATGCATCACCTCAATTTAAGACCATGAGTGAAGCCAGTGAAGAAAAAGTTAAGAAAGATGTATCGTCATATAGCCTCTCTTGTAAAAGAAGAATTGAAAAATTGTTAAAAGTGAGGTTCAAAAGGGCTATAGATTATACCGAATGGATATCCTATATTGTGATATTCTAAAAACATCATAAATCAATAATAATATGCATGGATTTCCAAAACCTTAACTTGGCATGTCCAAAGGATGACTTTCAATTACCTAGTATTGATGCTATAGTATATTTGACAGTAGGACACTCTATTTTTTCTTTTATGGATGGATCTAGTAGATATAATTAAATTAATATAGAACTAGAAGATCAAGAGAAAATATCCTTTACGTTCCATTGTGGTACATTTTGGTGGAACGTCATGCCTTTTGGCCTTTAAAAATGCTAGAACTACTTATCAAAGGGCAATGACTACTATATTTCATGATATGATGCATATATTTTTTGATTACTATGTGGATGATATCTTAGCTAAATCACATGAAAGGAAGGATAATCTACCTATCTTGGAAAAAGCCTTCACAAGGTTGGAACAATTTAAAGTTAGGATAAATCCCAAGAAGTGTACATTTGGAGTACAATCAGGAAAGTTATTGGGTTACATAGTATCAAAAAAGGGAATTGAAGTTGATCCTGAGAAAGTGCAAGCTATCATGGAAAATGATACGCCAAAGAACATAATCCAAATGGGATCAATGCAAGGAAGGATTCAATCTATAAGAATATTTATATCTCAATTGGCGGAAAAGTGCCATTCTTTCACTAGACTTATACATAAAGACATAATTTTTAAATGGGATGCACAATGTCAGGAAGCTATTTCCTTATTGAAGTCATATTTGGTGAATCCACCTATACTCATGCCACCTATCAAATGCAAGCCTTTACTGTTGCACATTTCAGAAACATATCACTCTCTAGGAGTATTATTGGCCCAAGCAGATAAAGATGGAAAAGAAAAGACAATCTATTATCTTAGCAGAACATTGGTCAAATATGAACTCAAATATATATTCATTGAATGATCTTTTCTTGGAGTTATTTTTTTTTCCTAAAAACTACGTCGTTATATGTTGGTGCACAAATTTAATATTATTGCTAAAATTAATCCTTTAAAGTGTCTACTTAGAAAAATAGCTTTTGCAGGTAGATTGGCCAAATGGGTGATGGTTTTCAGTAAATTTGACATAGAGTATGTGGATAGAAAATCCATCAAGGGACAAGTGATAGTGGATGAATTGGAGGAGTTTCCTTTAGTTGATAATCATGATATTCAAGTGGAATTTCTAGATTCATAAATAATTAATGTAGAGGCAAAAACATGGAAACTCTATTTTGATGGATCTTACACCCAACATGGATTGGGCGTAGGCAATCTCTTGATTACTCCTCAAGGTTACACAATTCCAAAGTCATACAAACTTATTTTCTTATGTAAAAATAGCATTGAAGAATATAATTCTCTAGTTAGAGGCATCAAAATGGCTTTAGAGTGGAAAGTGGAAAAATTGTAGGTGTATGGTGATTCTCAACTAGTCATAAATCAGATTAATGATGAGTACCAAACAAAAGATGACAAGTTGATGCCCTACAAGAAGATGGTAGATTATTGGAGGAAATACTTTTCTCTTATAAATTTTGACCAAATTCCAAGGGATAGAAATAGATTAGTCGTTGCCATGGCTACTTTATCCTCTCTTCTTAAAATTCTTGAAAAAAATTCTAGATATGAATTCTTGGTGGAAGAGTTGGTGAGACCCGCATTTGACCTTATTTCTTTCCAAATCATATTCCGGGTAGTTGGATATGACTCACCTTGGTATGGACCTATTGTCACTTACCTAGAAGACCAAAATTTATCCTTGGACCAAAAACGTAATCAAAAGAGACACTTTATACACCAAGCATCCCATTATACCATCCTTTGTGACACATTGTATGACAAGAATCTCGACGGAACACTTATTAGGTGTCTACAGGATGACGAATCAAAATTAGGTTTACAAAAGCTTCACGAGGGGATTTTTGGGTCTCACTCTAGTGGGTTCAATATATGTAAGAAAATACTTTGCACGAGATACTTTTGGCTAACTATAGAGAAGGATGCTTGTCACCTTTTCAAGATATATTAGAAATACAAATATCATGGAAACATGATTCATGCGCCAGCGCAAGATTTACACCCAATGAACACACCTTGGCACTTTTATCAATGGGGGTTTGATTTAATTGGGATGATTTATCCACCTTCATCTAATGTTCATAAATACATCATAACCGCAATTGAATATTTCACTACATGGGTAGAATTTGTGCCTTTGACATTGAGAACATGTAAACAAATTTCAATGTTTATTCTAAATCACATCATTTATAGATATGGAATTCCTCATGCTATAATCATGGATAACAGAAAGAAATTCAAAAACAAATATGTGGATGACTTATGTGAAAAGTTCCATATTATGTACATCATTCTTCTTCCATTTATTATCCTCAAGGGAATGGTCAAGAAGAGGCAACAAATAAAAACATCCTCACAATATTGAAAAGGATAGTTTATAATTCAGGAATAAATTGGCATGTCCAATTAAATCCAACATTGTGGGCATATAGGACTAGCATAAGGACACCAACATGAGCCACACAATTTTCATTGGTTTATGGGGCATAAGCTGTATTTGGTTGAGATCCCATCTTTAAGAGTTTCTTTACATGGGTTGATAAGAGATGAAGATTAGAGGTTTCCTAGGCTTCATTATTTTGAGTAACTAGAAGAAAATCAAACCCAAGCATATGAACACCTCAAAGTGTACCAAAATAGGATGTCGAGGAATTACAACAACAAGATAATACCTAGAACATTTCAAGTTGGGGATTTAGTGTTGTGCAAAAATCCTAAGAACCAAGTGGAAAGAGAAAGGAGAGGAAAATTGAAAGAAAAATGGTTAGTCCCATTTATCAATACTTCTTATTTTGGCATGAGGATATATAGACTAACTTATTGTGATGGACAAGAGTTACAAGAACCTATCAATAACATCCACTTGAAGAGGTCTTATACCTTATCAGATGAAAGAGTATAGGTTGAAAGAGTATTAGTTGAAAGAGTGTGAGATGAGACAACACATCATTCTTTGTACAGTGAAAATAATTCATAAAATAATCCAAAAAATTTACAAAAAGATCCTAAAGAAATTCAATAATAGGTAGAAATAGTCTTGTGAAAAGAGAAAAAAGTGGAAAATTGAGCATGAAGAAACCCAAAACTTTCAAATATGGAACTCAAAAAATTTGTAATCTTAGTGAAAACCTGGTAAACATGCACCTTGGGAATAAATAAAAAAAAGTACTAAAAGAAAATTGAATAAAATTGAAAAAGATTAAAAGTGCCTTGGTGAAAACCTAGCAAATAGGCACCTTGGTAGCAAAAAAGGAAAAAAAAAAGAAAAGAGATAAATTCATAAGGGTGAAAACTTGGTAAACACGCACCTTTTGACCCTGAATTCTTGCCTAGTTTCATTTGTACATGCTGAATTTCTCCATCTCATTTGTACATACTCATTGAATCTGCCATTTGGGCATAGTCCTAATAAAGTTTCTAAGTTGCTTTCAATCAAGACTTATTCATCATCGGATTTCAATTTTCCCAGGTTTAAACTTTGTTCATTTTCACTTGGGGGCATTCTTTTAAAACCAACAAATTTCTAGAAAACTTTGATTCACAACCTGCACATCAAAAATTCAACAGATGGACTTTGAACCTTTGTTTTACATCATTGTTCAATCAAACATTCAACCTTGACACTTGGTCCTTGACCTTTTGTGATTTTATTATCAGGATTAAAAATTTGTTAAACAATCCCAAGATCGAAATGGATGGAATTATTTTGGAAAAATGATAAAAATAGAAGCACTTATAGTTTTGATGAGCTTTGTTTGACTGAGTCATGTATTTTTATTCATTTGATGATTTTTTGACTAGATTGGAGATGATGAAAGAATGACATATTTTCTTGCTTGTTGTGTGACTTTCGGGAGGTTGATTCCTCAAGATATGTAAACTCATCTAACAAAATGATCATCAAAGAATCAATGAGGAAATTTTCATCTGGAGGAGATTCAATCTTTGTTTGTTTATGAAAATAGATACCATGGATATTTAGATATTCCATATCTTAATACCAACATCCTTTTGCGACATTGAATCTGATGAAACCGGTATTCAGATTCCCATACTTGGATTTTTCAACTAGTGAGGGTTGTACTAGTTTTGTCTGATTGAAATTCAATGAAAGAAGTATTCATATCAACATGGTATGGTCATCCAACCTATGATGGTTGTTCATGCTACTGGTTCCAAGGCTCAATGATGAAATTATATCCATGTGCATTTCTTTGCAAACATGACAGTTAGTTGCATCTTCATTTTAGATTAATTGCATAAAATGGTTTTCATAAGCTAAGGAGGAAGCATCATCACAAAAGGGGTTAACATCATCAATTTCTTGTTCAATTTATTTATATGGGATTATCTTGTGCATTTATCATTATATTCATTAATAATTAAACATTATTCTTTACAAGTCAAAGATCATTAAGCATTATTCATTATCCAAAATCATTATAATAACTTCTCATTCATTTAAGTGCATATCATAAATATATTGCATTATCAAACTACAAAAAGAACATGCATTCATTTAAGTTCATTGCATTGCATTATCATTTAGAAATTGCATACATAATAAATTAAAAGAATTTAGAAATAAATTTGCATCTTTTCATACATTTTGCATCCATCTAACTATGTCATATAAGGCATTGTATCCATAGCATATAAAGTAAGTGCATCATGGAATCATATAGAAATGCATACCATCAAAGAAAGTCCCATATATCATGAGATAATCATGGAAATCAAGAACAAGTCACATCATAAAGTAGTGGAAATCAAATGTCATAATGTCTAATCAAAATACAAAATCATCAAAGAAGTACATCATAGTCATAATAAAAATACATATGGTACATCGATATAAAAATGAGGATCATAACTGAACAAGGGGCACCACTTGCATCACCTATCCCTTCCATTCCGCATGTTCCATCTATGCCACCAGTGCCATTTGGGCAACATGTGTCATCTATACCTTTGTCCAGTCTACTGCCAGGATCTATCTGAGGTGTCTGACTTGTTCTCACAACACTAGGCCTTTGTGTCATCATAGTCATCAACTACTGCATCATGCTATAAAATTGATCATTCCTGCCACTCATAGCTGTCATACTAGCTTGTAAATTCATAAAATCCCATGTAAATGTGTGTATATCTTGCGGTGCCTTTTGAGAAACTCATACCTGTAGAGAAACTTGTACATGTGGTACTACCAGAATCACCAAAATCACTCGATCCTATTGTCTCTGTCTTGCATGTGCTAAGTGAGCCTATTTGGCTGCTCACTTTTGCCTCTATCTCGACACTGCTAGATGAACCTAATGAGTGTGCCTGGAAATAAATCCTCCACCCCTCACTCTCACCCTGCCACCTCTCAATCGAAATCTTCCTTGAGCACTACCACCACCATGATCCCTCTAAGGAACTTGTTGAGCTCTTTGTCTCCCACCTCCACTACCCTCACCGTCAGCACCATCATCATCAAAAGGGTCATATCTATCAAGAATGGGCTCACTAGGATCTATGAACTGTGGAAATATGTACCATGTAAACCATTGCGCACAATCTTCTAACATACCAACATCAACTATATGCTCTCACATATCCCAAGATGTATATCCTATCCTCTAAATATCATCGCATGAATAACTCAAAGTTAACATGTGGACCCCACATCGATCTCTCAACCTATACTCATGCATATAATTCTAAGCCTTGTGGAATGTCATGTGTCCTACCAAACTATCTATGTACTCTATAGGAGAAAAATCTCTCGATAATTAATGGAGATTGACCAATCATCCTACAAGGAGAAAACATGTACAAAATATCTGCATCATCCTCCCGCCAAGCCTCACACCCAAGATACAAATTCCATATCACCTTATGCATGTCATCTAACACATGTTACCTAAAATCTAACTTGTCTAGATGAGGCTGGAAAATCACTCCCTTGTATAAGAACCCATATGGCTAGTGAGGATCACAAACTCGTTAGAAATTGGTCTAGTAACAAGAATGTTCTCCCATGTTGAGAGCTAGAGTAACACTACACCTATAGAAAGAGGCCCACCATGCTTTTATACCACATCATGGAACTAAAGGTATAATTACACTAGAATGCATGATCTCCAATCAAATTATCTCAGGTTTACAATCATATCCTCAAGGATCTGACCCCATCCAACATCAAAGCCATGCTCTCATCAATTAGGTAGAAGAATTACACCAATCAGTGATCCAAGTACACCTAAAAGCCATCGAAAGGAAATGAACTGATCTCAGGGAATGATATCATTTCCAATCATAGCATCAAAGAACACTCGTCTACATTCCTCACCACCATAGCCCTAACGTAATAAAATCGATCTCCTCCAGTCATAATCGTGAATAATTGATACACATCCTCAGGTGTGATCATCATCTCTCCCAATGGAAACTAAAAGGTATTATGGTTAGAGTGTCATCTCTCTTCCATAGCTGTGAAAAGACCCTAGTTCATTTGGAACCATGACATCTCTAGAAGGTGCAACAACCCATAATGACCAATCACACATCTCTCCTATGTTGTAAACTGATTGACCATGTCTAATGGCCAAGGTGGTAATCCCTGGGTATACAACTTATGGCATCATGCTTGTTCTGAAATCAAATGAAATTATATTAATATCATCATTTTTTGGATCATCTTAAGTCACTCAAGTTTTCTATCAATCTAGCGCTCTTCTTGAGCACATTTATTTTCTTCCTAACTCTATATCATGAGGACAAAAAAAACATCAAAGTATCCTACCTATCCATATTGACATTATCAAACATTCATCTAAATGGTTATACTAACATCAAAAGCATTTTTTATCACAAAATTAGGCCTAATCAAACACTCAATCAATCAAATACATTTATCAAATTAGAGATGATAAAAATTAAGATTTAAATTTTCAAATTAGGCTATGTGATACTTTACCTTGATGTATGTGTCATTTCATCATGATGTGTGCACTAAATCACTTATGTGCTAGTTTAATCTATGCTATGCATTACGTTATTCATCAAACATGCAACATTGTTTTGTACGCGTTAGTTTGCATACTATGCGTTACTTAACCTATGCTATGTGCTACATCATTTGGGTTTTTTCATTAGGTTTCCTACATGCTACTTGATCTATGATAAGCGTTAAAACTATGTGACTCTAAGTGCTAAATCTCATAACCCTACATGCTAATTTAACCTAAGAATGTGCTACTTCCTAATGTACACACTATTTTACCCTATTGTATGTGCTACTTGAGAAAAAAATAAAATTTATACCCTAATCAACGTGTGAAAGTAAATTTTAGCAGTACAATTTCAAAATTGACTCAACAAAAGAGGTAAAAAGCACTCGAATCTATGCTCCTGAATTGGGATAACCATCGCTATCAACTCATTATTTGTTAAAATATGTTTGTTCATGTTTACTAAAATGATGTAAAACTATTATATATATATATATAATGAGATATAGAACATATATTAAATTGAATATATAATATATACTAATATAATATATCAAACATTAATTATGTTATATATATATATATATATATCATAAAATAATATTAAAT
>MU224608.1:1351696-1381653 GCA_018584345.1 Thuja plicata | reverse complement strand
TAAGATAGACTCCCGAAAGGGGTTGAGCCGGATTGGTCCAGACATCTCAAATATGTATATTGTTATAAGTGATAAATTATCATGATATGACATTTTGAATTGAGTCATATATTATGATATGAAAATTTTACAAACTTGGTAAACTCTCTCTCAAGAGGGAGTGTTAAAATATGTTCGTTCGTGTTTACTAAAATGATGTAAAACTATTATATATATATATATATATAGAACATATATTAAATTGAATATATAATATATACTAATATAATATATCAAACATTAATTATGTTATATATATATATATATATATATATCATAAAATAATATTAAATCGAATGGAATGATTATAACTTGTTTATACTATGAATCACGATAAGTATCGTGATTGTTATACATAAACAGTCACGGTATTATCGTGACTGTTCATGTATAACAGTCACGATAAATATCGTGACCATTCAATTATAACTAATTACTGCCAACAGTTTATGTAAAACAGCGACCATAGTTATTATGTCGCATGTTATGAAATAGTCGACATTTATAAAAGGACGTGACTGTTGATAGTTATAACGATTCAACTTAATATATATAGTTGATATTCGTTGGACAATCAATCAATCCCAATGGCAATTGCATTGTACAGCGAATATAAACTATCCATAATATATTTATATATTAATATCTTCTGATCCAATTTCCTTAACATTATTCACCCAGGGAAAATGTGGAGGTAGAAATTGAAAGTGAAATATGAAAGTGACCTTTTCACCCCAATTTATACCTTTTTTGACCTTTTGAAAGTGTATTTTTTTCCTATGACCTAATTGGGTGGATACTTTCATCACCAGGGCATTTTTCAAATTGATTTGATTAGGAACCTCATCAAAATTACCAATCTCAATTGAAATTATCCCACATCATTTCGATTCATTTCCCAAGGGGGCATCATATCTACATCAAAGATTCAAATCAAGGTTTCATATTAGAGTTTATTTTCATTATCAAGGGTAACATCCTATCAACAATCAAATCTACATCAGTCAATCAAAATCTAGGGAATTAAAAATTTTAATCATTATTATTGGGGCATGTTAAATCATTTTTTCACATGAGGTTTTTGATCAAGCATTAGTGAATAAAGTATCAATCAAAATCAGATCACGCATCATCCCTTCAAATTAGGTTAATCAAACATCTGGCATTTCTTTAAACCAATGCGCTTTGCACATCGATACAAAGACAGGCATTTGTAGAAACCTAAAATTGGTCAAGATAAATCAAACAAGGAATAAAGTGAGAAAATCAATTCAAATCAAGAAAAGTGAGAAATTAATTGAATTATTAAAATCTTTTAGATTAATTAAATCAAACAAATCAAATAAGTTTGCAATTGCGATTAACCAATTAATTGTATAGTTAAAATAAAATTAACTCCAACCCATTCAAGGGTGCACATGGCTAAAGAAATTCAATTCAATTATTTATTTAAATCCCTTAATTTCCTCATCCATGACATGGGATAAATTGTATCAAGCAATGCGGATTGAAAATGGGAGCTCACATGGATCAAGCCAAATCAATTCTCCATCACACATATTGGAGTTGTATCTTGACCACTCATTTGGTCCACTTATTTGAAACCACCATTTAAATGGTCTCACTATTTGAAACCCCTAATATAACCAAGCCTTAATCATGCTTTAATCAACTCTACCCCCAACCCTTTGAAAATCTTTTAAATAGAAGCCAATTTTGATGCATTTAAAAATCACACACACTCATGAAGAAAATCATCGCTATAGGCCAATACAATCAATTTCATAACAATTTCATGTTAGGATTTCTATTGTAGTGAGAAATTTGAGCTAAATATGTGCAAAATTGACGAAATAGCTACAATTCTCATTCTAGGACTGTCATTTATGGATGGTTTAAATTGAGAGTATAATTTTTCTTTCCTAGTTAGAGAGCCATGAGATGCTCATTGTTGATTTCAATTCATTCAACATTAATTTGATGTATTTTCAAAGTTTAATTGATAGATAAAATAATAATTTAATGAAGGTATGATTTCATGTATACAGTTCGAAGAGAGAATAAGATGTGGAAATAAATAATTGGACATACCAAGGTTCCTAATCATCAACTGGTGGTAAAATTCTTGACCAAGCACTTGGAATGGAGGAAGCAACAAGTCAAGCCCTCATTAGCCACAGCTCATCTACAGACCTAAATATGTTCTATGGTGATCATTTTGAAATAGCCATTTATGGTTATTTTCTCTCTTTGCATTTAAATGTTGATATTGAACTCTAGATTTTACTTTTCACTCCTCGCTGGAGTTAGTTTTAAAACTTATCTTAAAAAAAAGTTATACTATCTGGCTATTTATATGGCTTATTATGACTCAATAAGGGTCAGCCAAATTTTGTTTCGAAGTTAATTAGTAAGCTATTTTCACAGTTATATAGATACTTGAAGAATTTCAAAGTTTACAATATGTTTTTGATATGGTGATTAAATCTGAATATATATCACAGCTTTGAATGCGTTCATTTTGAGTACATTGATGTGACTTTAATTGGGGTTCATTTTTTATTGTGATATAATTCTGTATTGCTTGGAATTGTGGAAGTAATTCAAGTTATCCTTTCTGCAACCTCTTTGATAGCATAATATTCACCCACTCCTCTTGAAGGAACTTGAAAAGATCCCAAGCATCATCTTCCTTAGCAAGGTGACCTCAAGAATCCTTCTCATGGAGAAAATCAAAGGTGGTAGTGGAGGAATGTATGACTTTGATCACAAAATTTCTAACATCTCTGAAACGGTTTCTTAAACCCTCCATTTCTTCCTTCAGCTAAAAAACCATCTTCTCCAAATCAAAAATTTGGTGTTTAAACTTACCCACCACGCAACTAGATCCAACATTGCTTTTCTTGATCTTTTCCACGATGTCATTGCTCAAGTTTAGTTTGATTTTAATGCCCTTTTTTCTACTAGACTCGACCAACGCCTCCCCTCTTTTCAACATATTATTTATGGCCTTTTCCCCACTATGTTTAGCCATTCTATTAGATCGTTGGGTCTAAAAACTTGGGTGTCAACATCTCTCTTAGAAACAAGATTAAAGATAATGTTTTTATCTTTTTTACTAGGGTGGAGGTTAGGGGCATCTAGGGTCCTTTCTCTTTTTCTATCCTCTAGAAAATTCAAGGCGGGTAAGCTTCATAAGAGAAAAGGCTCAAGGAAGGGTTTTTATCAAAACATTTTCCCTTCAACGCAAAGGGAGATGAAAGGAGACCATGATCCTAAGACCTAGAAGGTGAGGGTTGGATTTCTTCTAGGTGTTAGTAAGAAAAGAAATGATTGGTGATGGGAAAAGGGCACAATGGAAGTTGAAGATTGGAAGCATTAACCCCTAGTACAGGATGACTGGATTTTTTCCTAGGGTCTTAGCTTCTGCCACATCACCAACATTACTTTCCGTAATGTGCAGTAGAAAGATCAAAATAGATATTAAATCCTTATGCCTAAGATGATTTAGGAAAGGAATATTATATTAGTACAAAACCCCATACCAAACCTCCATCATAAAATACTTGATGATGATCTTGCACATCTTAGGCTAGAATTCTTGGAGGTATTCCACAATATAGCCGCCTTTTTTATTGACAGGTTTCTCCTTAGGGCCATGGAAGAACTAGTTCAACCTCGCCTACTCAAGAGTTTTGCTAGTATTATCCCATTTACGACAAGTGGTTGGGAGTCTAGTGGTTTTTCCAGTGACATCTTCATTGATTTCAAACATAATACCCTTCACCATGACTCTCCTTTCATTCCAAGTCAAACACATATTGGTGGGATATCGTTTCATCAAAACCAGTCATATTCTCCATAAAGGAGATAATTTCTCCTTCCTTCTAGAAATACATCACCATAGGTTGGGTTTGAACTCCTCCTTGATTTTGTCAGTTTCAATTCTATGTCTGTCAACACCCATATTTAGACTAGTGCCAAACCCAAGAGATTTATAGAGAAGGTAACAAAAACCAAGAGAAAACAACCCAATATCTCTAAAACAATTCCAATGCAGAGGAGAATAACCCCAGTTCTCAACATAGAAAACACATTATATTAGTAAAGAAGTAATCTCACTATAATTGTTGTAATAATTTAGGGAGTAATTGTAATGCATGCCAAGTTGCACATCTAGGATACATAGGTGTATTGATACGTGAGAGGCTTTCTGTGAGTTGTAATGTTTATCATGAAAATCCATACCAAATCTAAAATATTCGATGACATTGAGAAAATTCCATAAATTTAACTTTATGATATGAAGAAAATTTACATTTTTAAATGGACCCTTCAAACTTAGGTACTGCCACATACTCCTCATGAAAATCCCACTTTACTTTATATTGGAAAGGTTGCATAATAAAGAGTGATTATAGTTCTAGCTCATCCTTCTTGGGAGCATAGGATCCCTATCACTGGCCAATGGGAAGTAGCAAGAGTTGTCAAATTTAAAATTCAAAATTTTGGTGATGAAAAGGAGGGGGTAGTCAGCCCAACCGCGCCAAGTTGAGGAAAGCCATAACATTGAGATTTAACCATCATAGTGGGTCCTATTGGCAGCACTCTCTTTCTACCTAATTAGGCCTTGAGTAGACTTTGTTAATAAACTGATAAAGATTTGATGGAGATGATAAAGACTGAATGATACCGAGTATCCTGATTTTAGAAATAGTTAGATCAGTTGTTGTTTTGTCATTGATGTCAAGAAATTGATTAACTAATTTTTTTTATGTTACTATATCTTAAGTGGAGAAGATAAATGGGTGGAAATTATAGATCAGACAATGATGAAGTAATGATAATATAGTTTTTTTCTACTATATATTTGATGTTATCAAATGAATACAATTGATTGATTAAGTTAGAAATTGCAAAGAGTTAAAGTTATGAGTGAAAGAGTTACTTTACCGAGCTAGATAAAGTTAGTTGGTGGAATGGTATGTGAGTTGGTCTTAGCTACAAAACATTGAGTGACAATCAATAACTAAGCACCGAAGATGAGTTAGACACCGAGCAGTGATTGAAGACAATTACCAAGTTGTAAAGAAATTTTTACCGAGTAGAGGATATTGATTATAAACAATGATAATATCAAATTTAATAAGAAGCAATGATGAGATTGGTAAGGATAAAAATTAAATAAATATAGTTAGGAGATCTACAAACATGAAAATTCAATGAGAATATTTAAGTAAAATATTTAAGTGGTTAAATAAAATTGTGAGATTTCCAAGGAAAGTACAAGTTCTAAGGTAAAAGTGAAATAGTTTACCGAGTTGTGAATTATGAAGAAAATGATCGAACAAGAGAGCAAAAATGATGGAATATCAACTTAAGGAGATTAAGTGGCAAATGTATGTCTAGATAAAGAATGAGAAATATTAACACCATTACATTTGATGGAGAATTGAATAGAGAAGAAGAAGAAGCTGAATAACAACATATACAGTACATAATAGAGAAACAAATATTGAAGAATTTACAGTCAGAGAAATAGATCAATGGAGTATGTGATGCCAGTATTAAATTTTGCATAAAGGTTCTGAGCAAAGAAAACATAGTTTCTATATTTACATATCAAAGTTTATTGTTGCTTATTAGTATTTGTAACAGAGAAATCTCTTAACTGAGTGGATGTAACCATCCTATTTGTAAAACCTAGACTTAGGTGACATTCCAAAAGAGTGTTTAAAGACCTCTAACAAAGCCACTTTCAACAGAGTAAAGATCTTAAAAGATCTAAGGTAAATCTCCTAACAAGGTCACATTTAGATAATGTGTTTGTAATTTTTAACAGGATAAGTTCTTAACCGAGTGTACGTCAAAAGGGTATATTTTTTTCTGTGGGTCACAGTTCTCACAAAGGTTTTTTTCCAAATTAGGTTTACTCGATAAATCTGATGTCAACCGAGTTAAATTTGGTGTTAATTGAGTTAATCTGATGTTACTAAGTTTGAATGATTGGTTTACATATATGAGGTGTATTTTTGTTTAAGTTACTAAGTTATTTGGTGAATTGGTTGGTTACTGTATTCAGTGTTACTGAGTGATTCAGAGAGTTTATTTTTAAGTTTTTATGTTTTGATTTATTTGATTCACCCCCCGTTTGAGTAGACTAGCAATTGGTATCATAGCTAGTTACTTTGAAGTCATAAGTTTAAAAGGACTCTATTTAAGATCTAAAGATGTATACGAGGGAAGCACCAAATCTGAATAGGGATCATTTCACTACATGGAAAAGTAGAATGAGGTTGCATGTGTCTAGACTAGGAGAATATGGACTTCACTTTCCTAATAATTAATATGTGGTACTGACTACTGCACCTTTGACTATCAGTGAGAAAAGACAAAAACAATAACATACACAAGTTATGATTGAGATTTCTTCTAGACTTACCCAATAGGAATATGATGAACTTGATGGATTCACTACATTGAAACAAATGTGGGATAAGCTTATTTTGACCTATGGTAGAAATCGGTATGTTCAGAAGGCTAAAGAAGAAAGTTTGAGAGGTAAATTTGACTCTATGAAGATGAAATAAGGAGATAACATAATATAGTATAATACAAGACTTAAGGAGACTGTTAATTCTATTAGATGAGCTTGTGGGATCATAATAGAGGATGATGTTACAAGAAATATGTTGAGAATCCTACTACCGAGTTATGCTATTTGTGTATCTCCTATACAAAAGCCAAGATCTATTCCACAGATGAATGTTTCACTGGATGCTAATATTGGCAAGTTAACTATATTTGAGTTAGATAATTTTGACAATAGTTTGCATGCTAGATCTAGGATTGAATCTGCATTTAAGTCTACTTTAAAGATTCAAAAATCTAGTGAAGCTAAAACCAGAGAAGCCTTGTTGGCTATAAGGATACAAAGAGGAAAATGCAAATACAGAGGTAAGTTACCCTTGAAATGTTTTAATTGTGATAAGATTGGTCACTTTGCATCTAACTATCTTGAGAAAGATAAGGAGGAAAAGAAAGATAATAGAGATAAGGACAAAAGAGAAAATAGATTCAGAAGATTCAGAGACTACAAAAACAAAGGTAAGAAATCTTGTCATATTGCTAATGAAGGACTAAGTGATGATGCATCTTTTGATAGTGATGATGGAAACTAAGTTGTCTATGTTTCTATTAAAGATGATTCTCATGAAGAAGAATCCAAATCCCTAATAATAAAAGTAAGTAAAAATAAAACATGGATTATAGATAGTGGTTGTTCACATCACATGACTCGTGACACACTTAAGTTTATTTCCTTGGAAAATCTGGATGGAGGCTTTTTTAGATTTGGTAATGATGCTCGATATCATGTGAAAGGAAAAGGTTATGGAATTATATATTGAATAACACAAGATGTGATGATGTTTATTGGGTTGTGAGGATTAAAGTATAATATGTTGAGTGTTGCATAGTTAAAGAATACAGGTCACCGACTGGAATTTCAATATGGAAAGTGTATAGTTAGAAAATGGAAGCACTTCCATTGTAGACTAGTTTAGCCTTCTGAGGAAGTGGTTTGGGGTCATGTCAAGTGCCTTGAATGGGTCTTTGAATTGGATCTAGATTTCTCCATTATTCTACCCTATTTCTCTCTTTTTCTAGACTATTTTTGGCACCCTCATCTACAAACTTGAAATTCTTGACTTCAGGGTCAAGGTTGACCTCGACACTGACCTAGGTCAAGGTTGACCTTGACCTTGACCTTTACCTAGGTCACAATCAAAATTTTTCTGACTTTTTGTCTAGATTCCAAATTTCTAGGATTTCTGGATCTCAGGCTTCGAAAAAGTTTAATTCCCGCTTCCAGGTCGGCTGTTTTGGGTTCCAAAATGATGAATTCAATTATAATTAATATAGGTCAACTTTTAAGGGTATAGGTCTAATGGGAATTCAATTCTCGTATGTAGGCCTCTCTAGAATATTGTGCCCTAGATTTGTATAAAATGAACCTTTCTCCTCTCATTTTCTATAAGACTAAGAACCATGAAATCATAAGGTACTTGAAGAAATCAATAATCCATTGAAGCAAGCATCTAATCTCAAGAATTCAAGCATTCTCAAGCCCCCAATTCATCAAGTATATCCATTATTATCCATTGAAGGATTCAAGCTCTATGGAGCCCTCTTGTTGAAGATTTCTCCATCCACATTCCTGCAAGCTTCTTCCTATTCCAAGATCCATTCAGGATTGGTGTTGAAGATCTACAAGCGATTGATTGAAGACATTCTACATTCTACATTATACATTCTACATCCATTTGGTGCATACATACTTGTGGATTCATGGATTTGAATCCACCACAAGGACTTCTACAAGCAACGTGAATTTGTTTATTTACTTTGTTTCATTCATGCAATTTCAATTATATTTTAAGGGTAATTCCAAAATTGGGGTTTTACCAAGGCAAACCCCTTCCCACCAAAAAACAAACCATTTTTCTTGAGGGTGCAGGCTTGAAATAGTGAATTAAAGTGTAGATCTGGATACCCTTTTCGGCAAAATTTCAGGACCCATGAACATATTTTTCGTCAGAGTTGTGCAGGTCCAGGTCAAATTTTTGGGGTCAAGGGTGACTTTTTGGGGTTGAGGTCGACCCTGACCTAGTTCAAGGATGACCTCAACCCTGACCTAGGTCAGAATAAAAAATTTTGGGTTAAGGTCGACATTCTCAACTTGGTCAAAATTGACTTTTCTTAGAAAAGAAAAATATTTTTGGGTTTTGTAGATCTCACAGTTTCGGTTTAGGATCGTAGAAATAAATAGTTTCTGAGACTGTGTGATAGGTTTTTCAGCAAGTTCTTTTTCATACGTATGTATTTTATTCCATTTTCCTTTGCAATCATTTCAAGATTTACACCCCTTCTCAATTACAATTTAATGTAAATAGTTAATAGAGGCATAGGGTATCTTTTATGGGCAAATCTCTATTGTTCAAAACCCTATCTAGAGACCCTCTATTTTCTTCTTTACAGAAAGGTAAAAGTATTTGATGAGAATGATAGTCTAATTGCTACTAGAGAAAAATATAAAGGTAATTTATTTTATCTTGATACTTCTATGAAGATTTTCCTGTTTACTAAAGTTGAAGATGTTTGGTTATGGAATAGAAGGGATTTTCATGTTAATTATGATAATTTAAATCAAAGTGAGTAAGAAGAACATATTAAGAGGACTATCGAGATTAGAAAAACATGAGAATGATATGTGTAGGGAATGTTATATGGGTAAGATGACTAAATCTAGTTTTTCAAGCAACAGTTATGTTACACAAGAAATTTTGGATTTAGCGAATAATGATTTATGTGGACCCATGAGGACTCAAAGGTATTATGGAGACATATATTTTATTTTATTTTTGGATGATTATTATAGAATGATGTTTGTAATGCTTTCAAAAGAAAAATATGATGCATTTCAAATGTTTAAGTGTTATAAGGTCTGAGTTGAAAAATAAATTAGAAGACAATTGAAATGTCTGAGATCTGATATAGGAGGTGAGTTTACTTCTAATGATTTTACATTTTTATAATGAGAATGGAATTAAGAGACAGTTGTCAGCACCGAGGAAACCATAGAAGGATTTCTAAGAGAAGAAATAGATTTCGTGTTGATTGTTCTAAGACACTGATGATTGAAAATGGAATTTCACAAAACTTTTGGAGAGAAGTTGTAAGTACTATTGTTTATATATTGAACCAAGTACAAATGAAGAAAGGTACCAACAAGACACCTTATGAAATCTGGTATGAATACAAATCTAATGTCAATAAATTTATAATTTTTGGAAGCGAATGGTATATTCTGAAATATTCTAGAGAAGGAAAGTTTGATTCAAAAGAATAAGAATGAATATTCATAGGATATTCTACAAGGAGTAAAGATTACAAATTTTTGAACAAATTTACTAATAAGATGGTGGAAAGTAAAAACGTAAGAATTGATGAATTTGCAGAAAGGAATGATGAAGATAGCAAAAAGGAACAAGAGGATTATGAGAAGTTTGTATATGTTCAACCTGATGTTCCTGATACCTTACCAAGAGCACCTACTGAGGAGGAAGATGAAAAAGGAGGTCCACAAAGGAATGTTTATATTGAAGAACCAATAGCTACCGAGCCTATTTTGGAAAAGTATGTGAGAAGGCACGATTCCATGAGAAATATTATTGGAAATAAGGAAACTTGAGTGATGACCAGAAGCAAGGTAAGAGACAATACATGTTTCATATCTACATTTGAGCCTAAGAAAGTTAAAGAGGCACTAGATAATGAAGATTGGAGGAAATCAATGAAAGAATAGTATGATCAAATTGAGAAGAACAAGACATGGACATTAGTTCCAGGACGTAAAGAAAAAAATGTTATGGGTACTAAATGGATTTTGAGCAACAAAGTGAATGAGCATGGAGAAGTAATCAGAAATAAAGCTAGATTGGTTTGCAAAGGTTATGCACAAAAAGAAGGCATTTAATATGGAGATACTTTTTTGCATGTTCCTATATTTTAAGGAGTTATAATACTTAAAGCTTATTCCACTTACAAAGGATTGAAGGTATCCCAGATGGATGTTAAGTCTACATTTCTTAATGGGATGCTTGATGAAGAAGCATACATTGAGAAACTTGAAGGATTCATTGAGAACACTACCAAGAACAAGGTATCTAAGTTATACAAAGCTTTATACGGTTTGAAACAAGCACCCCAAGCATAGTATGCAAGATTTCACTCTTATCTGATCAAAATAGGATTTCAAAGAACAATTGATAACAATAATGATTACTTGAAATATGAAAATGATAATAAAGTTTTGATTGCTGAAATTTTTGTTGATGATATTATTTTTGGAGCCAATGACACTTTACATGAAGGATTTTCTTATGAAATGAGAAAAGAGTTGGAACTGTCAATGATTGGAGAGATTTAGTTCTTTCTAGGTCTACAGATACAACAAGTTACTGGAGGGATCTATATTACACAAGATAAGTATATCAAAGAGATCCCTAAAAATTTTGGTATGGAAGATTCCAAACCTTTTGGAGAACCTACGGTTATTGGATATCAATTATCAAAAGAGGATCAAACACAAGAGGTGGATAATACTCTTTACCGATCCATGATTGGTAAATTGTAGTATGTTGTTCATAGAAAACCTGATATAGCACATGCTATTAGGATTGTTGCAATAATATTTTATAATCCAAAGGAAACATATATGCTGTAGTAAAAAGAATTTTGAGATATCTGAAAGGAATGAAAGAATTTGGTTTTTGTATAAGAAAAGAGGTGTTTTTGATCTGCAAGTCTACATTGATGTAGATTGGGGTGCAAATGTTGATGATGGGAAAAGTACTAGTGGAGGCATATTATTTCTAGGTGAAAGCTTGGTTACATGGCTAGGCAAGAAACAAATTTGCATTTCAAAGTCTACTACCAAGGCTGAATATGTTTCTACTTCTATGAATTGTGGAAATAAAGTATGGATTAAACAATTACTTTAAGGTATGCAAGAAGATATCATAGATATGGTTACTATTTTTAATGATAGTACAAGTGCTATTAATATATCACAGAACCCGGTTATGCATTCAAAAACCAAGAACATTTCTATGAAGTATCACTACTTAAGAGAGAAGGTTCAAGAGAAGAATGTAATATTGGAATATGTGAATTCAAATGAATAATTGGTTGATATATTTACAAAGCCACTACCTAAAGATGCTTTTGAGTATCTCAGAGGTAAATCAAGGGATCTTCCCCTATCCAATATTCACTGAAGAGAATGAGGCATGTTGCATCAATTCTATATTTCATTAGAATATCTATTTTTGAATCGATGTTAGTATGACACTTTATGTGATTCCTAAAGTTGTGAAAAGATTTTTATATGAAATATTTTATGATTACATGTCAGGTATAATCCACTATTGGACCAAGTTTTTAGGAGTATGAGTTTCTGGAATTGTTTCCAAAGAGGGTGAGAATGAATTGATGATATTTATCCTTAAGGGAGATATTGATGAATTAGGGGAGGATGAATTTCTACTATTTACTCATGAAGGAGAATCACAATGTATGCTATAGAAACAAAAAAAAATTCAAGAGGGAGATTCAGATAAGATATCAAAGTGGAAATAGAAATATGAACTCAAAGGGAGTACATTTATGTATTAGAGAGTTGTCATAATTAGTTTCTATAATATTGTTATAGTGGTTTCCATCAATGACAAAGAGGGAGATTTCTAATCAAATAATGAAGAATTGATGGAGATGATGAAGACCGACTGATACCAAGTATCATTATTGTAGAAATTGTTAGATCAGTTATTATTTTATTATTGATGTCAAGTAATTGATTAATTGATTTTTATCATGCTACCATATCTTAAGAGGAGAAGTTAAATGGGTGACAAATACATATTACAAAATGATGAAGTAATGATGATATAGTTTTTTTTTCTATTATATATTTGTTATTATCAAATTGGTACAATCGATTGATTAAGTAATACATTGCAAAGAGTTAAAGTTATGAATGAAAGAGCTACTTTACCAAGAAAGACAAAGTTAGTAGGTAGAATAATATGTGTGCCTGGCATAGTTAGCGAACACCAAGTGAATGTCAAGCATGGAGAACATAAGGTGAGTTGGACACCAAGCAGTGAATGAATACAATTATTGAGTTGTAAAGAAAGTTTTACTGAGTAGACGATATTGATTATAAATGCTGATAAGATTGAATTTAATGTGAATTGATGATGAGCTAGATAAGGATGAGAATAAAGTAAAAATTGTTATGAGATCTACAAACATGAAAATTCAATGAGAATATGTAAGGCAAAGATTAAGCGGTTAAACTGAATTGTGAGAGTTCCAAGAAAAGTACAAGTTTTGAGGTAAAGGTGAAATGATTTATCAAGTTGTGAATTATGAAGAAGATGATCGAATGATAGAGCACAAATGATGGAAAATAAAAATTAAGAAGATTAAGAGGAAAATTTATTTCTATATAAAGAATGAGAAATATGAACATAGTGACATTTGCTGCAGAATTGAGCAGAGAAGAAGAATAAGCTAAAGAACAACATTTATCAAGCAAGATAGAGAAAAAAATATTGAAGAATCTACAATTGAAGAAAGATATCAATGGAGTATGTGATGCCAGTATTTAATTAAGAATAAAGGATTTGGCACAAGGAAAGGTATTTGCTATATTTACAGGTCAAAGTTTATCATTTCTTATTGGTATTTATAATAGAGAAATATCTTAACAAAGTGGATTTAACCATCCTATTTGTAAAACCTAGAATTAGGTGACATTCCAAAAGAGTATTTAAATACCTCTAACAAAGCCACTTTTAACAGAATGAAGACCTTAACAGATCTGAGATAAATCGACTAAAAGGGGCACATTTAGCAAATGTGTTTCAAATTTTTTAACATGATAATTTTTTAACCGATTGTACTTCACAAGGGTACATTTTTATTGTTGGTCACAATTCCACAAGAGGTTTTTCCCAAATTGGGTTTCCTCATTAAATCTTGTGTCAACCGAGTTAAATATGGTATTAATTGAGTTAATCTGATGTTACTTAGTTTGAATGATTGATATAGATATATGAGATGTATTTCTATTTAAGTTACTAATTTATTTGGTGAATTGGGTGATTATTGTATTCAGTGTTACCAAGTGATTTACAAAGTTTAGTTTTAATTGTTTAAGTTTTGATTTGTCTGATTCACCCCACCCTATCAGTGGACCAACAAACTTAGGGATCTTATTGATATCCCTCCAACATCATAAGTTCTCACATAGGAAATTAATAACAGTCATGGAATCTACTGCATAACTCCCTTCCCTGTAGATGTGGCTTATAGTGACCTCCTTGAGGCTTCCCTAGAGGCCAAGGATGTCACCTAAAATAGTTTATGTTGGCAAGTTGACTTCCTGAGGAAGCATGACTTATTTTGTGTTGTCAATCATGGCAACAAAGTCATACTTAAGTTCTGTCATGAAAGGAAAATGACTAAGTGTGAAAATAGGGCAAACAGACACATATAGAGATCAGTACGTCAGCGCACATGTTAGAGATCACACTAGAGAATGTGTTCTTAGGTATATAATCTATGGTGTATATACATGCTAGATCTAGATGTGTAGAGTATAGAACATCAGTACAAAAAAGTTACAGGCAGATTAGTAGACCTGTAGTCTAGGAAACAAAGCATGGAAGCCGACTACAGTTTTGATCAGCGTGAATGATTTTGTAATGTAATGGCTAAGAGAATTTATTTATAAGTTTGTATTAATGTAATTAATGTTGTAGTAAACACACTTAGGCTGACTTGTTCGGAAGCATTGTATATTTTGGTTTAAAGGCTGACTAGAGTCTTGTTTTGGGTTGCGCCTATTCAATTGTAAACATATAAGTATGTAATGTAATGTTATGTTACAAGCGTCGATTATTATGTTAGAGGAAGATATGGATGAGTAGTATAATGAAGTCAAAGAATGATATAGCTATTTAAAGGAGTAAGAGCATCCACACATACACGAAACTGATCAGATAGCAGTGTCATTACAGCAATTCATTTTGATATAGTGCATATCAACATTCAGAGGGTTGTAGCCTTCATCTTATTGGGAAATGAGCCATATACCTTTAACAGGGTTTTGTAAAATACTCCTAACAGGGTCAGACCTTTAACCAGGTCATTGCACTTAATTTGCAAAGACTGCTTCTAATAGGGAAAAGGAACTTTAAAAGGTTCATTATACCTAGTACAATATTTGTGGGTACTAATCCCCATTGGAGTTTTCCTCTGATCAACGTTCTCCATAATAATATCATGTGTTAAGTGTTCTTGTGTTATGTTTAAGCTTTTTAACCATTTGTCCTAGATCACTTGTAGAACAATCTTTCAGATCTTTTCTTAGCCTTTTAATAAGTATTTGAGAGCCATCATTTTTCAATCTTAGTTCTTCATTTTCCTTCTCAGATCTATCAAGATCTTCAAGAGCTGCTTCAAGATTCATTTTCAAATGTTTTGAAAAGAGGTAAGACCTTTTAATGGTTATTGTTACTCCTATAATAAGTTTGGTCACAGAGCTATTAATTGCAAAACAAGTCAAAGAAATCAACCTAAGCAAAATCACAAGAATATAAATCAAAGCAATCAAAGAAATCAACTCTCAAGAAATTTGCAGAACATTACATGTCAGATATGCAACTACAATGGACACACAGCAAAGAAATGTAGCATGATGAGAAAGAACATCAGACCTCCTATCATTTGTCACACATGTGGAAAGGCTGGACATATCACAAGGTTTTGTAAATCCAAAACTCATAAACAAGAGGATCCTAAAAAGTCACTATTTGAAGAGAAAGGAGAAGTCAATTTTGTCAAAACAAATGAAGATTCAAGAAAAATATGGGTTGAAGTTAAGAAGGACAATAATGTTGACAAAGTAGTTGATGCATCCACAGTGGATGCACCCTCTACTTATACTTTAATAGACCTTCTTGGTCTAAGGGGGAGCTATTCTAGCTCAGGACCCCAGCGCGGTTGGTGTACTCACTTCAGAGTATGCACCATTGGATTCATGATTAAAAGCATAGTTTATAGCTATATGCATTCACGCATTATCTAAATTTATTTGGGGTCAAAGTTTGAGAATCTCTATGTATGGTTGCAAGCATTAAATGCAACAAATTGTATAAAAAGAAATTTGCGGTCGATCATTTTCACATTTACATTCGAGAGAATAGAAATTGAAGAGCATTAGAGCACTAAGACATCAAAGCACAAAGGCATAACAGTTTGGCAGTTAGAGAAAATGGATAATCAGTTTGAAATAAAGCCCTATCCATCGTGCCATTTTAGAATTTCTTGGAAACCCTACATAAGCAAACACCAAGTAAGTATGGAAACCCCAGCTGTGTTTGATGTAGCATAGAGGAAGAGGTTCATATTTAATAAGCATCCATTCAAATCCATACTGGATGATGTGGAAGGGGCTTTCTCTAAAACCCCGCTTGGCATTGTTCACGTGGAAGATATCCACACATACATTTACTATAAGAAAGAATCATTAGGAGATGATAATATAGCCTCTCATATGGCATCAATTTTAAATAAGGATTTCACATTCAAAGATGAGTTTGCGCACTTACAAGATAACCGTATTGTTGAGTATTTGAATGTGCATGAGTTTGAAGAACCAGAATGGGTAAAGATTCTGTTAAGCAGAATTCATGATCTAATCTGGATTGGAGATGTCCCAGTTCACATCACTATAGAACTAATCCATCATTTAACCAGACTTCCAACGACTGGACTTATGCTTCCCACTGGCAAGGATGTCAAGAAACAAATTGAGCAAGTATGTTTGCCTAGGAGTGATAGGCGCGAAATGATAGTTGACCCTATCAAGGAAGATGACATTAAATTCATGACAATTATACTTGGATATAAGTTTCAGCATGCAAGTAGGTTGAATAGTGTCTCTACAACAATAGTCCTTGTAGCTATCAGAATAGTGAAGGACAACACCCAATACAACCTATGTGAGATCTTGTGCGGTCAATTGATTGACAATATCAGAATCATCAAGCATGACAGGAGCAAAACATTCAGGTTTGGATCTCTAATCATCTATTTGTATTACCATATAGTTGGAAAGGTTGGAGACCTTTATCTAGACAAAGGAAAACCTACAATGACTCAGATATCTCTTAAGGCCATAGTAGATAGTAGTGTAATAGATGCAATGAATATGGATATAAAAATATTCAGGGTCAAAATGCAGAACAGGTTCAGACTATTTGAGAAGATAGTTGACAAATACAAGGATACAATATGCTTTATGGTAGAGACAAATTGCACATGCATGGAGGCTATTGAGCCTAGAACTAAGTGGATTCATCCACTAGGGTATGAAGTAGAAGACCATGTGTTAGAATGATATGCGCAAGTCTTGTTGTCAGCACCCAAAGACCCTAATGAACCTAGATGGGCCACTTACAGAGAAAAGACCGACGAAGTAGATATTGAACTACAACTTGTTGTTAAAAAAAGGAAAGCATCCAAAATAACATCCAACATTCTGAAAAAGCATGGTGTCACACAAGAAGATTTGGATAAGGCAAAAGAAGCCAAAATTACATAAGTTAAAATTTAGAAAATTGTTGAAACTCAGAAGAAGAAGCAAAAGAAAAATGAGGAAAGTACCACTGCACCTACTACCACAATTGATCTAGACACATCTCCACCTTTTGTACCTAGCAAGAAACCCAAAGGAAGGAAGCAAGCGGCTACAATTCATCCATCCTCAAGAGCTACTCGAAGCAAAGCTAAGAATATTCAAGCTCCTCCTGAGGTAGGATTTAGACCCAGTCTAAATATCTTGAAGAATATGATTGTAAATGAAAGAAGATAGGATACATTATCAAAAGTCTATGACAAGTATCAAGAAATTGATAAGACTAAGATACATTTTATGGTCATATCTCATATGATCAAGTTTAAGAAATTAGTTCTTGAACTCAAGACAGTAATACTGGATAAACTATGGAACTTGTTGGAGATAATGAAAAGACATGCTATAGAAGAGGACATGAAGATTAGAGAAGAAACTTTGGATACTCTTCTTCCTATTTTTTCACATGATGAGAAGGCTATTCTATTAGATCTGGTGAAGCCTCATCTCCGTAGTAAGACAAGAACTCTTCAGATTATGAACAAAGAGTATGAACAAATTGGAAAGGAGACTGAAAAAGAATTTGCACAAGTATTTATGGATAGACACATGTATCCACCAATGGCACCTATAGAAAAATTTACTCTAGCTCCTCCCAAATAGGCTACAACTACAGTAATTTAGATTGCACCTATGATAGGTCCACAGGATTCAGCGCCCTCAATCTTAATAGCCTCTGAGATAGCTAAAGATTTAGAAGACACTATACTAGTTGACAATGTCAAGATATCCATGACTTCATCTAAAAAAGATATGGAAAAAGTTGATAAGGCATTTGTAAACACCAAGGAAATGAACACAGACGACACATCTCTACAATAGGATGAAGTTCCTCTCATTGATCCAATAGACTTGGATAAGGAGAAAGATACTCAAGGTAATGAGACACCAGTGAAGGAAATTCATGTCAAAAGTGAATGTGTAGATATAAGCCAGAATACTATATTCTCACCATCCACTCAACCATCTACCTAATTGTTGTCAAGATTAACTCTTGACTCAACAAGTTTGGATGCATGGGGAGAAGAAGACCTAATCAAGATCAGCGTCCTTGCCATGGAAAAGGCAAAAGAGAAACAAGTTATGAGGAACCCTCACTTCTTGGAAACAATGAACATTTTAAATGACTTAGTGCCTAATGATCAGAAATTAGCCAAAGTACAATCAGTTGAAGATGTGGACAACATCTTATCAAACTTCAAAACACATTTCACTAGCTTAGTAGAATCAGCTACTAAGATTGCAGAAGATGAATACAAGAAGGAGAGACTAAACAAATTGGTAAAGAACTTTACCTTAGATATGAATTCCTTAAATATTGGGCAGGCTGTATTGAAGGAATTGGCAGATAAAGGAAAGAAAGTCATAGAAAAATGTATGGATAGAGTGAAGCTCACCTCTGAGCACACTAAAAAGATAGCAAAAGAAAAAGAAATGGTGGATAACATAAGAAAATCAGTTTAAACCTTGATGCAAGACATGAACATATGCAATAATGTCTATCAAGGTTAGCTAGACAAAATTGAGAAGGCAAAACTACAAATTAGCAAGATCAAAATAAGACAAACTCAGTTGAGGAATGCACTTGTGCCATCTCTAGCAGTTCTTAATGAGAACATCAAATAGATTGATAACACCATATAGACATATGATCAAGTTCCTTGCATGGATCTAATAAAAATGGAGAAATTGACATATGCTTTATGCGTGCATCTTCAGACAGTAGATGCAATGAAAGTCTTTTGGTAGAAAGAGATTCAATCTCTTCAAGTTGTGTACCCAAAAGTTTACATGGATTTAGTATGCTGAAGACTTATAGTTTTTACACACCTTTGTCATTAATGTCAAAGGGGGAGTAGTATAGAATGTGTATATGCAGAGAAATATATATGTATATATCATTAAGTATTATGATATATAGTCTTTTTTGTATGAAGTCATTTTGAGTAACTTAGCCAGATTCCTTTGTTGACATAAATGACAAAGGGGGAGATTGTTGGAAATTTTAATTCCTAAGGAAGCATGACTTATTTTGTGTTTTCAATCATGGAAACAAAGTCATACTAGGATGAGTGGTGTCTCTGACGGTGATAGGGATGCGATGCGGCCGGCCGGGGAAGAGGTGCAAAGAAGAGTCTACGTGGGTAGCGAGAGAGGCGGTGATCCCAGTCCATTAGTGTGGCCTTTCAGTGTTATGATGGAAGAGATAGATCTGCTTGGGGGTAAGGAGAATGATATTCCTCCTGACCTGCCTACTATCTGTGTGGGTATTTTCTTTCCTGGATTATCTTTTCTCCTTTCTTCGTGTGAAATTTTTTTGCGGCGGTCTTGGACAGGGAGAGGGTTTTCTCTTGCCGGTGTGTGGATGCGGCGGCAGAGGAGACACTCTGTCTCTCCTCAGGTGGATTTGAGGATTGTGCTAGAGATCAGATCTAATTTCTGTGTGCCTTTCGTGCCCTGGGGGTGGGTGCCCAATGCCTATGCGGGTTTGTGGGGTGTTTTTTCTTTGTTGTGGAGAAGACCTGTGCTTTTTCATGTGGTCAGAGATGATGGGTCGCTGTAGAGATATTGTGGCAGGGTTCTTCCTATTGTGGCCTTTTCCTGGGACCCTCATGTGAGGGTTTCCTTTTGGGCCTTCGACTCTCTCATCTTCTGTGGGATTTTGGTGGTGGGTTTTTCGTTCCGGTCCAGTTTGGGATCCCTATTGAGGTGGGGTTCCTCACTAGTGCCCTTTGGTAGTGGAAGGATGATCCTTGGATTTTCCCTCAGACCTCTTTCAGGCCGGTTTGAGAAGATTTTTGACTACACAGGATTTTGCTTTCCTGCTCTGCCCCTTTCCTTTTTATGGATGTGCTATTAGTCTTCTATTTTCAGTTTGTTGTGGACCTTCCCCCTTTGGGTGGAAGAGGTAGGATTTTACTCTTTTCTGGTGGCCAGGGGACGACTGATAGTTTTAAAGGGCTCCCTCTGGTTTGGTGTTTCTGGTTAAAGCAGGCTGCTTGCTGGGAGGTTGGGCTCTACCCTGTCATTGAGCATCTTGTTTCCTTCTCTGGGCTTTGGGCTTCGTACACCCAGTCATCTTCCTTCTTCATGGTTCCTATGGAGGTGGATCAACTTCCTATTGAGGGGGAGTGTTCGTGCGAGATTCTGAAGGCGGCTGATTCTCCTATGGAGGTGGAGAGTGTTGGGGCTTTTTTCTTTGTTCCTATTGAGGTGGAACACTTTGCTTTAGAGGTGCATTGGGAGACTGATACTTGTGTTGTGCTCGACTGTCAGGGCTATGGTGGGGCTCAAGGTGCTATCATTGTGCATCTTAAGGTGTTGTCAATGTGTTGTCATGTGCAGACTATGTGCTATCATGGTGTGCTGACTATGGCTTTCTACTGGTTCCTTGACTTTCCTTCTTAACTACACTTTGGCTGTAGTTGTTGTTGCAGTTTCCTTTGTTCCTGTTAATGTGTTGTTAACATGCTCATTGTGACTCTACTTTTTTGTACCATGGGCTAGCACCCTCTTTCTGCTTTTTTAATCAAAAACAAAGTCATACTTAAGTTTTTTCATGAAAGGAAAATGACTAAGTGTGAAAATAGGGCAGACAGACACATACCGAGGTCAGTACATCAGCGCATGTGTTAGAGATCACACTAGAGCATGCGTGCTTTGGTATATACTGTATGGTGTATATACATGCTAGATCTAGATACACAAAGTATGGAACATCAGTACGGAAAAGTTATAGGCAGATTAGTAGACTTGCAGTCCAGGAAACAGAGCACGGAATTCGACTACAGTTTTGATCAACGTGAATGATTTTGTAATGTAATGGCTAAGCACCTTTAGTTATAAGTTTTTATTAATGTAATTAATGTTGTAGTAAAAACACTTAGGCCGACTTGTGGGGAAGCGTTGTATATTTTGGTTTAATGGCTAAATAGAGTCTTATTTTGGGCCGCGCCTATTCAATTGTAAACATATAAGTATGTAATGTAATGCTATGTTACAAGCGTTGATTATTATGTAAGAGGAAGATAGAGATTAGTAGTATAATGAAGTCAGAAGATGATATAGCTCTTTAAAGGAGTAAGAGCATCCACGCATACACAAAACTGATCAGACAACAGTGTCATTACAACAGTTCATTTTGATATAGTGCATATCAACATTCAGAGGGTTGTAGCCTTCATCTTATTGGGTAGTGAGCCTAGGCAGTGAGCCATATACCTATAACAGGGTTTTGTAAAAGACTCCTAACAGGGTCAGACCTTTAACTAGGTCATTGTACTTAATTTGTAAAGACTGCTTCTAACAGGGCAAAGGAACTTTAACAGGTTCATTATACCTAGTACAATATTTGTGGGTACTAATCCCCACTGGAGTTTTACTCTGATCAAGGTTCTCCATAATCATATCATATGTTAAGTGTTCTTGTGTTATGTTTCTTTGGATGCACATTTGATATATGTTTAATTGGTTGAAATATAATTAATAGATAAAAACTGATTCACCCCCCTCTCAGTGTTTCTAACAGTTTCCACTTTCCACTCATCCTTGGAGTTACCTATGACAACCTCAATAATGCTTTTGGAGTCTCCCCTCAATCTCAATATTTCTGAATCCAGTTGATATGGCAAATTAAGACCCTGGATAAGGGTCATACCTTCATCCTAGTTAACATTTTGGTTAACAAGAGGACTAGAAAAAGTATCTATTAAGTACCATTTATAATAATGGATAATTCCCCTACCATCCTAACCTTGGAATATAAAATCCCCATAAAAATTGAGCTTGTCCCAATGGGGTCTGGGGGGAGCCATTTGTTTGCCTTCTTGTTCGATAGCTTGATGTTGTCAAATCTATGAAAACCTTTTTCAATGCTCCAATTTTTGTCTATGTCGAGGTGATATAGAGGGTAAAAGGAGTGGATGGATTCAAAAATAAAATAAACACAACTTAAATCGATCAGATTTCCACAATCCATTGAGTTTATAGCTAGATTTCTGGTGTTGATTGTGTGTGTTTTTAAGCATCAACGTTTCGGATCACACTCTGTAATCCATCATCAGGATGAGAGAACAATAAGGAGAAAATTATTTTCTCCTTATTGTTCTCTCATCCTGATGATGGATCACGGAGTGTGATCCAAAATGTTGATGCTTAAAAACACACACAATCAACACCAGAAATCTAGCTATAAACACAACTTGGTAATTTTTTAAGGAAATGTTGCACATTTTACAACCTTTTAACTGAAACAACAAATTAGGGCAGAATTTTCTATTTGCAAATAAAAATTAATAAATTTCACAAATGATATTATGAATCCTATCGCTTCAATTAGATTCAAGAAAAATGAATTATAGACATTTCCTCCAATATATATCCAAATCTAATAGTTAAAATAAATGTTATGAGATTTTGCCCAAAACTACTAACCCTAGTACAGAATCAGATCTCTTTGTACAAAAATGACCATAACTTTGGAAAATCTAATTTAAATTGTACCAAACTATAATGAAATGATATTTAACACGTTAACCTTTCCAAAAAAATAAAATTAATATCTTTATCATTCCATATGTGTTTGTACCAATCAAAACAACACACAAATGTTAGGAAAAGAAATTCAGAAAACTAGAAAGTAATATTTCAAAAATCAATTTTCTTCCATTCCCAATCCTTCTATAAAATCCTGCCACTTAAAAATTAGAATTTGAGAACCATATTTATAAAATTTTAAATCATATTAAACCACCCAACCAACCTACAACTACCCATTAACAAATTTGAACAAAATTTTTTACAAAGTTGTAATTAAGTTGTCATGACAATTTTGACAACTTTTGAAGCACTTTTACAATTATTTTCCAAATGACTCAAAAGCTTTCAAAAACCTTTGAAACATGATAAAAATGAATTCAAGACTCAAATTAAATTAATTTGACTCTATTTGGATACATTTGAGTGGTTTGACCATGTTTGAGTTTTCAGGACCTTATAGATCATTACGACTTTAATGGCTTTAATAGCCTTACAATATTATTTGAATAAGTTCCAAAATGGTCTTTAGGACCTTACATAACCTTGAAAAAACATTGAAGATAATATATAATATAATTTTTTTAATGAGACATCCAATTAATAGGTGCTCCTACACCATATTGCTGACCTTTATAGCTTTCCAAGTCCCTTGAAAATGGGGTTTCAAAGATATTCTCTTCATCTTCACTTTTGGCTTGCCATTCTTTGGAAACATGAACCCCTATTGTTGTTCCTTGTTATTCCTTAACTATATCAGCACAATATAATCCTTTTCTCCTACACTCATCTAAAAATTCATCAAATGCACCTCCCAAAGACATCCATCTACCCTGGTACCCAAAATGTACCATATCTACATGATTAGAGAATACACCAATTCTTGATCCTTTTCATGACCCACCAACTCAGTCATAGTGTCTTCCGTTGAGACAAAATCAGACTTCACTATCTCAACCTCTTCCTCATGCAATTCCTCTTGGCATTTCAAATCATTCTTTATCTTTATGGATGCTTCATTGGCCTCTTCTTTTGATGTCACTAGAGTACCTTACATAGTAATCTTATTTTCCTTACTGAAAGAACATAACATTGTCCCAATCACTAAAACTGAATTAAAAAATTCAATCCCCTTAGGACTTGTATCCATGTTTTCCTCACCAGCCTCTCTATCTTCTTCAACATCTAGAACCTCTTCAGTATTGGGTTCTTCATCCTCTAATTTTTGTACTTTCAACAACTCATCCTGCTTCCTCATTTCTTCCTCTAGGAGTTCTGTAATCTTGTTTAGTCTTTCTTCACTATCTTCTAATGCTCTCTCAAAGATTCTTAAGTTATCTTCTTCTCTCTTCCTTGTGTCTTATTTTCTTTTCTTCTTTCTCTCTACTTCCTCTCTCTTCTTTTTCTTTTCCTCATTCAATAATTCTTTGCACAACATGAACAACACCCTCTCTTATTTTGTAAAAGCCATCTTCAAATTTATCACCAAATCTTCTTTCTCTGATACCACTTGATGTAGAGGATACAAGGAGTGGACAAATTCATAAATAAAATAAACACAACTTGATAAATGTTTAAGGAAATGTTGCACATTTTGCAACCTTTTAACTGAATCAACAAACGAGGGCAGAATTTTCCATTTGCAAACAAAAGTTAATAAATTTCACAAATGACATTATGATTTTAATCGCTTTGGTCAAATTTAAGAAAAATGAATTTAAAAATTTTCCTCCAAGTTATAGCCAAATCCTACTGTTTAAAAAAAAGTTATGAGATTTTTCCCAAAACTGCTAACCCTAGTATAGAATAAGATATGTTTGTACAAAAGCAGTCATAACTTCTGCCAATCTAAATGAAATTGTACCAAACATAAACCAAAATAAATTTAACACATTCAAATTTCTAAAAATATAAATTTTATATCTTTATCATTCCATATGTGTCCATACCAATCAAAACAATAGACAAATATTATGAAACAAAATTCAGAAAACTAGAAAGTAATGCTCCAAAAATCAGTTTTCTTCCGTTCCCAATCCTTCTCCAAACTCCTCCCACTTACAAATTCGAGTTTCAGAACAAAATTTATACAATTGAAATAATATTAAACCAACCAACCAACCAACCTACAACTACCCATTAATAAATTATAACAAACTTTTTATAAAGTTGTCATTAAGTTGCAAAAGTCGTCAGGACAATTTTGATAGTTTTTGAACAACTCTTACAATTATTTTCCAAATGAATCAAAACCTTCTGAAAATCATTCAAACATGATAAAAATGACTTCCAAAATCAAATTAAATTAATTACATTGTATTTGGATACATTTTAGTGGTTTGACCATGTTTGAATTTATTAGGACCTTATAGATCATTATGACTTTAATGGCTTTAATAGCCTTAAAAAATGATTTGAATGAGTTCCAAATAGTCTTTAGGACCTTACATAGCCTTGAAAAAGCATTGAAGATAATATATAATATAAAATTATTTATGAGACATCTAATTAATAGGTGATCCTACATGAGGAGGTCAACATCATTCGGGGTGGTTCAGGCTCTTCCAGCAAGCTACCACAAGGTTCTCCAACCAAAGCTCAGAGCCAAGGTGAAAAACCTCAACAGGGGATAGCTCACTATATCTGAAGATTCTTTTGTTTCCCTCCTTCCAAATACTCCAACAGAAATGTGGGGATATTTTATGCAAAAGAATATGGAGCAACATGTGTTGGGAGGGGATTGTGAGCCAATGTCAAACTGTTAGATATCCTTGTTAGTCACCCACGAAAGGTTGAGTTTGGGGAGGACCAACTGCCAGCCTTCCAAGGAGAACTCAAAATGTAGGAAGAGATGGTTGATTCTTTCCTCATCCATTTTGCAAAGGCTACACCTATTGGCCATTATAATTCCCCATTTTTTCTTGAGGTTATCGAAAGTTAGGATTTTTCCATGAGGCAAAACCCACGAGAAGAAGTTCACATTGGGAATTAGCTAGGAGATCCATATTTGTTTTCTAGCAGGTCGGGTCAAAAACCTCCTTGATTAGAGAGGTGTAAGACAATTTGATGGAGAACTCACCATTGTGAGTGTGGGACCAAAGCATTCTATCAAAAATTCCAAACAAGGGAATTGAGGACCTCTGCATCAGATTAATGAGATTAGTGGCCAGTAGAGAAAGATCAGCCCTATCAGCCAAAAAGGGTAGGAGGTCTAGCCACTGCCCATTTCTATGGTAGTTAGCCAACAAGGTTCTAAGCTAAAGTGTGAGAATATTCTTATGCATGGAGAAACCACTAGAGACCAGGATAGAGTAACCCAATCAAAAATCCTTTGAGACCCTGATGTCCCTTCCATTACCAAACTACAAAGTGAACCCCTTCTCCATAGTGCTCCTACATTTGAGAATGATATTCCATATCTTGTTGCCCTTATAGTGGCCATGGTTAGTGTATAGTTTCTAGAAGTGGTCCAGGGATGTTAGGAAATTTGGCTTCCATAATTATGCACCCGTTTGGAGAACCTATGACTATAGTCCAAGCTACCTTTGTCAACAAAGCTCTATTTAGGTTGTTTATTTTTTATAACCCAAGGTCACCAAGAGACTTGGATAATAATACCCTGGACCAATGCACTAGAGGAGTCTCTTCTTTTCCTCACAACTAGACCAGAGGAAGTTGTGCTAGATTTTCTTAAATTCTTTAGCCATAGCACCCATAATTTTTATGATGCAGAGGAAATACACTGGGATTCCTTCCAGAGAAGCATAGAGAAATTAAAATGTTTGAGCACTAATGAAGAGATTTCCTTTCCATCCACAAATATTCCTTTGGAAGCGTTTGAGGATAGAGTTCCAAAAGTCATTTTTAACATATTTAGTTGTCATGGGAGATGCAGATAGGTTTCTAGGAGCCTAGATGACTGGCTGCCCATAATGCCCAAAATTTTCCCCTATATCATCTTATTACTGTTGAAGAAGAAAAATATTCTTTAGTGATAATTAATGTTTTGCAGAGGCAGAGGCATATTCATCAATAAGGGTCTTCCACACCCTATCCTTAATAACTAAAGAGGTACAAAATAAAAAGGTTTCATCGACAAACTATTGTAGAATCAATGAGGGAAGGGTAGTAACTGGCTTAATTCCCTGAAATTTCCATGCTCAACCAAGTACATCGTAATGCACCCAAGAACCTTGGCTAGAAAGATGAAGAGGTAGGGGAGAGAGGATCCCCTATCTCAGTATTTTGGTTGGGGAAAACTTCTCCCAAAGTTTTCAATTCATGAGAACTGAGAATCTGACAGTCTCAACACATTCCTTAATAATCTTGATGAGGGAATATTAAACCCAAAAGAAGAGAAACAATTGTAGAAGAAGGGCTAGTTGAATTTTTCATAGGCTTTAGATATATCAAGCTTGAGGGTCATCCCCATAGGTTTACTCTGTTCAATGGAATGAAAAAATTCACAAGTTTTGATAGCAAAATCCATAATTTGCTATCCTGGAACAAACCCCTTATGGTTAGGGATGATAATCTTATCAAGAAGGGGTTTGATTATATTAACAATGACCTTAGAGATGATTTTGTAGAAGATGTTACACAAAATTAAGGGTTTGAAGTCCTCCATAGAAGTAGGGTCCTCAGTTTATGGAAACAAGACAATGTAGATATCATTGAGTTGTTGTAACACCTTTCTCATTCTTATAAAATCTCTAGCTCCATGAGTCACATTAAGGCCCACAATATCCCAAAATTCTTCAAAAAACATTGGGGGAGCCCATCAAGGCCAAGGTATTTGTACACACCCATGGAAAAACTACCCTTTTGACCTCAGTTTTCGAAACTTGAGAGAAGAGGAGGTGGTTGTTCTAATTAGTCAAAGTCCTTGGGAAGAGTGAGAGAACTTGTTCTTGCAGATCTACCACATTCTCCGAGTCTATCTTAGAAAACCGGTTAGTGAAATAGTCAGTAGCCATAGTTACTTAATGAGTGGTATCAGGGACCAAAAAACCCACATTGTTCATGAGGCTACAAATATAATTTTTTTTCTGGTTCTTGCAAGAATATCTATATAAGAAATAAGTATTGCAGTCTCGCTCCTCAAGCCACTTGACACACAATCTCTACTTCTGAAAGACTTCCTCATTGGCCATGAATTCCTTCCAGTTCTTCCTAGTATTCTCCTCACCATTGTGAAGGTCCAAGGAGAGGTCACCAAAAGGTATCCACTATTGGAGGACCTCAAGATTCCTAGAAAAATCCTTCTTTCTTTTGAATATATCCCCAAAGTTGGTTTTGTTGAAGCCTCTGACAACTTCCCTAATAATCTTAATCTGTTATGCAAATCTAAACATAGAAAAACCCCTCACTAGGGTGGACCACAAATGTTTGACCCTCTTATAGAAGTTAATGTTGGATTCCCACATCTCATATCTAAAGGGAGCAGGGCTAGGGCACTGATTTTCCACCCATTTAAGGAAGAGAGGGTTCATGTCCGAGGTGTTCCTTGGTAACACAACCAAAGACGAAGCAACTCCCAACTCCAATGAGGAGGAGACAGAGAATAGGTCGAGATGTACCTAGATGAGGTGAGGGCCCTTCCTATTATTGGACCTTGTGAAGGGATTTCCTATCATTTCCATATCATAGAGGTCATTGGTGTTGATGAAGCTAGATAAGTCTCCCATGCTATCAGTGTAGACCATCAAACACCCAAGCTTTCTATAGGGCAATAGGGGGATTTGAAGTCACCCACAACCATAATTTTGGAGTCCTTGAAAGTGAGGACATAGGAGGATATCTCATTCCACACCACTCTCCTCCCATGGTGGGTGTTAGGAGCATACACATTGAAGTTGTGCCATTGTTCAGATTTATTAGTGAAAGTAACAGCAAGGTAGTATTGGGAGAAACTAAATAAATACTCTCTCTCTCTCTCTCTCTCTCTCTCTCTCTCTCTCTCTCTCTCTCTCTCTCTCTCTCTCTCTCTCTCTCTGAAATTGGAAATATAAATTTAGAATTCCATTTAGAAAATTAGAAATTTTATATATATTATTAATTTATAGTCATTTTTAAATTTTACATTCTTTTTATCTTTATGGTAATGAATAATTATTCATTCATAATTTTTTTCTAATTTTGGATTCGTTTTACCTTTTTCCCAATCATTATTTTGGATCAAATGTAAAATGAAAGGATTGGAAATTTGGAATGACCAAACCGTAAAAGGAATGATATTAAAAGTAGTGGTGATTGTCAAATTCCAAGCTTGAATCCATTAAAATGGGTCTAAAACTAATGGAAAAGCTTACGTCTACTAACTTTAAATTCAACTTTGTTGAAATGTTTCAAGAACCCTATAAATTTTTTTTTCTCTAAATACTTTGTTTCGGGTTTCAAGAACACTGTAAAACCTGTTTTACTTAATCAAAAACTTTAATTTCAACTTAACTTGAAAGAAAATTTAATTTTTTTGGAAAAGGTTAGGTGTACTAAGTTTAATTTCAACTTAACTTGAAAGAAAAGTGAAATATTTACGCCAATGGATTTCCATTATATGAGATGGACAACCTGATATTTCATATTGAGGGTTTACATATGCTCAAAGGCTTACAAGATGATTGAAATGTCTGCAGGCATTGATTTCTTTTGTTTGTTTTTAAAATTCATATTTAAATCATTTCCGCTGCTTTTTCTCTGCAAATTGTGCCCACGGTATTTTTTTCCCAATGAGTACTACATTAAAATCTTTATTATCCTTACAAAGACTTTGTTGTCATGTTTGCAATTCTGATGTGGTAGATACAAACTTCACATCAATTACATATGGCCAAACCTTGTAATTTCCCCATGCAATTTTTATATTAAATTATAAATAGTCATTGATATCGATGATACTCTATTAATGGTCTTTTTTTTTTCAAACATATTTTGAAGCTTATCTAACATTCGGTATATAGAATTTTTTGAATTATTTATTATTCATTTCTTCAAACTTTTACATCATTAAAAACATGTGCTAAATTAGTTATTACTAGCTTATATATATATATATATA
>MU224608.1:1322283-1351506 GCA_018584345.1 Thuja plicata | reverse complement strand
GCGATGCAACATGGAAGATATTTTCTTATTAATGGTTATAGTTAGAGTTAGGGTTAGAGTTAGGGTTAGGGTTAGAGTTAGGGCTAGGCTTAGGGTTAGGGTTAGATTTAGGGTTAGGGTTAGGGTGATTGTTTACGGTTTGAATATATAGTTAGGGTTACAGTTAGGTTAGAGTTAGGGTTAGGTTTAGGGTTAGGGTTAGAGTTAGAGTCAGGGTTAGGGTTAGGGTTAGAGTTTGGATTAGGGTGATTTTTAATGGTTGGAATGTACAGTTAGGATTAGGGTTAGGGTGCTTTTTATAGTTACCATGTACGGTTATGGGTTTGCATTAGGGTTTGGTTTAGAGTTAGGATTAGGGTTAGATTTAGGGTTAGTGTTAGGGTTAGAGATAGGGATATGATTAGGGATAGGGTTAGGGTCAGGGTGATTTTTACGGTTAGGTTTAGGGTTAGAGTTATAGTCAGGATGATCTTCTATGGTTAGGATGCACAACATGGGTTTGGGTTAGGGTTAGAGTTAGGATTAGGGTTAGAGTTGGAGTTAGAGCTAGGGTTAGGTTAGGGTTAGGTTTAGAGTTACAGCTATGTTGTATAGTTATGTGTTAGGGTTAGGTTTAGAGTTAGAGTTAGTGTTAGAGTTATAGTTAGGGTTAGAGTTATTGTTAGGGTTATAGTTAGGGTTAAGGTTAAGATAGGGTTATTGTTAGGGTTAGGGTTAGCGTTAGGATGATTTTTAGCGTTAGATTTATAGTTAGAGTGATTTTTATGGTTAGGATGTACAGTTATGGGTTTGGGTTAGGGTTAGAGTTAGTGTTAATGTTACGGTTAGGGTTAGGGTTAGGGTTATTTTTATGGTTAGGATGTACGGTTATGGGTTAGGGTCAGCGTTAGAGCTAGAGTTAGAGTTAGGGTTAGTATTAGGGTTAGAGATATGGTTACAATTAGGGTTATGGCTAGGGTGATTTTTATGGTTAAGGTTAGGGTTAGTGTTATAGTTAGGATGACTTTTTATAGTAAGGATGCACGATATGGGTTTGGGTTAGGGTTAGAGTTAGGATTAGGGTTAGAGTTAGAGTTAGAGTTAGAGTTAGAGTTAGAGTTAGAGTTAGAGTTAGTTTTAGGATTAGGGTTAGGATGTACAATTTAGGAATAGGGTGTAGGGTGAGGGGTAGGGTTAGTATCATCTTAATGGTGAGAGCAAGGGTTAGGCTTATAATTATACTTAGGGTTATAGGGTTATAGTTAGGGTTACAGTGATATTTATGGTTAGGATGTACGGTTATGGGTTTGGGTTAGGATTGGAGTTAGGGTTAGGGTTAGGGTTAGGGTTAGAGATAGGGTTAGGGTGATTTTTATGATTAGGGTTAGGGTTATTTTTATAGGTAATATTAGGGTTAGGATTAGGGTTAGAGGTAGAGTTAGAGTTAGAGTTAGGGTTAGAGATTTTGTTATGGTTAGGGTTAGAGGGTGATTTTTAAGGTTAGGGTTAGGGTTAGAGTTATGGTTAGGGTATTTTTATAGTTAGGATGTATGGTTATGGGTTAGGGTTAGGGTTAGAGTTAGGGTTAGGGTTAGAGATAGGGTTAGAGTTAGGGTTAAGGTTAGGGTGATCTTTACAGTTAGGGTTAGGGTTAGCGTTATGGTTAGGTTTATTTTTATGGTTAGGATGTATGGTTATGGGTTTGGGTTATGATTAGAGTTAGGGTTAGGGTTAGGTTTAGGGTTAGCTATAGGGTTATAGTTAGGGTTAGGGTTAAGGTTAGGGTGATTTTTATGGTTAGGGTTAGAGGTAGACTTAGCGTTAGTGTTATGATGTGAAGTTTAAGGATAGGGTGTAGGGTGAGGGGTAGGATTTGTGTCATCTTAATGGTTAGAGTAATAGTTAGGGTTACATTAATTTTATAGTTAGGATGTATGATTATGGGTTTGTGTTAGGAATAGGGTTAGGGTTATTTTCATGGTTAAGATGTAGTGTTTAGGAATGAGGTGTAGGGTGAGGGGTAGGATTAGTATCATCTTAATGGTTAGAGTTAGGGTGAGGGTTACGATGATTTTATGGTTATAGTTAGTGTTAGGCTTATAATTAGAGCTAGGGTTAGGATTAGGGTTAAAGATAGGGTTAGGGTTATAATTAGAGTTAGAGTTAGGTTTAGGGTTATTGTAAGGGTAAGGGTTAGAGTTAGGGTTAGGGTTAGGGTTAGGGTTAGGGTTAGGGTTAGGGTTAGGGTTAGGGTTAGGGTTAGGGTTAGGGTTAGGGTTAGGGTTAGGGTTAGGGTTAGGGTTAGGGTTAGGGTTAGAGTTAGGGTTAGGGTGAGGGGAAAGAGTTATGGGTAGGCTGAGATTAAGGTCATGGTTTTGGATAGCATGTTATGTTAATAGTTAGCTGGTGTATCATATTTAGTGTGATATTAAGGATAAAAATAATGCTCTAGTAAATGCTTAGTATAGTTAAGGTTTGGGAAGATGGTTTAGAGTTAGGTGTATTAATAGTATATTAGTTAGGTTGAGCCTTAGGTTTAGGTTTTGAGTTAGTTTACTATCATGGTAAGGGTTAGGAGTAAGGTTTACTATAAGGTTTAAATCAAACAAAGTGTTGTGGTTAAGTTTAATATTTGGTTGACTGTCAGAATAATATTAGGGATATGGTCACCGATCAGATGTAGGTTTTAGAGTTATCATTAATATAATAGGTAGTGTGATATTTAGGTGTACATTTGGACTATTTGGTTACGGTAAGGGTTTGGTATAGTTTTATAACATTGATTATATATAGGTAATAGTTACTATTATAATTAGGCTTACGACTGGGGTTAGGGGTTAGAGTCACAATTAGAGTTAGGGGTAATCTTAGGGTGACTGTTATAGAAAGATAATGAAAATAGATAGCGATGGGATGTATGTTGTACATGTAGGATTTGTACCACACTAAGGATTTGTATCACACTTTTTCCCACTAAGGGTTTAGAGTTAGGATCAATATCGTACTTATTAGTATTAGAGTTAGGATTAGAGTTAGTGATATAATGTAGGTATTAGAGTTATGATTATGATCATACTTAGTAACATAGATATATGGTTACAATTAGAATGAATATTATTAAAATAATGGTTGTACACTTTCAATAAATATAATCATTCAGATTAGGATTATGCTTAGAATTAGCATGTGGGTTTTATACAAAATTTAGTGCCTCAAATATCTGTGAGATGTCCTTTGTGAATAATTTTTCATAATTATTTGAAACATCCTTTGAAGGCATCCTTTTTATGGGACACATTTTTTAAATCCATTAATATGATAAATACAAAGTTCAACAAAACATGTTGCAAAATGTTGCAATTATAGTTGTAAACATCACTTGAATAGTGAAAACAATTTATTTTTCTCTTGTTCATGAAACTTACATAAATGAAAGGGGAAATATAAGTCCCGGTAGAACTACTTAGATGAAGTTAAAAGGGTGAAAGCCAAGAGAAGGATGAACTATATAAAAAACATTTCTCCATAATGATGTAAGTACATCACATCTTATTCAATAATTAAGATGGTATTGTGACCTTTATTTGAACAATCATCGTGGTAGACTTGTTTCAACATTGACGGAAACACATCTACTTTTGTAGATGTGTAATGCACAAATCTTGCGGCATCTTCCATCTGTATTATTTCCAGTTCTTCAACATAATAAATTGATAATGATGCATTCTACATGGCTTTGATTACACTTGTGCATGATTCTTTAATTATTTGTGCACAATTATCAAATTCAGTCTCAAAGAAATCATTTGAGGTTGCTGAAGCATTCGGGCTCATATCAATGATGTTTGACTCTCTGTAGGAGGCAGCCATAGTATGAATGGTATTCTGCAAATTTTTAAACAAACATCAGCCTATAAAAATAATTAGAATAAAAAGTATATTTATTTTATAAATTGAAAAAAATAAAATTAATAATGTTTAAAATAAGATAATAGATGATGTAGTATGATTAATTGTGAGCAAAAATATTTTAACAACCATAAGAAATAAAAAAAAATTAAGTAACCACGTTGCATTATAATTTGGAACTCTACATGTTTCTGGAACACGTTCTATGGATGCAGATTTTTTATTTTCAACATCCAAGTGAATATTTATATTAGGTGGATGGTTACACCCCTCACTTGTTTGGGATCAAAATTTTTCCCTTCATGTGCCTGCTCATTTTGAAGAGGAGGGAGTTGTTCAGAGGTTCTTTGACAGTTGTTTCTTTCTACATTTATTTCATCTTTATTTTCAATTTCTAATTGTTCCACTATTACTTCAACCCTTCTTGTAGCAGAACTTCATCTACCAACTTGATTGTGTACAATTCTATGTTGTTCTGTTTGATTTTCTATCACTTGTTCTTGTTGACATCTATGAGTCTCTCTTTGATATTATCTTTAATTCTAATATTTAAAACAAATTATCTAAATCTAATATTTAAAAAAATATCTAAATCTAATTAATCTAATATTGAAATTACTAATTCTAATATTTAAATCAAATTATCTAAATGTAATATTGAAATGACTAATTTTATGAAATGAATAATTCCAATATTTAAATCAAATAATGTAAATGCAATATTGAAATCACTAAATGCAATATTGAAATTACTGAATACAATATTTAAATAAAATTATCTAAAACTAATTATTTTAATATAATATTTTAATAAAATTATAAAAATGTAATATTGAAATAATTTGTTTTAAATCTAAGAAAGAGTTGAATTCACTAATACAAAATAATTTTACTACAAAAATTATTATAACAAAGATTAGTACATTAAAATATTGAAAAATATATAACATTTCCATCTAATTAATATGGCAACATTGCCCTCCATCTATTAAAATTTATTTCAAATAGTAGTAGTCCGATATTAATAAAATGAAAAAATTAAAATATTTAAGAACAATATGCAAATCACAATGGTAATATTTAAATACTAAATCTTATATTAAAAAGTAAATAAAACATTAAAATATTAAAAATAAATCTAAATCTAAATGGCAACATTGCCTTGTATATTTTAAAATACTAAAAGGTAAATATAAATATTAAACCTAAATCTAAATCTAAATCTAAATATTAAATTTAAATCGAAATATTTAAATTATATACAAAAACAAAGTAATTAAAGAAATAAATATAAAGGCTCTTCAAATTTCATGCTTGTCTCTCCAAATTATTTTCCAAATCCGAAAAAGCATGTAAATTTATTTAAAAAATTAATTTTCTTGAAATACCATTTGGCACTCCTTTATTTTCAGCTTTTTATGGTCTTATATTTCTTTTTTTATTTTTATTTCATATTTTTCTAATGCCTTTTGGCATTTTTGAAGTTTACAAAATCAAATGAAAATAAATAAATAAATATAAAAGGCTCTTCAAATTCCTCTTTTGCATGCTTGTCTCTCCAAATTCCTCTCCAAAATCTGAAAAAGCATGCAATTTTTTTATAAAAAAATCATTTTCTTCAAATGTCATTTGGCACTTCTTTATTTTCAGCCTTTTATGGCTTTATATTTCAAATTTTTATTTTATTTTCAGAATTTTCTAATGTCATTTGGTATTTTTGAGGTTTTTTTAAAAATTAAAATATTAAAAAACAATATTTAAATGAAAAGGCAATATTTAAATAACAAATATAATATATTGAAATTTTTTAAAATATGGTAGCATATAAAAACATTATAAATTAAAATTAATCATTATAAAGTAAATCTAAAACATTAAAAAGTAAATCTATAATTAATATATAAAATATATATCTAAACAATTAAAAAATAAATAAAAATATTAAAATATTATAGACTAAATCTAAATCTAAATCCATATCTAAATCTAAATGACAATATTGCACTCCATATTTTAAAATACTAAAAAGTAAATGTAAATATTAAACCTAAATCTATATATTAAATCTAAATCTAAATATTTAAAGTAAATCTAAATATTTAAACTATATACAAAAACAAAGTAATTAAAGAAATAAATATTTCACCTTTAAATCTCCTCCAAAGCTCTCATGCTCTTCTCTACAAAACAACAAATTAAATGAGGGAATAACTCTTTTATAATTTGAGAGTGTCACATCATCTTCCCCAAAGGATTCCTTTTTGCATGTCTGGTAATATTAAAAAGTAAATCTAAAATTAATATATAAAATATATCTAAAACATTAAAGCATTATAGACTAAATCTAAATCTAAATGGCAATATTGGAAATATTAAACCTAAATCTAAATCTAAATCTAAATCTAAATCTAAATCTAAATCTAAATCTAAATCTAAATATTTAAACTATATACAAAAACAAAGCAATTAAGGAAATGAATATTTCACCTTTAAATCTTCTCCAAAACTATCTCTTCAATTCTCCTCCAAAGCTCTCACTACTCTCCAAAACAATAAATTAAATGAGGGAAGAACTCTTTCATAATTTGAGAGCATCTCCTCATTTTCCCCAAAGGATTCCTCTTTGCATGCCTTGTCTCTTCAAATTCCTCTTTGCATGCTTGTCTCTTCGAATCTGAAAAAGCATGCAATTTTTTTAAAAAAATATTAGTTTTCTTCAAATGCCATTTGGCACTCCTCTATTTGCGGCATTTTTGAAGCTTTCTTTATATAATTTTTTTTTTGTAACTCCCACCAAATCTTTTTTATTTTTATTTTTGGCTTTTATCAATGCCATTTGGCATTTTGAGAAATGTAACAGCTCCTCAATCTTTTTTATGTACACGGAATATTCCTTAGAATATGCCTGTGCTAGTATTCAACTTGTGCTCCCATTGTAAGAACACATCTCGGTGTAATTAATATTTATATTTAAATACCTTATAGTTAAATTACATATATTTTTTAATTGGTCAATAGGAGTGTAAGATATAAGTTATTTTAGAATTAATCAAATTTCAAAATATTAAAAAGAAATACCTACAAATATGTGATTCTATGAGGGTTTTTTATTATTTTATAACTTATTCACATGAAAAATAATAAGTAATTACTTTTATTTTAAAAATATCTAATTAATTTCTTACAATATATAACTTATATAAAATTTATCTATATTTAAATATATTTAATATTAATATTTTCAAATACTATCAAATAATAAATGTTAAACAATCACATAAATATTAGTCATGTTATTGTTTGAAGAATGTATATAATTTTTTTTTTCAAAAATTCATCACAAAACAACACTCAAATGAGAGACTACAAAATTTGGGTGGGTTGAGAGGAATTTCAAATTATGGAGATGGAGACTTTAGATCAACATGAAGATGATGATCAGGATGGTTTTTCAGAATGGTTGGTGGTTCTCCTACGTGTAGGTGCATTTGTTGATGGTTGTAAGTTTGTGGCTTTCCATTTTGAGCCCTCTTGTTATGGTCTATAGATTTTGTTTCCTGCTTTTTTCCCTCTTGGGTTTAGGAAGCTTGAGGTGGTTGATTCTAGGACACATTCCTTGGAGGTCTACAAGTGGCATGATGGGAGTGAGAGGCATTTAGTCCATATGTTTGTGGCTCTCCTTGGGTGTGTGGGTTTTCTTTTATTCCATTTGAGGCTTTTCTCTTAATGTTGTTTCTCTTATGGGGGGCCTGGAAACCATGACGTTCCCTGCATTGTCACAGTGAATCTATGTGATGCTTGGTAGTATCACACTTTTGGTAGTGAAAGGTCCACCACTCCTACATTCAGAGTGAAAAACATTGAGTGCACAATGTTTATGTCTTCACTGAGTATTGGGGCGACAATCCTCTATTCTATACCCTATTTGGGAGTGTAATGCTATTGTCTATTCTATTCAAAGCTATGTGTAGTGCCTCTAAAGGGGATATGGATTTTTATATGGTGTCTTCCCTCTTGGTGCATGCTCTTTTTGAGGGAATGAACTAGATGGTTTTGGTTACTTTGAAATGGTTTATCTAGCCAGATGATATGAAAAGCAAGGTTCATTCTTTTCTTGTCAAGATTATTAAGGATGATATCTCTTTTATCGGGAAATGGATGAAGCCCTGTCTTTACTTGGGCTTTGGTGTTTTTTCTTTGTCCATGTGGATTTCGGCATGCCCCTTCTTGGATGGCTCCTTTATGCTTTTCCATGAACAAAGATTAAATGTCTTTACTTGGGCTTTCATGTTTTTTCTTTGTCCATGTGGAGTTGGGAATCTCCGTTCTTTGATGACTCCTTTATGCTTTGGCGTGAACGTAGAAGTAATCATAATATGGTGTGTGATGTTATTTTGGGTACTCATGTCACTTTTTCCTCTTTACTTGGATAGTTTTGGCATGGTCTGACTGGTAGTAAGGATTGTTCCTTGCTTGGGAAGGGGGACTCTGTTTTCAGTCAAGTTTAATATTTAGTATTTCGAGATGTGGGAGGTAATGATATGATTATTCATAGGGAACGTGGGTTACCTTCAGTCAATATGGAGTTTGGTAACTGGTTGGTTGACTACTCTCAATTGGTTTGGAAATTTCTTTCATTGTCATGTTTTGAGACCTTTTACAAGTGGTTGGAAGGCTACTTTGGTTTCATTGGAGAAGGAGAGTGATCACATTACTACAAGGGTGGGAGGCGGGCTAGTTTTATTGGTGTTCTTCTTAATCTCTCATGGTTCCTTAAGTGGTGTTGACCATTTTGTTTAAATTTTCCATTCTCACATGCATGCATAGTGGTTTTATCTTCTCTAGTGGTCAGTGAATGTTGCAGATGGTTTGGTGGTTTTTCCAAAATTAGTAGTGAAGTGGTGTCCCCTAGTTGCTAGGAAGAGGGTCTCACATTGTTGTTTTTATTCTCCGTTTACTATGATTCTTTTGGAGATGATAGTACTTTGTCTAAATTGACTTGTGTTGTTTTTTTGGGAGCTTTCGCAAGCTATTGGAGAAGGGGACTTCATTTAGGTTGGACTATCTTGATTTCTTAGCTAGGATAGTGGTCTTTGGTTCTTGCATGATCAGTTGATTGCTGACATTTTTCAAGGGCATGCTCTTGTTTCTTAGTTTTGGTTGAATTTTGCACCAGTTTTGGAAGTTATCCCTGACCCTAAAGACATGCATGGCATGCAGTTATACATGAGGTGTACTTAGTATTTGTAGTTTGATTCGTCATCTACGGTTCCTATGGAGGTGGATGATTCTTCTATAGAGGTTGAGACTCTCGTGAAGAAGGAGATTAGCACATTTTTGTGGCCTATCATCTGCGGTTGGTTGAATGAATGATGGCTTAATGATATTCTCCTTATTTTACATATTTATTTCTTACTTTCTCATGTTGAGGTGCAAAGAGGTTTTGCAGCTTAGGGATCAATCTATAGCTAGCTTATTATTGTTGTTGTTCATCCTTTGTTGTTATGTAATAACATGAGGCTTGTTGGTTGTGGTGTTATTTTCCTGTGTTGTATGGTCTTATGTGGCCTTATTTTTTCCAAGATACATTCCTATAAAGATTCACTACTGGAAGTGTCCCATTAGTGGCATCATGTTGTAATTTCTGCACATTTGGTAGTGCTCTGGTTTCCTTTACAACCCTTCGATTGTAGCTTTTGTAAAGGATAGCCCCCTTGTTTGGCAACTTAACTAATAAAAAAGGTACACAATTAAAGAATAGTAATAGTTTTATTATTAATTATGTATCATATGTTAAACTTTTCACTCTAATTACATATTTTACCATTCTATTTACTATTCCCAATTTAGCTATTTCTTAGTATATACATTTGAAAGGGCATTCAATAATTAATCATTATATTTATATTTATACAATTTGTAATGAATGAAGAGATGGGTGAAAAGCTTAGGCTTTCCATTCATCTTGATTAGAACAAACAACTATAAAGTTTTATAGGACTATATTTGAGAAAATATGCGTTTTACCATTACTTAAATTATTTTATAATATATAAACAATATACGGATACAATATATATAAATTATTTATATATCTATATTAGATATTGTAGAAAATATATCATATTATATTATGTATATTATATAATAAGTATTTTATTCTATTATATTATAACGGATAAGAATAATGAATATCATAATATATTATAGAATGTTATCTATATTCTATATAATTTCAATATAAATATAATAAAAATAAAAATATTACATATTTATATATTGACTTATCACATGATACAAAAAATTATTTGAATTTTATTAAAACTATCATATAATAATTTAAACATTAAATAAGTATTATCTATTTACATTTATATATATTTAGTCTAATATTTGATAATAAATATCATTGAATTTTTATTCGCTGGTTTATTATAATTTACAGATTTATTTTTGTGAGTAAAAAAATAATTTTTATTTTAGTTGAAGTGATTTGGCTAATTGGAAGCAAATTATTTGGTAAAGATGTCTTGTCACATGACATTCTATCATCATAAAATATGTACAAAATGGATTTGTTGAGAAGTCCATAGAAACTTTCAAATAAATGAATCAACATTTATAATATTACTTGAATAAAAATAATTTAATATCTTCTCCTTAATTGTACCAAATAAAAGATCTCTAACATAATATAGCATCTACCATACCCTAACATCGAAGAAGGAGAATTTTTTGATGTTACATCCCTCTTTCTGATATCCTCCCTCTTTGTTTCTTAGCTCACTCGATTTTCCCCTCTATCTCCTTACCTAGCCCCTCCCCTTCTTTTTGTTTAGACATCATTTGCTATACATCGTCCAACTGACCACATTTATTGAATGAAAAAAAAAAAAAGAATAAGGATAAAAAATACCAATTTTCTCATAGAACATCCACATCTCTTCAGCGTATCCAATGCACATGAAGGTGAAATTGCTAGTTTAATAGAATTTCAATGCGTACTTGTAATCAGGTGACTAAACCTCTTACATTCCAAGCAAGAAGTCAGAAGTTTTAAGTTCGATTGAATAATTTTTCCCGACCGAGCAGGTTAGAATTATCACCATTGAAATCAGCGATACCCCCGGTTGCAATCATAATATTGTTCTGCTTACAAAGTCAAACCGTACGTGTACCGATCAACCCGTCGATAAACAGACAACTAAAACATAATTTAACAAGAGATGCACAGCTGTAGCTGGAGTCCCGCCTATTGTGAAATGAGGAAGATAAGATATCTATCTAGTTCACAATCTAACAGAGAGTTCGCAGGCGTAAAAGCTTGACTCAGCTGAAGAGTCGCAAGTTTGAAAGATTTACAAGAAACAAATTAAGTTTCCTAGCATCACCATTGTAAATCTCAAGTAAACACCTACAAGAATTTAATTATGAAAGAAATGGTGATACAATGCTTAGTAAATAAGCAAACAAATCAGAATACTATAATTCAACGCTAAGTAAATAAAATAAGCAGGAATTCCTTATATGCAACATGAGACACATGAATCCATGGGACACTTTTATATGCAAACTTATGCAGACTCTGCGAAGGAGATTATCCAACTATTTGAGTTAACGGAGTACTCCTAAACATGCCTTGATCACAAGAGTTTTGTTTGAATATATTTAGTGTCTTACAGAAATGCATGAAGGAGCAGCTTGTTAAATATCCCCACAACTGCTAAAAATCACCCTGCAACTCTTGTTAATGAACACGAAACTATGACACACATAACACCTAGGCTACTGCATCAACTTTAGGACACCAATATTTTTATTCATCAAAATTCCAGGTTGCGAAATATTCACAAAAATCAAGGAATTTGTACTGAAAACACATCCATTCGACTTTACTCTAGCCATTACGATATGTTTGAGTTCTGTAAGTTTTAAACGAGCAGATTAAAACTAATCAACATATTGAAGACAGCAATATAAAGAAGATAAAACACAGTAGACACAATTTTATCGTGGTTCAGTAATTTGCCTATGTCCACACTTGAAGCAGAGAATCGATTATATTAATCCAATACAAGACAATGATGCAATCCAATACATCTAATCATCGTTATACAATACATGAGTAATAAGCCATTTATAGATAGCTCTTCTAATATGAAGAGACGGAGGAAAGCGAGCGGTCATATGACCGTTGGGCTTCACATCCCAACAATCTCCCCTGTGAAGTCCAACCGGCACAACCATGCATTGTTGCATCCCCTGCTTCCTATTCTGAATCTCAGATATTCTGAATCTCAGAGAACAACGAGACCTTGAGAAGATCTTAATTTCGACAAGCTTTGCTCCAGCACACTCCGAATGAGTCTCCTCCACATAAGGCCAGAATAAAAAATATCTTCTCTTATAAAGAATTCAGACACAAATTTGCCCATCAGTCCATAATCGAAAACACTACTTTCGACGTATTCAAACCATAATTCTCCTGCATATCCTTGACCATAAACATCACGAGTGCCTCCTTGATATCCAACATGAGCACCCTAACTTGTCTGCATTGCTGAGCCCCAAGGACCACTTGCTCCCCCTAGAGTTGTTGCATAGCCACCAGCCATCGGAGCACTTGCATAAGGTGTAGGCGCTGCGGCACCATAAGTAGGATTCCCATAGCCAGTCCCATAAAGTCCTCCTGCATAACCTACAGGAGCACCACCATATGCAGGTGGTGGAGGAGCCGCCCCTACAGTAGCTCCATATCTTCCTCCATTGACGCCTGGGGCATCATACCCTCCATCGAAATACCCTGGAACAGCAGTCCTGCCATAGGGACCATACCCACCTCTACCTGCTGGATGAGTTACAGGTGCCCCGTACCTGCTAGTAGGTGCCCCTCCAAAACCACTACCGGGACTAAATCTAGCCCTCGCTCCACTAGGAGACATTTCCTTGGGCAACGCCCTCTTCACTACCATCGTCTTATCGTGAAGCTGATGGAAGTTCTTCAACAGCTCCTGTTGGGCAACGACTTCTTGCCAGTTGGGAGAGAGCGTCTGCAGCTCTTCCATCCTATACAAAGCATTTTCTTTCATATTCTTTGTTCTTCGGACAGAGGGCAAACCCTCAAAAGATATTCTGACAGTTTCCCAAATGGGATATGTACGCAGAGAATTACCTACGGCCATTGAGGAAGTCTGCAGAGAATTAACGAGCTACAGACTTGTTAATTATGCATGCTCACAAAAATTTTATGTTGATAGAGCAGGTTGTTTGGTACCTCTCATATTCAGAAAACTCATTTTTAAAGTAGAAGCCATCTGATTTGCTCTTGATCGAAGATTGACAAGCATGCGTTGCCGATGATGTAGTTCTTTTGCAGATATGGGTTGTTTGGAAGGAAGCTTGTGGATGAGGGATTCTAGGGAGTGGACTCGGGCAGCGAGAATAGTGAGCTTCCTACGGATAGTGGGGAGATGGCACTGGGTCTCCGGCCCCACCGCCAGCAATGATGCGCACTCTGCGATTCTCTCCCTTATATCATATGCAAGTGTTGTCACATCTTTCATTTCCTTCGTCCATGAATCCTCCCCTACTGAAGACACCATTGCAATTCCACAGTTTTCTTTCCGTGTTTGGCCTTCCAATGCAACATCATCCAGCACAGCATTAGACTGAGCTTCTCCCTTCATCACTGATGAATTCTCTTCTGCATAAACCCAAATGTTATCTTTTCCAAAATAGGGGATGTCCGCGTATTGTTCGATCCTTGCAAAAAGATTTTTGTGTCCACCAAAATGTGAGCATAGACTCATAGAAACCTGACTTCTAAGTCCTCTTGACTCTTCTTTAATCCTCTGAATCGACGGTTCTGTCACTGCTCCTGAGATCTCAAAGCTAACTCTTAGGATCGGCTTCTGCAGAATGTGAAGCGCCAAGAAATTTCTCTTGAGCGATACATTGTTCAAAGAAAGCTTACTGGAAATGAAAGGGCTCATTGTAAATGACATCCATTTATACAACATTTGAACCGGCAATGTCATGGACGTGCCAATAAAAAACTTGTTCTTAATTAATGGCACTACCACATGGAAATTTTGATCCACCGCCAAAATTTGAAGGTTGCTCTTTGCCATTCCCACAGCTCTTGCTCTGTGTTTCAGTTCACAGTTTAACTCTGGTCTTTGCTTCTTATCTAGTTTAGAACTGCTTCCTCCAATGTTTGTCAAAGGATTTGGCAGAACAGACTGAAGGCATAGTGAATCAGAAGGGTGCGTGCTGCCATCCTCACCAGTGTTGGGGATTGATAGTGGTCAATTAAGAGAGGAATTGAAAACATCCTCCACGCCAACATCCCAGGTATTACCAGTGGACATTGTGTCTGTTTTCATTATGGGGATCAAACACGCATGGGAAGCGACTACATCCTCCTTCTCGTTACTGTCATTCAGTAGGATCTTTTCCATGCTATTGACATCAAATCTATAGGGAGAAGATTCTTCCTCGCTTCCATCAGCTGCAACCTCGTCAACACTCCTTCCACTGCTCTCATTATCTATAACCAGATAGCCATCCTTATTTGCAACAATAGCATCATCTTTTGCAGAGGCTGTGTCTTTCAGCATTCTAGCCACAAGATTTTCTGCCCGTTCATCTTCATATTCATAATAAATAATACTAACAGTATCTGCAAATGACACCTTCTTCTTTCATGTCCAATCATGGCTCACGCTTACAGCAAGATTCTGTCCTCCAAAAGAACATCTCTCACAGCCAAATAAACAACAATTTTTTCTACTATTACTACTGGATTCTAACATGCCTATGAACTCCTCCATAACAGATTTGGTTTCAATTTCTAATTCATCCAAAAAAAGTGAGTCTATGAACTCCTCCATAACAGATTTGGTTTCAATTTCTAATTCATCCAAAAAAAGTGAGTCTTCAGGAGGATATGCAGCTTTGACTTCATCATAACTTTCTCGATGGCCATATGACATAGACATGACAGCTTGAGCCCAATCAGGCAAATTAGCTTCATCCATTTTCTTGAAATTTCTTCACGATTCCAAAACAGCTATTACACCATAACTCTGATACCAATTGTAAGTTTTAAACGAGCAGATTAAAACTAATCAACATATTGAAGACAACGATATAAAGAAGATAAAACATAGTAGACATGATTTTATCGTGGTTCGGCAATTTGCCTACGTCCACACTTGAAGCAGAGAATCGATTATATTAATCCAGTACAAGACAATGATACAATCCAATACATCTAATCATCATTATACAATACATGAGTACTAAACCACTTATAGATAGCTCTTCTAATATGAAGAGCCAGAGGAAAGCGAACGGTCATGTGACCGTTGGGCTTCACATCCCAACAAGTTCTAGAGATATGCACTCCCATCATGCCTAAATGCAGACCTCAGGCATACAAGACTAAACACTGCCTACTCCACTGAGGAATGTTTCCTCACAATCGACGCAAGATCTATAAAACCAAACATTGAGCGTGTCATGCTAAGTTTCACTGAGGGTTAAAATGGATGGACACTCTCATGAACATTCCTGATACAAGCACAAAAATAGCCATTTGTTCGTGAAAGATGAGATTTCTAGTCTTTTCAGACATGTATCGATAGTTTTGCACCTTCTTGAGGGAGAGTTAAGGGCTTTCCTATTTAGAAATTAACATTTGCAAGAGGAGGCTGTACGCTAAAATTCATTCAAAAGGACGTCTCTTTTATCCAATAATTCTTGTGTTCAGTCTTTGAGAGGAAGCTTACAGTTGGATTTTTGAAGGACGTGGCATTCTATAGAAAAACTCACGTGGTTTACCTATACTTCCTTATCTTGCACACATTGAAAAAAGAAAAGGACTGCTTCTGTGCCCTATAGTGCTTCCACATCTAGCATACATGCCTACAAAAGAGGAGAGTAAAGAAAATAGAGAATCAAAAGCTTGAATGTGCACAAAAGGATAAAAAATGTTTAGTTCATTTGACATTGCTTATTGTTAAAACAAAATAGGAACTTAACTCATGGTTGGTGCCAAAGAACTATAAAACAGTTATGAATATTATTTCTCTAAAGTTTTTACCTTTTGGTAACATTTCTCATAATAATATTATTTCTTTTCTCTCATAATTTCTATGGATTGATGATCAATATTATAAGAAACTAACTGTATTTTCTATTTTGTTTTTGGTAGGCCATAAATAGCTGAGAAATGGAATGTGAGCAGACATAAGAGCTATGACATGTCACTATCAATTATTGTAAATGTTTTGATTACTCTTGAAATCCATATGTTGAATTATGATTATTTTTTTACTATTCAAATCTTTTTCATCCCAAGCATTCTCAAAAAGAAGGCAAGCAACTCCATCAACAAATTTTGAAGAATTTTGAGTATGTTATCTATCCTATAGCAGGCTTAAGCAATCAACAATGTTGATGCATCTATAGCACTGTTAAGCCAATAGAGAAGATTTATGTCAAGCATAACTAGGACAAGAAGAAAAAGATTTAGCAGGTTCTAAATTGCAATAAATGGGTCAAAGGACCAAGAAAACTAAAAAGTATTCACAAAACTATGAAATTTGAAAAGAAGCCTTTGACTTATACACTGGATCATCACTTAATTGAAATGCAGCTATTTGCAGTGAAATGAAGTCATTTGTTGGGGAGAACCATACCTAATTGAAAAGTCCTCTAAACATATACTTCTACAATAGAGTTGAGCGATGATGATTTGACTCCATTAAAAACCAAATGCTCTTAGAAATTGATTACATATCATGCATAGAAATATTCAACAGAACACATTACATTCTTTTTTTTTAAAGCTTCATTTAAGTACATAAAATCAGAAAAATCTACATGGTTACAAAAGACATTACAACCATCTTCAAAATCAGTCATCAAAAAGTATATGTTGGTTGTTTGCAGGCATGACTACCCTTTGCAACTCAGACATATCAAGAGAAAATGGAAGAAAACCCTCATGTGGCATAAGCAAATGAGATGGGATGCCTCTGTTTGGAAGAAATGTATTTTCACAAGGCCCTATAAAGGGGTTTACAAAATAGAACAAACTAAGCAAGAATATAATGTTGAAGGCAAGGAGAAAACATAGTGCAGCATGCTATCCATTGTCCTGGAAATTTTCCTAACAAGCTAGGGATTTCCATGCTATTGTTATTATTGCCAAAAGCCCAGGGATTGGCTCCATATTGATAGTCATCTATTGTTGTTGCAAAAGGGTTTCTGCAAAAATGACCTTCCCTATTTAAATAAGGTTGTACAAGACCTGTTGTTACACTATCTTGGGTCTCATAGGGAATGGGTATTTTCAAAGAAGATGAAGAATGATATGGTTCCGTTAATGGATTCCCAACAACATATTCCATAATGGGAACTACACTATTTTCAACACCAACGGTATGTGAAACCTCATGCTATGTTCTTGTAAGAAAATTTATTCTATCACCACTAGTTTCTAGCTTAGCATCTATATACTTAATCAAGTTCGAGAGCTTTTCCACACTGAGATCATTCAAATGATTATATGAGAAAGGATACTTCAGAGAAAAAATAAATAATATCAATACCAAAAAATGGAACATAAATATATACCTATTTATGTCTAAAAGAGGAGTACGCTCTAAAAATGCAAAACAAATATTGAAGGTGAAGACCCTATTTCATCTGCTGCAACAACACCTTCGCTTATGCAAATAGTGTAAGATCTAAATTTGGAAGGGTTTGATGCCCTAGATCTCCTAAATAAGATTTGTACAATGAAGGGAAATCCTATGTCCAAATTCAGGATATTACATTTAACTATATTGATCAAAAGGATAGAAAAGAGCATGTAAAGAATGATGCGATAAGATGCCTACCTCATGACATAGAAGATCTGGAAAAACTCATTTTCTGAGTTCTATAGACTATTTCTAGAGATGCTGGTAGTTGATACAGAACTGGAACACAGAGACGGACAAAACCCAGAAATCTTTTTCCATTCTGATGTCATCTTATGAAAAAGGTTGAACTTGTACCACTTTTGCCAACTTGATCTGCTCAACTCCAAAAGTGTCCCTGTTCGCACAGTCTGAAAGAAATCCAAAAAGGGTATCCAGATCTGGCCTCATATCTACAGTCCTGAACCTGTACTTAGAAGAAAAATGTTTGTTTTTTGTTGGGGAGGGTTTTGCTTTGGTCAAACCCCGGTTTTGGAATTAACCTTTGAAATCAATAAAGTATGGAAAGCTAACAAGTAGTAGAATTGAATCTAATAGTGAAGCTATGATATTCAATAGATATGTAATTCAAATTTGAATGTATGCAAGTATGTAAGTATGAAAGTATGAACTCAATATGAAACATAAACCTCCATGATTATATGCTAGAAATCCACCTTGGAAGGATGATGAAAGAGTCTTGAGGATGCACAAAGGATCTTGAAGGAAGATCACACCACCATGATGGCTAGATCTAGGATTTGAATGATGAATCTTGAATGTTTGCACCTAATCCCTTCAAAGGCTTGAAAGCTTGAATCCTTGATCTTCAATGGAGAACTTGAATGCTTGAGAAGAATACTTGAACACCTTGAGAGCTTGAGAATAATGGATGCTTGAGAAAAATCTTGATTAGAGCCTTTTGCACTTGGAAGACTTAGTTCGCTTGATGATGGTTAGAGAAAATGAGAGGACAAGGGTCCCTTTTATATGAAATTAGGGCACAATATTCTAAGGAGGCCTACATAGGATTATTAAATCATAATTTAAGCCTTTACCCCTAGGAGAGGACCTATATTAAATATAATTTAGGAATCCACGCTTCGGAGCCCGAAACAGCCGACCCAGAAGCGGGAAGAAATGTTTTGCAAAGACTGACAACCTGGGAACTACAGGGTTCTGGGTTTTGGACCATGGGACAGGGTCGAGGTCAGCCCTATCCTAGGATAGTGCCAAGGTCAGCCCTTTCCTAGGGTAGGGCTGAGGTTGACCCTATCCTAGGAGGTCGACCCTGGCCCTGTATCCCAGAAACAGAGTCCTACAACCTAGAATGCAGAAATCAGTCCCGAAATTGGTATAAGGTGTAGCAGATCAGGGGGGATGATGCAGAAATGGGGGGATGATGTAATGGAGGTCAAATACATCCCCTAAGGAGGGCTAAACAATCTTAACATGGAAGTGCTTCCATTTTAAGATGATACAAATAGTAATAAATAAATACAAGTTTTGACGTGCAAATGCCATGTCCTATAGTCTGCACTAGAAACCAGGGAACAAGCATGTCACTATACATTGCCACCACTTGCCATGACTCCCCAACTCTTTTTTTTTTGCCAATTTTCTGAGCGAAAAAATAAAAAGACCACTCCGAAAAATGAGGTGCTCCAATGAGAAAACATATATTTTAAATCCAAAAATTCAGTTTAATCAGCAATAAATCATGGACCATAGCATGCTTGGAATTTAACGGTCACCCCTACCTGTCATATGATTTTTTTTATGACGGTTTGGTAATTTTAATGCCTTTTATGATAATTTTTGATTGTCAAATTTATTTCTAATTTATGAATAATTTAATAATTTTTTCAAATTTAAATATTTTATCAATTAGTAAAAAATTAGTATTACATATAATAACTATTTTATTCTTAATAAAGTAATGCAAATAATCAATACAAAAAAATGGAACATAAATATATACCTATCTATGTCTTAACAAGGAGTACGCTCTAAAGATGCATTACAAAAATCGAAGGCAAAGACCCTATTTCATTTGCTGCAATGACACCTTCGCTTATGCAAACAATAATAAAGAAATACAAGTTTTGGCATGCAAACGCCATGTCGAGTAGTCTGCATAGGGAACTAGGGAAAAAGCATGTCATTGTACATTGACACGTCTTGCCACGACTCCCCAGCTCTTTTTTTTTCCAATTTTTCAAAGCGAAAAAAGATCACACCGAAAAATGAGGTGCACCAATGAGAAAAAACAAGTTTAAATCCAGAAATTCTGTTTAATCAGCAATAATGCATGGACCATAGCAGGCTCAGAATTTGATGGTCACCCTACTCGTCATATGATTTGTTTATGATAGTTTCTAGTCATTTTAATGCCTTTCATTTTAGGTTTTAAGATAAATATTGATTGTCAATTTTGTTCTAATTTATGAATAATTTAAAAAAAAATTTAACTTAAATATTTTATCAATTAGTAAAATTTAATATTACATATAATAAATATTTTATTCTTATGAAAGTAATGCAAATAATCCAATTACTATATTAAATCATGTATTATTATATATAATTGCTACACTAAAAATAATCCATACCAAAAAAGACAACATAAATATATACCTATCTGTGTCTTAACATAGAGTATGCTCTTAAAATGCAATACAAAAATCAAAGGTGAAGACCCTATTTCATCAACTGCAATGGCACCTTTGCTTATGCAAATATTAATAAAGAAATATAAGTTTGGGCATGCAAATGCCACATCCAATAGTCTACATTAGAAACTAGGGAAAAAACATGTCGTTGTACATTGGCACGACTTGCTACAACTCCCCATCTCTTTTCTATTGCCAAATTTTCTAAGCGAAAAGATTAAAAAAAAAAAAAAAAATCATTCAGAAAAATGAGGTGCACCAATGAGAAAACATAAATTTTAAATCCATAAATTTGGTTTAGTTAGAAATAATGCATGGACGATAACAACCTTGGAATTTGATTGTCAACCCTACCTGTGATATGATTTTTTTATGACGGTTTGGTCATTTTAATGCCTTTCATTTTATGTTTTAAGATAAATATTGATTGTCAAATTTTTTTTTTCTAATTTATGAATAGTTTAATAATTTTTTTAATTTAAATATTTTATCAATTTGTGGAATTTTTTTTATATTAAATATAAGGGGATCAAAAAAGAACATGAAAGAACCAGTTCAGTTACATCGGAGAGTTCCAAAAATAGAGGCCCAGCCTCACAGGACAAGATCACATCCGAATGTACAAGTTAACAAAGTATTACAAAACAAAGCTAGGAGTCCAAAAGAAGACTAGTGCACGATATCATTGTGGGTGTCTACCCACGCGGTCCAGCCCATAGAGCCCTCCATCCACACAATACATTTCAGTTCTAGGATTTGTGTCAGCAAGAGGTTTTGGTCCTTTTTAGATTTGAGGTTCTTTTTTATTTCCTGGTTGAGCTTCTTGCAGGCCTTTTCAAACATCTAGTAATCCTCCATATTTCTTCTTTAGTCATATCCATGCTTAAGTTCATACATGAATAAGGTGGCATATCCAGTTTTTAGAAAGCTTTTAATTTTCTCCTTGTCCATTATCATAGTAGTGTGGACCTGCAATAAAATTTTAAAATGAGTGAGTTTTCATAAAGACTCAGTAAGAACCCGAGGGCTATTCTGATACCTTTCCTCATTCCTGCACTTCCAAATCTGCCAAAGAATATTAGAAGAGAGGATATTCCAAAAGAGATTAGAATATTTTTTAAGACCATTAACATTCCCAGTGATAATTTCCAAGGTATTTACATTTATAGGATAAGTAATACCAAACATATTCCAAATTTCTTTAGCAAAGATGTAGTAAAAAAGCATATGTCTACCAGTTTTAGAAAGTCTACATAAGCTGCAATACTCTTTCATGTGATTATCTTTTCTAATCAGTAGTATGTCAAGAGTAACCAACCATTTAAAGCATTTAATTTTAGGTTCAATAGTACCTTTCCAAAGAATATCAAAAATAAATTTCTAAGATTTGATATCAAGGGAGGAGTACCAAACAAAGTTCACATGTTCAATGATGGATTTATTATACCCAATAAGATTGTATATATTTTTACCTTTGATTTTGGATATAACAACCCCATCAGGCAATTTAGAATTTAAGAATCTATGAGAGTCAATGAGACAGGTAGTAGTCAAGTTCTTAGTGGCTTTAATAATCATATTATAGGTCTTCTTTTGAGAGGTCAGGATATCAAATTTGTTCCTAAGATCATCCCAGTCGATAAGCTTATCATGCTCAAAGAGATCATCCAACTGAGAGATGCCCATTTTATTCTAGTGCCAAGCAGAACACACTTGGGAGAGGGCAAGGGGTTTACCAGACAAGTGAAGGTTCCACCAAATGGATCTTTCACCATATAAATGTTTATCATCATGGAATTCCTTGTTGGCAATATGCTTTCTAACTTGATCCCAGGCTTTCCATATGGATCTAAAAAAAGCAAAGCCTTGAACAATAATAGGAAATTTACCAATAATCAAATCACTAAAATGAAGATTCTTCCTATTTTTAGCATGTTTAGGGAAGCCCCTTTCAATATTATGCCTAACAAGAACCTTCCAAGGATCATAACCTTCCATAGAATGAAAGATCCACTTGGCAGCAAGGGCCACCCCTTGGAGTTTAAGATATTTTAGCCCCAAACCCCCAAGGATTTTATCCGCATGGCACAAGGCCCATTTAATAACATGCATTTTTTTATTACCTTTCCCATCAAACCAAAGGAAGCTCCTGACAACTTTTTGAATTTCCAAAATTTGGTAGTTACTGAATATCCAGGCAGAAGAGTAGTATATATTATAGGAGGAGAGAATTTTTTGGTAGACTTGAACCCTTTCGGCCAAGGACAAGGATCTATTATGACATTTATCCAGCTTCTTGGTGATCTTATATTTAATAAAAAACCACATATCTTTGAGGGAGGTCTCAATAGAGAAGGAAATGCCAAGGTATTTAACAATTCTATGAGGGCCTCCCCATTGAAAGTTATGCTATTTAAAAAAGTTAGGGGGCTGATCCTCCCTACCAAGGCATATGAATTTGGATTGAGATAAACGAGCACTAGAAATAGCATAGAAACAATTAATCTTGGTTTGTAAAGCTTCAAAGTTGACAACATTGGATTCAAAGAAAATGGCAGTATCATCAGCAAAATTACAGTTGATAAGCTCATCATTATTGGGGAGAGATATAGCTTTAACAACAGGGGACATAGAGTTATCTCTAAGAATGTAGTATAAGGCTTCAAAGGCAATAAAAAAAAGGGCAAGGGCCAAAGGGCATCCTTTTCTGATGAATCTACCAAGGGGGAAAGGTTCAAAAAGAGAGCCATTAATATCCACCTAAGCAAAGGCGTCATTAAGCAGAACATGAACTAAATTGTAGAAGGTACTAGGAAAGCCAAAAGCCTTAAGCATCATGGATATAAATCTCCATTCAATTCTGTCATAGGATTTTTCAAAGTCCAGGACGAACATGAAAGAATTTTGTTGAGAGCAATTGGCCCAATTCATGGCTTCCCAGTTGGTGATACGATTATCAAGAATATATCTACCTTTAATGATGTTAGTTTGGGTAGCAAAGATAAATTTAGGTAATATATTCACAAGTCTAAGAGCCAAAATCTTGGCTAAAATATTATATGAAACATTGAGGAGGGTAATAGGTCTATAGCTCTTGATGAGAGCTTTATCCCCATCTTTGGGAATAAGTTTAATGATACCTCTATTTATTGTAGTACCAAGGGAGCCACAGGCAAAGGCTTCCGCATATATATTTTGAAGATCTTTACATATCCATCCAATGTTGGCTTTGTCAAATTCCATAGGGAGACCATTTAGCCAAGGGGCCTTGTCATTGTGGAGAGAGTTTATAGACTTCTAAATTTCATCCAGAGAGATGTCCTTAGACATCAAGTCAGTGTCAGCACTAGATATCTTATTAGGGATCAAAGGAATGCATTTGTTTCTAATGGAAATAGCCTCCTCTAAGGCCTCACAGGTGAAAAGGTTTTTGTAGTAGTCAGCAAAGGCCTTTTTAATGTTATCCGGGTCAGAAATTTCCTTATTATTCACTAAAGTCCTATCAATATTTTCATTAGACTATTTATGTTTAATGAGGTTAAAGAAAAATTTACATCCACGGTCACCATATTGGAGCCAATGACTATGGGATCTAATCATTGCGCCTCTAATCTTAATTTGTTGATGCTTCCCGAGAGCTTCTTTAGGAGAAATCACATGTGAAATAAGATCACCATTCAAGGGAAAGGCTTGGATGTTGTCTTCAGCTTTCTAAAGATCAGTGGAAAGATTTTTTTTCTGTGAATCTATAATCTTTGGCTCTTTTTTAGCCTATGGTTCTCAAAAGGTTCTTCTAGGCAAACAGGTTCTTGTCCCATCTATCGACGTAGGAGGAGGAGGGGGAGTTGAGGATGTTATTATGATGAATGATGGAAATGGCAGCCAAAACATCCTCATCATTGAGCAGACTATTATTTAGGATAAACTTAGGGTTGGAGCCCCTATGATGCACAGGGGAAGTGTTGATGCTAATGCAAGCTGAATTTGGGTGGTGATCGGAAAGGGTAGTGGAGGTGATAAGGATATAATTCTCTTGGTTATCAGGAAGGAAGGAGAATTTTTTTTTACCATAAAAATGATCAAGTCTAGAGTAGATTCTGGAGGAGCCTTGTTGAAAATTGCACCATGTGTGCCATAATCCCAGATTATTTTTTTTATTACCATTAAGGGGAACAAAAATATTTTTATAATTCTTCATCCTAGTCTAGTGAAGTTTTTCCTGGTCCTTCCAAGCAAATGAGAGACCTCCCAATTTGTCTTCCTGAGACACAACTATGTGGAAGTCCCCTCCAAAAATCTAGGGGATATTTGGGAGAGCCGCCAACCAATCCCAAAGAGATGACCTCTCCCTATGGTCATTTAGGGCATAGATAGAGAATATGCCAAATATAGAATTGTTATAATTAATGGTAATCTAGACAGCTCTTTGATAGGGAGAAAGATCATTTCGTGTAATATATCTTTCCAATTTGGAGTTCACAAGCAACACAGTGCCTCCCCTACCTCTAGGAAGCATGGTATAATATTTAAGTGCATCCTTCCAGAGGAAGTTAAGATTGGAATCAAGAACAAAACCAACAGCCTTAATTTCTTGAAGCATCAGAAAATCCATGGATTTATATGTATCAATAAATCACTTAATAATAAACTTCCTATCTGGGAATTCAAGATCCCTAACATTCCAAAAGATACAATTCATGAGGAAACATGAGAAGGGGTAGAACACTAGTTAGCATCCCCTTCATTGGGGGACATGGTAGTTGGGGAGATGTTTCCAATTTTTTTACCCAAAGAGCTCTTGTTTTTGCATCCTAAAGGCCTCCCTCGCCATTTAATATCATAGAGGTTATATTTGAATTCATCTTCATTGTTAGAAACTGCAAGGGATTGGGAATCGACATCCATGGAGTGCTTTAAATGGAGGGGGATGGGTATGGAGATAAGATGGGATTTAGATGCAGGGATAACCTCCAGTGAACAATCATCACTAATCTCTCTAAAAACCTTGTGTGGGAGTTCATGGAAGGGGTCAGATCTGGTGCAGCTACTGGAAGGGTCCAAGTTGATGTTATTTGAGAGAGGTGAAATAACTTGAATTTCCTGAGAAATAGGGTTGCTCAAGCTAAGGGGGAAAAAAGTTTTAGTAGGTACGGGTGTACCCAGAGATGCATTATCACTTTTAGGGGTTCTTCTTCTACATTTTTTGGTGATAACTTGGGAGCCATCATTATGGATCATGTTATCAATGGAGGTAGAAATAGCTAAGAAGGAGACTGGTGATGGGATACAAGGACAGGTCAGAGAGTTGGGGTTCAGATCGGGGAAGGGATTAGAGGGCACCTTAGCTTGAGGGTTTTTTACAATAGAATATTTCACATTAGGGATAATCGCAAAGATGGGGTTTACTAGCTGTGAGGATTTGATAGGAGAGGGTTTTTTTTAAGGATGGGGAAATCTCTCCTAGGATTCCCTTCTTTCCGACATAAAACATATGCATTCAATCCTCCAAGGATTTTAAATGGGGTAGGTGAAGATGTATTCATAAATATTGATGCTCGTATCAGGAGGGATTTCTTTTCTGGGATTCAGTGAAATAAGAATCCTAGCATCCATATGAGGCACTAACCTAACTGTTTCATTCATGTGAATGACTTTTCCCAGGGGTTATAGTAATTGAGAGAGAAATTGCCACAAAAAAATGAGGAACATTTTTAACAAGAATCCATAGAGGGGCTGAGAGGGCAAGGACTTCCTCATGATCAACCTCAGGAGACCAAGCTAGGGTGTGGAAGGAGGAAGTTCTAATAGTACAGTATTGTTTTTTAAGAACTTCAACTTGGGATTCATTGTTAGAAAAGAAGATCACATATAAACCCTTCTGTATTTTCCTACAAAAGTAAATATGATATCCCAGCTTCAAATTCCATAAATTATGAAACTAATCATCCAAAAATATCCTTAGAGGGCATTTGTCAATTTCAACAGCAGAGAAAAATAGCAGTATTTCTTAACCTATTCTTTTCCTTAATGATTTGAGAAAGCATTTCAGGATTGGGTGCAATGGAGAAAGGAATTAGAGAAGTCTCAAAATTCTTACCTGGAATGGAGGCGCCATGACCAGTATCCAAACTAAACTTTCCATTCACATCAATCGCAGTGCCAGAATTAGAAACCACCTTGGAGAAGGATTTTGTTTTAGCTGAATGGGCAAGGTTAGGTTTATTAACATTGGCATTGATATCTGCGATTTTAGACTTGTGTGCTAAAATGTTGACACACTTTTATGAGTCATTATATCAAAGATTGCTCAAGAATGAGGTCTCAAATCGTGACTCATAGCTTCCTATTCATGGAGTGCAAGGGTTTGTGATGAAGGCCCTTAGTTTATACCTAGTTATGCCCATGAAAGTACAAAATGAAATGAGAGATTCAAAACGCAAGAGCAAGAAAGCTAGTCTCCATGATAATCAAATATTCATTGCAAATGAAAGTGAAAACTACTCTATATGATAACAATGCATAAAAAGAAAATATGCAAACTAATCTATGAAGGAAATATGCAAGATTAATATATTGAAAGGAAATATGAATCTAAATTAATGTAAATCTACTCTAAATGGATTGCCATGGATGCATGAGAGAAGAATACAAGAAGAAGAGAAGTTGCATAGTTCAAGCTCAAATGCTTAAACTCTCCTCCAAAGTTGCTCTCCAAACCTGCAGCATAACAATAACATAAAAATTCTATATCTGGTCTCTAAATGAGGAGGGGGTCCTTATAAAGGAAAGTTTGGAGAGGAATGAATCCTCAAGAGAAATGTGGGATAAATCCCTAAAAATGCAAGTAAGAGGAGAAAGCCCACCACTTGGGAATATGTGTAGAAAAAGGAGTTTTATTTATTTTTATTTGATTTATTTCCTTTTTTTCATCAAAAAAAGAGCTTTAAGTGGGGATTTTATTTATTTAATTAGAAGAGGGATTATTCTTTTAATTAAATAAGATAAGATTATTTAATTAAAAGAGAGATTTTCTTTTAATTAAATAAGATTATTTTATTTAATAAAAAGGGATTTTCTTTTAACTAAATAAGATCATTTTATTTAATTAAAGGGGGTGTTTTCTTTTAATTAAATAAGATTATGGATAAAATGATCAAAGCTTAGGAAATATTGAAATAATTGAATTAATTACAATTTGATCAAGGAAATTGATTTGAATTAAACATGTTGCAAAGCATTGATTCAAGAATTTGATAAATTGATTCTGTCATTTGATAAATTGAAGAATGGGCACCCGTAGTCTAGGAAACCATTTTAGGGTGCATACATTTTCCCCTCTTTGACTAATGTGTGATCTTTATAGGAACACATGTAGTCAAAGAATGCAGTTGAAGTGTGAGACCGATTTGGGATCACAAAATAACCTAGACGTGTGATCGAAGGACAGGAACACATCAGGACAAAGATAATCTGTTTGAAAAAGACAAGGTTGGCACCCCTGTAAATAGGTAATTGACATGTCCAAGATAAGAATCTCAAGAAAGGTTACCCCAAGTGGAGCAATTGATAGGATTGATAAAGCTGAATCAAGGATTGAAGCTTGATAGGTACTGCCCCCTCGTGATTGTAATTGAAATGAGATAGAGGACAAACAAAAAATTAATAAATTTGATCAAATTGAACTAGAGATAAGGTTCTTGATGTAAGATGAAAGATATAAGGATCACAGAACCAAGGTATATCATCAAGTACAAAAGATTAAGCCCCAAGGTTGAATTAGAAGAAAAGAAGTGGGGTGAAAAAAATGGAAGATAGAAGTTTGCAAGAGGTGGTAAGAAATAGAGAGAAGAAAGAGAATCTGCCTTAAGAAAGAGAATGCCCCAAAATCAATCAACTGTTTAAGATAGAAAATTTTGATTGAGATCATGAAAGAAGATAAAAAAAAAAGAAGATCAAACATGACCACAGTTGATTAAAATTACACAAGAAAGATGAAGGAAACCCTTTCAAACTCATAATGCATCCAAAAAATGCAAATTAACATGAAGTATAACAATGCAAGCTACATGAAAATGCAAAGGTGTAATTGCAATAGAGAAACCATAACATAGGACTCTGTGTTCATCATTCATTAGAGAATGTTAAGGAACTTATTTTCATCATTGGGCTATTATTAACGGACATCAGAAAATCACACAATCATCACTAGTCACAAGCGCAACTATGAAGATATGAATGTGATTTATATCAGATTGGAATGTGGAAAGATTCTAACATAAGCATAAAAGACATAAAGGTCAAGATGACTTCGATGTTAGCTTACCCAATTTAATGTAGCAAAACCACGCTCGCATCAAGGCATAGATGCCAGGATGACCAAAAGAATGCTTGTGCTAAAAAATAGTTAGGGATGAAGCCTCAAATCCCCTAAGTGTTTCAAGGGAACAAAAAGAGACAATCAAGAGGTTCAAAACCACACCCACAATAACAAAGAAAATAAAAACATGCCCCATGCCCCAAGTCCTCTAGCTATGCATCCCGGAGAGAATTATTAGACAAGGACACTCAATGAAATGAATAACAGTCAGCACACAAAGAAAATATCATGACATAGCTCAAGAATTAAGTGTTGTGTTTAAAAATTTAAGTGTGTTAATTGATACTGAGTTCCGAGGATAAGGATTGAATCCTTGCAAGCAGGTAAGATCACATGAAAAAATTGGGTAAGACCAAACTGATAAGTGTTGAAAACACTAGATGTCAAGGGTTGTATTGAAAAATACAGTTGGGGGGTAAAAGCACAATAATCTGTCACCCCTAAGGACAATTTTGGGCGCTCATTTTCATCATACTCGGCCGAGTCAAACTCGGCCCAGTCTAACTCGGCCGAGTTTAAGTGGCACCGAATGGCG
>MU224608.1:1259462-1270875 GCA_018584345.1 Thuja plicata | reverse complement strand
CAAGAACAAGAAGTAAGTCTTTAAAATCAAATTGCTTAATTTGTGAGTTTGAACCAAAGTTTGTCAATGCTGCACTAGATAATGAAGAATGGATAAGTGCTATGAATGATGAGATTGAACAGATTGAGAAGAACAAGACATGGTCACTTGTGGCAAGACCAGATGACAAGAATGTCATTGATACACAATGGATATTCAGGAACAAACTAAATGAGAATGGAGAAGTCACAAGGAACAAAACAAAACTAGTATGCAAGGGGTATGCACAAGAGGAAGGTATAAACTATGGAGAAACCTTTGCACCCATTTCTATACTAGAAGGAGTAAGAATTCTACTTGCTTATGCTGCATACAAAGGATTCAAAATATATCAAATGGACATCAAGTCGGCATTCCTAAATGGAATACTTGAAGAAGAGGTATACATTGAACAACCAGAAGGGTTTCTGGATCCAGACAAAAAGAACATGGTATGTAGACTTCACAAAGCCTTGTATGTATTAAAAAAAGCTTCCAGAGCCTGGTATGAATGACTTCATTCCTATCTAATAAGTATTGGATTCATAAGGACTAGTGAAAATAGTAATCATTATTTGAAAGAAGATACTAATGCTAACACTTTGATTGCTGAAATATTTGTTGATGACATCATATTTCGAGGCAATGATATTCTATGCAAAGCATTTTCTAATGAGATGAGAAATCAATTTGAGATGTCTATGTTTGGAGAGATCAAGTTCTTTCTTGGTCTGCAGATCATTCAACAAAGTGAAGGTATTTTCATTACACAGTCCAAATACATCAAAGAAGTTTTGAAAATATTCAAGATGGAAGATTCCAAACCTGTTGGAACACTGATGGCTACTGGATGAAAATTAAAAAAGGAAGACAAGACAACATAGGTAAATCAGACTCTATATAGATCCATGATAGGGAAACTCATGTATGTTGTACACACTAGACCAGATATTGCACATGCAGTAGGAATTGTTGCTAAATTTTCTGCTAACCCCAGGGAATCACATATAATTGGTGTGAAAAGAATTCTAAGATATCTAAAGAATACTGAGGAATTTGGCTTACGGTATAGAAGAGAAGGAAAATTTGAACTAAAAGTGTTTATAGACACTGATTGGGCTGGAAATCTTGATGACCGGAAGAGCACAACTGGAGGAGCATTCTTTATGGGTGACAAACTTGTCACATGGATTAGCAAGAAGCAAGGATGAATCTCTCAGTCTACTGTTGAAGTAGAATATGGTGCTGCTACTGCAAACTGCTCGACTATTACATGGATCAAACAGTTGCTGGAAGGTATGCATATGGAGATCAAAGAACCAGTAGTTATTTATTGTGACAACACTAGTGTAATAAATATTTACAAGAATCCAGTCATGCATGTGAAGACTAAACACATTGCGATCAAGTATCATTACTTAAGAGAACAAGTTCAAGAGAAAGAAGTAATACTTGAATATGTGCAATCAAAAGAACAATTGGTTGATATCTTCACAAGCCACTACCAAAGGATACATTTGAGTACCTGAGGAAAAGACTAGGGGTAAAACCCATGTCTAATAGTCAGTAAAAGGATTGAATGCTACATCAACCATATATTATCAGCATATCAATCATGATTGATTGAAGAAATAGCTGAAGTTCAATGCTACATCTATATACAAAAAGGTATATATCAGAACCAAGCACTAGAGAAGATTGTTATATTGATAATGGATAAGGCAAATTCAAGGAATATATTATGTAAAAAAGAAATTGGTTGACAGAATGTCAGATATTTGTAAAATATTTGTTTGGCATTGTTGTCAAAGGGAGAGAATGTTTCCATATTATCATCATAAATCAATCATTATCAGATTACTCCAAACAACGAAAGATCATATCCAAAGAGAGAGAATTGATATAAAAGTTGCAAACAAAAGATAGAGAAATCAAAGAAGCAGAACAGTCAAAGAGAAAATTGACACCAACAAAGGTCACAACACATCAGAAGAAGAAAAAGAAAATCTGCAAGAATCAAATCTACGCTTACACAGAGCTTACCGGCGGTCAGACATTTTACCGGTTATCAAAACAAACTGTTTGGTAATTTGATGAATCTCAACAAATGTATTTCATATTGTATTATAAATAGTATAGTATGATAATATAGTATGTTGACATCAATGCCAAAGGGAGAGATTGATGACATGTAATTGATTAAATGGTTAACTATATTAAGTTGAAGATGATGCAAGACATTAAATCAGTTAATGGTTCGTATTGTCATTGATGTCAACTTGATATCATATGTATGGTCATATACATAATGCCAAAGACTACAGAGAATCAATGGAATAAAGGTTATGCCTTCAGTAATACATAAAAGTCAATTAATCACTAAGTGATAGACTACACCGGCGGAGTGCACACCATCGGTAAAGACAGAGATAAAAGTCACAGTAAATGCCCGACAAGCAAAAGACAGTGTTTTCCGATGAAGCAGAATCATAGGATGCCCGAAGAGCTAAAAATAGTGTTGCCCAACAAGCAAGATCCAATGATGCCCGATGGATGGAGATCCTGAAGTTAACTAAAGCAACACTGACGAAACTGGCAGTTGTCACCGGTGATGAACTATAGAGTTGACCGACATAACAGAGAGATCAGAAAATGACAAAATATCTAGCTGACAGAGCTAAAAGATAGACTTAACTGGTTGTTTGATTTTTTTTAACCAACCACTATTAAGTAAATGATTTGTACATTTGGCAAGAAGATAACTATGAGATAAATCAGGAGTTAAAGCCATAAATCAATTTGGCTAGATTATTTTTTACGCCAAGAATCAAGAATCAAGAACCAAGAATTAAGGATATCATGTCTATTTAAGAGACAAGCATAATTCATTCCATAGGGCAAAGAATGCAATCATATACACAGGGGAGTGAACTAAAAGAAGATGCTGAAGAGAAACTGATGAAGGATTAACTTCATGCAGTCCTAATCAATCAATCTGAGGGAGAGCTAAAGAATTCTATAGACACTGACGGATAGAAAAGCACAGCATCAAAAAGTAGAAAGAGTTAAGTACAAAGGAATTGTATTGATACATTGATCAAAAATATATTGTAAGTAAATAGATCTGAAAATCTGCAATTCAGTTGCATTAGAAATAGGTCATTTTGTTTAAGTTTAACCATTGAAGCAGTAAGTCTCTTAACAGAGGAGGACTTAACAGTCTTTTGTAATTGAGTTATATCCTAGAAGATTACCAGAAGGTTGACTCATGATAGTAGCACCGGTCTTACCTAAAGCCTATTGACAGTCTAAGAAGGAGGTTGATTCAAGGATGGTAGTTAGATTTGCATAAAGCCTATTGAAAGTCATGAGACTGATTCAAGGATGGTAGCGTAGATGCCAGATACTAAGTGACAACCTATGTATAAAAATCCTCTAACAAGGTCGCACTTAACCATGTGTTTGTAACCTTTAACAAGGTTGGCTCCTAACAGGGCTCACTTCAGAAGAGTGAAAATTTGGGGTATCAGTCCTAGTGGTTTTTCCCTTAACAGGGTTTCCATGTTAAAATCCTTGTGCTATGTGTGTATGATTTATTACATTATTGCTTTACATTCTACATATGCATTTATGGATTGACTGGTATACTCTGCATATTTACTGAGTATCGGTAAATATAGTTTACTGCTTTTTGGTTATCAAGGACAATAAGAACAGACAAGGTAAACCGATAGACAATTATTTGTCTCAAGTATTTCAAAGGCGTGCATCTTTTTGGGACTTAATAGTTTGATAAGTATTGATTGGTGGATTAAATTTTAAATTGGATAAATTACTTAGACCACTAACTCACCCCCCCCTCTTAGTTATTACTAACACTATCAACTTGCCTAATTAAGGAGGCCCCAAAGAAGAAGGTTTCATCGACAAATTACTACAGGATAGCAGGTGGAAAAGTAGTGGCCAACTTAATCCCTACAATCTCTCTGGTACAGTCCATCTCAATAATGTTATGGCCAAGAACTTCTGTAAGGAGGATGAAGTGGTAAGGAGAGAGGGGGTCCCCTTGGCAGAGCCCTTTACCAGGGTAAAATTTAGCACCTAGTTTACCATTAAATAACACTGAGAATCTCACAGTCTCCAAGCAACACTTAATAAGGTCTATAAATTGCTCCAAGAAGCCAAAGGAAGGCATGATTTTGTAGATAAAATTCCAATGGACTTTTTCATAAGCTTTAGAAACATCTAGCTTGAGGGTCATCCCAACAACCCTACTATGGTCAATGGAGAGAATTATTTCATGTATGGTGATGCCAGCATCCATAATTTGCTGACTAGGGACAAATACTTTCTGATTGGGGCTGATTATCTTGTCAAGTAGGGGTTTGATTTGATTAACCATAATTTTGGAGAAGACCTTATATAAAGTATTGTAGAGACTAATGGGTCTGAAGTCCTCCATGATTTTGGGCTCCGTACACTTAGGGACCAAAACAATAAAACTATCATTAAGTTGCTTTAAGAGTTTTTTACATCAAAACCAACAATATCCCAATACTCTTTGAAGAAAGTGGGGGGGGCGAAACCATATGGACTAGGTGCCTTGTAGACTCCCATGGAGAAAACTGCCTTATGAACCTCCTCTTCAGAGACCCTAGACAAGAGCATATTATTATCATCAACTGTGATGGCCCTAGGTAGCTGCACAATGAGATGTTCCTAGAGGGAAACAGGGTCCCTAGAAGAAGAATTGGTGAATTTTCTAGAGAAGTGATCAATGGCCAGCCCTCAAAGAAGGATAGGGTCTAAGACATCCTGTCCCCTAGGGTTCTTGAGCTTGGTGATGGATTTCCTTTTTTTTTTGCCTACATGTTGATTGATGAAAAAAAGATGTGTTATGATCCCCCTCCTTCAACCATAAGACCCTGGATCTTTGTTTCCAGAAAACTTCTTCATTGGCCAGAGTTTACTTCCAACTATTCCTAGTGTTTTCTTCCTCCAAGTGCAGGTTCCCCGATAGATCACCCCTTGCCATTTTCCTTTGAAGAGAATCAAGTTTCTCATTAAGCGCCTTTTTAGTGTGGAAGATGTCACCAAAGGTGTATTTTCTCCAACCTTTAACCTCCCCCCTAATAAATTATGTTAGTAACAACTGAGAGGGGGGGTGAATCAATAGCCACAAAATTAATCCTTAAATCAACCCTTAAAACTTATAATGACTAATTATGTCTCAAATTATCTTCTGTCCTACAAGACGTATGCCTTGAAATACTTTTATCAATTTTCTACTTGTCGGAATGCTTTGTAAATCTTTCTTTTGTATGATTACCGATAGCCAGTTAACTATTTACCGAAACACAATAAATATGCAGAGTATACCGATCAATCCAGAAATGCCTATGTGAAATTTAAAAGGTAAAGTAATAAACTATAAAAACATAACACATGGATTTTAACATGGAAACCCTGTTAATGGAAAAAACACTGGGACCGGTACCCCAAATTTTCACTCTTCTGAAGTGAGCCCTGTTAAGAGCCAACCCTGTAAAAGGTTACAAACACACTGTTAGGTGTGACCTTATTAGAGGATTTAGAAATGGTTTGTTAACTAGTATCTGGCATCTAATGCTACCATCCTTGATCAAACTCGCTTGGCCTGTCAATACGTATCGGGCATATCCAATGATACTTTTGTGATCAAACTTTTTGATACTCCTTGGGATGTATCTCAATTGGAAAATAATTTTAAGTCCTGCTTGGTTAAGAGGATTTATGGTTCAATGGTTAAATTGAAACACTAATGATTTTTTCATACATACAACTCAATTGTAGATTTTTTGATCTATTGTAAGTCCATTACCTCTCTGATCAATATAATCACTTATACGTTTTCTCCATAGTGTTCTATTTTATGATGCTTGTCTCACTGCTCTATTCTGTGATGCATCTTTCCTCTTCTCTTTTTATCCTCACCGAATCCCCCATTCGTGATGAATTGGGTTTGTCTCTATAGAGACATGATTTTCCCTTTTCTTGGCTTTCTTGATTCTCGGCGTGTTCCACAATTCTCACCAATAGATTTAAAGAAAACTCCTGATTTATCTCAAAGAGATATTCTTTCCAACTAGACAAATCAACTTTAAATCAATTACTTATCCCCGACTTTATCTAGATGATTGAAAAAATGATAAGTATCTGTTAATTCTATCTTTAGCTTCTTGACAGCTTAGCATTTTTTCATTTTCTAAACTCTCTGTTTTGTCAGTCAACACTTCAGTTAGTCATCGGTGATAATTGATTGTTCTGTCAGTGTGACTTCAGTTTTCATCAGGATCTTCATCCTTGTCTTCTCCATCGGGCAACACTGAAATTCTCTCTGTCGAGTTACTCTGTGTTTTTCTCTTTAGTCAACACTGTAACTCTGCTCATTGGTAATGTTGTGCATTAGCTCATTGGGTAACACTGTGACTCTGATCTTTTACTCTGACCATTAGTGTGCACTACGTTGAATGTTTACAGTCACTTAGTGAATACTTGACTTGTATGCATTACTAAATGCATAGCCTTGATTCATCAGTTCTTTGAAGTATTTGGTAGTATTTCCATAACCATATAGATTATATCAAGTTGACATCAATGAGAATACAATACATTAACTAGTTTAAAGCCTTGCATGATCATCAACTTATTATCTTCAAAACATTCAATTAGTTACATGTCATCAATCTCTCCCTTTGGCATTGATGGAAACATACTACATTATCATACTATACTATTACTAATACAATAAGAAATATATAGTTTCATCAAGTTTTTCTAATTTAACTACTACAAATGTCTTGCTTTTGGTAAGCTCAAATGGATTTGATTTGATTCTTGCAGCTTTCTTTCTTTCTTCAATCCATTTATTGGATAGATGTATAATATTTCTTTCTCTAATGTGATGTGTTTTCCTTGTGTGTCAAACTCTCTCCCTTTGACTGTTCTCTTTTCTTGTGATGTCTTTTGTCCACAATTCTCTTCCTTTTTTTGTTCTCTCCCATTCTTGTTACATTCTCTCCCTTTGGATACTTCGATGTATTGTATCACTTCCAGAGATAATAATGGATAAACTCTCTCCCTTTGACAACAATGCCAAACAAACATCTTTGCAAACATAGATTTTGCAAAACAAAGTATTTGACAACAATGTCAAATGGATCCCTTCTATCCATAATATACTCCTTGAGTTTATCAATCTATTGGTAATAATTCTGGTGCTCAGAGTAGATAAATACCTTGTTGTATACATATGTTTCTTTAAAGTTCATCTTGTTTCTTGCATCAACATAAAAGATATTTTGATAATATGCAGGCTAATGCATCATTCTAGTCATCTTACTAACTAGTAGACAAGGGTTTGACCCCTGGTCTCTTTCTGAAGTATTCAAATGCATCCTTGGGCAGTGGCTTGGTGAAGATATTGGCCAATTGTTCCTTTGATTTCACATACTCGAGTATCACCTCCTTTGCCTAAACTTATTCTCTCAAATAATGATACTTGATGGCAATATGCTTTGTTTTAGCATGCATGACTTGATTCTTGGAAATATTTATTGCACTTGTATTATCACAATAGATAATTACTGGCTCTAAAATTTTCACATGCATACCTTCTAGTAACTGTTTGATCCATGCAATATTTGAGCAATTCGCAGCAGCAACAATATACTCTTCCTCTGCAGTAGATTAAGAGATGCATCCTTGCTTCTTGTTGATCCATGTGAAAATTCTTTCACCCATAAAGAATGATCCTCCACTTGTGCTCTTCTAGTCATCAATATTTCTAGCCCAATCAGTGCCAATAAAGACCTTAAGTTCAAATTTTCCTTCTCTTTTGTACCATAAGCCATATTCCTTGGTATTCTTCAGATATCTTAGGATTCTTTTCATATCAGTCATATGTGATTCCTTGGGTTTTGCAGAAATTCTAGAGACTATTCCTACTGCATGTGCAATATCTGGTCTAGTATGTACAACATACATGAGTTTTCCAATCATTGATCTGTACAAGGTCTGATTTACCTCTGATGACTTGTCTTCCTTTTTTAGCTTACATCTAGTTACCATCAGTGTTCCAACTAGTTTGGATTCTTCAATTTTGAATATTTTCAGTACTTCCTTGATGTACTTGGATTGTGTAATGAAAATACCTTCATCTTGTTGCATGATCTGCAAACCAAGAAAGAAATTGATCTCTCCAAACATAGACATCACAAACTCTTTGCTCATTTCATTTGCAAATGATTTACATAGCATATCATTGCCTCCAAATATGATGTCATCAACAAATATCCCAACAATCAAAATGTTAGGATCAGTGTCTTCCTTCAAATAAAGATTACTGTTTTCACTAGTCCTTACAAATCCAATACTTATATGATAGGAATAAAGTCTTTTATACCAGTCTCAGGGTGCTTGTTTCAATCCATATAGGGATTTGTGTTGTCTACATACCATGTCCCTCTTGTCTAGATCAACAAACCCTTCTGGTTGTTCAATGTATACCTCTTCCTCAAGTATTCCATTTACGAATGCAGACTTGACATCCATTTGATATACCTTGAGTCCTTTACACACAGCATAAGAAAGTAATATTATTACTCCTTCTAGCCTAGCAATGGGTGCAAAGGTCTCTCCATAGCCAATTCCTTCTTCTTGTGCATACCCCTTGCATACTAGTCTTGCTTTATTTATGGTGACTTCTTGATTCTCATTTAACTTATTCCTGAGTATCCATTTTGTACTGATGACATTCTTTTCATCTAGTATTGGTACAAGTGTCCATGTTTTGTTTTTCTCTATCTGCTCAATCTCTTCATTCATAACGCTTATCCATTTATCATTATCTAGTGCAACATTAACAGATATAGGCTCATAATCACAAATAAGACATCTTGTATTTAGAGACTTACTTCTGGTTCTCATACCAGCCTTCTTGTCTCCTATGATCTGGTTCTATGGATGGCTTCTTCTAACATATCTTGCAAGTACAGGTTCAGCTCTTTGTCTATCAACTTGATCATCAATTTGTTCATCATTCTATTCTCCATCACTTTGTGCATCATCTTGAGAAATATTTTGATCATCAGTATTTGCAGCCTGATGCTCAGGTCCAATGATCTGTTATTCAGGACCTCAATATTGTTGGTCAGGTAGAGTGTCAGGTTCCTCATTGTAATTAAACCTATTGTAGTCCTTTGGTTCTTTAGTGCTTTCCTTTTCATTCTTCTCTGCAAATTCATCTATCTTTACATTTGCACTTTCAACAATTTTGTTAGAGGCTTTGTTTAGACATTTATAAGCCTTGCTCTTGGTAGAATACCCTAGAAAGATTCCTTCATCACTCTTGGATTCAAATTTTCCATTTCTATCATCTTTTAAGATATAACACTGACTACCAAAATTTTTGAAGTAACTTACATTGGGTGTGTATCCATACCATAGCTCATAAGGTGTCTTTTTGGTGTCTTTCTTCAATTGTACTTTGTTCAATGTATAAACAACAGTACAGACAACTTCTCTCTAAAATATTTGGGTGATGTCTTTTTCTATCATCAGTTTCCTTGCACAATCAACTATGGATCTATTCCTTCTTTCAGCAATTCCATTCTACTATGGTGTTCTTGGTGCAAAGACTTGTCTTCTGATTCCATGCTCATTACAAAATTTAGTGAATTCATCTAAAATAAATTCCTCTCCTCTAGCTATCCTTAAGGATTTTAATTCTTTAACACTTTGCTTCTCAACCATTTCCTTATACCATTTAAACATCTTAAATGCTTTTGATTTATCTTTTAGAAACGTGACTCTCATCTTTCTAGAGTAATCATCAACAAAGAGAATAGAATATTTATCTCCATAACAACTCTTTGTCCTCATAGGTCCACATAAATAAGTATGGACTAATTCTAGAATGGTATCAGATGTATGGGTTTTTCTTTTGAAACTAGACTTTGTCATCTTACCTTTTTGACAATTCTTACACATGATGTTGTTGGGATTGGTCCTTGTCGGTAAGCCTTTGACATTTCTCTTTTTTCTAATCTTTATCATATTGTCAAAATTCATATGACACAATCTTTTGTACCACAACCATATGTCTTCATTTGTATAAATCAAACAAGTGGTGCCGGTATCATTTAGATAGAATAAGTTACCTTTTGTCTGCTCACCGATACCAATCAGATTTCCTGATTTATTTAAGATCTTTGCCTTCTTATTTTCAAATCCTACTCTATGACCTGAATTATTCAACTGAGAAACACTCAATAGATTATAATTCAATTCATTTACCCATTAAGAATTTTTGATATTTTATCTGGTTATTCAACATTATAGTTCCTCTACCTTCAACTAGATAAGGTGTGTCATTACCCATTCTTACTCAGTGCAGCCACTATCTATGATCCAGACATCATTTTTACTAACTTTAGATATGAGTGAAGTTTATACATACCTTTCTTCATCATCATCTAAATCATCTTTTAATACCACAAACACCATCTCGATGTCTTCATCATATTCGGGGGTAAAAGTACAAACCTATGTCACTCTTTTATAAAGGAAAAGGACCACAACATGCAAACTGTTCAACTTTAACAACATAAAAAGTGGCATTTGTATTAGAGTTTGAGGATGATGTAAACTGATGAAATGTGTAAAAATGCAATAGGTTTATGCCTACAATTTTTTAAATTTTATTTGAATAAGAATTGACATAGTTTTTTAATTTTTGAAGTCCATTTTTCAATTGCTAAAAACTGTTGAAAATCTGGTGTCTAGTTCCCACCAAACAAGTATATGCAAATAATCAATTTTTTCTCTGATTTCAAAATATGTTATAGATAAAATGTATAGCTAGTGCAAAAAATAAGAAAGATTGGGTTTCAATGTATATTTTCTCCGTTATAACTACTCAAAGTTGAACTTTCTGAAATTGAGAGTTTTCATCTCCCACTAAATTTCCCCTATCAAATCTACACTGTTCAGAAAAAAAAAAACATATTCTTGAAGAGGACTCTCTCCTATAGTGTTAAATATAAATTTTCAATTTTTTTGATATGATTTACTATTTTTTTACTTATTTGAAGCAACATCTTTTCGAATGTTAAAATACCTACTTGTTGTATTTTGAAATTATAATATATTACATCTAATCAAAATACTATAAACTTTATATGACAATAATCTCGACTCTGAGCTCTACAAAAGGGTAGTTTTATATTGTTTTTAAAAATATCATTAAAAAGAGTAGGGGTTATTGAAACATCAATTTTTGGAAATAATTTTATTTCTTTGGTAATTGGTATAAAACATGCATTTAATAGACATTTCCAATTGGAAAAGTTTAACC
>MU224608.1:1246289-1259412 GCA_018584345.1 Thuja plicata | reverse complement strand
AGACATTTCCAATTGGAAAAGTTTAACCACTTATCTAGCTTAGCTAGAATGAATCTAGCTAGACCATATGTTTGACAAAAATTAATTTTTATTTAGAAATACTCAAATTTAGCTATGCTGATAAGTGATCCTGAAATGTGACACAACTTTGTGCTTTTACCCTCGGTGTTAGTATCATCATCTTTGCATTTTGCTAGGTAACTGGCCTTCTTTCCTTTGTCCTTGTAGTCTTGGGTATCTATTATTTCTGATTGTCCGTAGCTTCGGTAATCACCTATGTCAGACTTCTTTTCAAATGATCTGTCATTACTTCAGTCATCTTTTCTTTTGTTAGTACAACTTGCAGCAATGTGTCCAATCTCTTTACAATTAAAACAAACAAGTGGTAATTTACCTTTGTATTTACCTTTGCCTCTCTACATTCTTCTAGTCATAAGTGCTTCAATTTCGTCAAGATCTTCTTCTTCACTTTCACTATCACTATCTTTTCTCATAGTGTGTTTATGACTTGATTTACTTATTCTCATAGAATTTTTGAATGCAGACTCTATTTTTGGTAAGACATTATTATCAAAGTTATTCATCTCAAATGAAATCAGTCTTCCAATCAAACTATCTAGAGTAACATTGCTATTTGCTATTGCTCTCATTTCTTGAATGGCAGATACTCTAATAGCATAAGTAGGCAACAAGGTTCTTAGAATTTTACTTACCACTGTATCTTCTTCTAGTACACCTCCAACTCCTCAGATAACATTGACTACCTCTTTGATTCTTGTGTTGTACTGAGTGATGTTTTCAGCTTCTTTCATTTTGAGATCATCAAAATTTCCTCTAAGGCTTTCTTCCTTTTCTCTCAAAACATTTTTGTCACCACTATGTACAAGCATCAATTTGTCCCACATCTGCTTTGTAGTCTTGCAAGTTTTGACATCTTCAAATTCAGCATTAGAGAGTGAGGAAGAAAGCTCTATCATCATGCAGTTGTGCTCATGCTTCTCTCTAAATTGTTCAACTGTGGGTGCTCCTGTGGGAAACACATATTCAACATCTAAGTATTGAGTAACATCATTACCAATACCTGATAAGTGGAGTCTTATTCTTCTCTACCATGATGAAAAATTATCTTTGTTTAACGTGGACACATCTCGTCTATTCATCTTGTGATCTTTAGCTTAGGTCTTGAAATCTTCCTTCTAAGAACACAAGCTCTAATACCAATTGTTAGTAATAACTGAGAGGAGGGGGTGAATCAGTAGCCTCAAAATTAATCCTTAAATCAACCCTTAAAACTTATAGCCACTAAATATGTCTCAAGTTATCTTCTGTCCTAAAATATGTATGCCTTGAAACACTTTTATCAATTTTCTACTTGTCGGATTGCTTTGTAAATCTTTCTTCTGTATGATTAACGATAAGCAGTTAACTATTTACCAAAACACAGTAAATATGCAGAGTATACCGATCAATCTAGAAATGCATATGTAAAATGTAAAATAGTAAAGTAATAAACCATAAACACATAACACATAGATTTTAATGTGGAAACCCTATTAAGGGAAAAATCACTGGGACCGGTATCCCAAATTTTCACTCTTCTGAAGTGATCCCTATTAAGAGCCAACCCTTTTAAAGGTTACAAACACACTGTTAGGTGTGACCTTGTTAGAGGATTTAGATATAGTTTTTCAACTAGTATCTGACATCTAATGCTGCCATCCTTGATCAAACTCTCTTGGCCTATCAATAGGTATCGGGCATGTATCCAATGCTACTTTTGTGATCAAACTTTTTGATACTCCTTAGGATGTATCTCAATTGTAAAAGACTTTTAAGTCGTGCTCGGTTAAGAGGCTTTATGCTTCAATGGTTAAACAGAAACACTAATGATCTCTTCATACATACAACTCAATTGCAGATTTTCATATCTATTGTAAGTCCATTAACTCTCTGATCAATATAATCACTTATACCTTTGCTCCACATTGTTCTTCTCTGTGATGCTTGTCTCACTGTATGTCGGTGTCTGCAGAATCTAGCTCTTTCCTCAGCTTGTTGATCAGGATTGAAAGAAGACTTTCTTCTCCTTCAGATTTTCTTTAGCATCTTTCCTCTTCTCTTTTTCTCCTCACCTAATCCCCCATTTGTAATGAATTGGGTTTGTCTCTATATAAACATGATTTCTCATTTTCTTGGTTTTCTCTATTCTTGGTGTGTTCCATAATTCTCGCAAATAGATTTAAACCAAACTACGGATTTATCTCAAAGAGATCTTCTTGTCAACTAGATAAATCAACTTTAAATCAATTACTTATCTCCGACTTTATCTGGATGATTAAAACAATGATAAGTATCCACTATTTCTATCTTTAGCTTCTCGACAGCTAAGCGTTTTGTCATTTTCTAAACTCAATATTTTTTTGGTCAACACTTCAGTTAGTCATCGGTGATAATTGATTATTCCATCGGTGTGACTTCAGTTTTCATCGGGATCTTTGTCCTTGTCTTCTCCATCGGGCAACACTGAAATTCTCTCTATCGGGTTACTCTTTGTTTTGCTCATCGGTCAACACTGTAACTCTGTTCATCGATAATACTGTGCATTAGCTTGTCCGATAACACTGTGACTCTTCTCTTTTACTCAGACTGTCGGTGTATACAGTCACTTAGTGAATACTTGACTTGTATGCATTACTGATAGCATAGCCTTGATTCATCGGTTCTTTTAAGTATTTGGCAGTATTTCCATTACCATACAATTTATATCAAGTTGAAATCAATGACAATACAATACATTAAATGATTTAATGCCTTGCATGATCATCAACTTAATATCTTAAAAATATTCAATCAGTTACATGTCATCAGTTCAAGCTTGGAAGCAACCCTAAACATGGCTGAGCCTTTAACCGGAGTGGACCACCAGTGTTGAACCTTGTCACAGAAGCCAGGGTGGGAGGCCCACATAATCTCATATCTCAAGGGGGTAGGGTACTGGTATCGAACATCCACCCATTTGAGAAGAAGGGGGTTGTGGTCTGATGTCGTTTTGTGGAGGGTAGCCAATAAAAAGGTAGCTCCCAAGTCCCAGGTGGAAGAAAGTAGGACCCGGTCCAAGCATACCTGTATGACGTGGCTACCTTTCCTGTTGTTCGTCCATGTGAAGGGGTTGCCTCTTAGCTCAACATCATAAAGACCAAATTCCCACAAAGTTAGCCAGGTCTCCCATGTTGTCAGTATAGTCCAAAATGCCCCCGCACTTCTCAGAAGGAAACAGGGGAGAGTTGAAATCTCCAGCAACCATGAGCTTGGAATCCTAGAGATCCAGGGATATCTTTAGATTATCCCAAACACCTTTTCCTCCATGCCTGGTATTAGGAGCATAAATGTTAAAACAGAGCCAGGTCTCCAGTGGGGATGTGAAGGCCACAGCGAGGTGGTTGTGGGAAAAACTGTGAGCATCACCCCTGACCTTGGAAGGGTTCCAAAGGGTGGCAATAACTCCTGAATCTCCTTGAGCCTTATAGTAGAAAAAATTGGCCTCAATCCATAGCCTTCCCACTAACACCTCAAAGTTAACATGAGACATTTTAACTTCTTGAATTAAAAGAATGTCAACCTTATAATAAAAAATGTACTACTTGACAACAAGTTATTTCTGGGGATTATTGAGACTGCTAATATTCCATGATAGAACAATCATTTCTTACCTTTCTGGTTGAGGTCCAGGGTTTGTTGCCTTCCTGCAGCAACCTCCTTTATCGTACTCCTCTATCTTCTGGCTCTGTCCGTCAACCGTCCTGGTTTGGTATCCACTCCCACATTTATTCTCTTTTGCCGAGTCTTCTTTTGTTGGGTTTGCCATTCCTGGTCCCCGGTCATCGGGGTTCCCAAGGGTGTGGAGCATCCCAGAGCCACTAGGGAACCCGAGGCCAATGGGGTTGAGAACAACTTCCACCACTGGAGGAGATGAGGGGCCTCCATTTGTGTTATTTGTCAGCACACAAATATTAAGTTTTGTCTGGACGAGTGTCGATCTTGGGCTGGAACATTATGGAGTCTCGGAGCCCGGGTTGATGGTGTTGGAGTTGCTTACCATCTGTAAAGGGGCTACAGGAGTAAGGGTGATGCATTGCTTGGTCTCCTCTATTGTGACTTTCTCCTGGACATTACTCGCAGGTATTTCACCCTCTTCTAGACCAGACAAGTCAGCCACTGATCCAGAAGTGGAATCACAACCCTGAATCATAGACACTCCAACCATCTTCATGCTTGGAGCGTCCCCCGTTAGGGGCGAGGAGACTGGTCACGAGGATAAATGGGTGGTAATCTCAGATGCTCTCACAACCAGAACAGTTTGTTTTAACTCAAGTTCAGGGCTCTTAGGAGCTTTGCAGTCCTTCCTTGTGTGGCCCTTCGAGTTGCAGCATTTATACAAGAGGGTAGCATTCTCGTAGATAATAGCTTGTGTCCATTTACCCAGCTTAGACTTGAGGAGAGCAAAGTTTGGGAGAGTCTTATTTATAGACACATTCACACAGAAACGAGCAAAAAAAAGTTGGGATCTAGAGAGGGTTACTAGATCTGTCGAAATGTAGTGTCCGAAGAAGTTGCTAATCTATCTAAACATATGCTTGTCCCAAAACTCGAGAGGCAAACTAGGAAGGCGGACCCAAACAGGTGCCGTCTTGCTGAGACCCGCAGAAGGGTCAAAACTCGGTTTCCATTTAACCATGGTGAGGATGTGTTTGCCATAGAACCATGATCCAGAGAGGACGAAAGATAGGTCCTCTGCAGCCGTGAAACGAAAGAGAAAGAGTCTTTCAGGCATGGCTGAAACCACAACACTCCCTTTCAGCTTCCACTGGTTTCCCACCCATTTATGAACCATGTCAATGGAGGGACGGAAGTTGAAGAAGCGTCCAACCAGGGCCAGGTTAAGCTTTGACATGTTCTTTTTGACAACAAAGTCAGGGAGAGTGGTCTTTGTGCCCTCCTGCGTTAAGATAGCGAGCGTTAGGGTGGGGTCTGATTCCACCTGGGTCCCAATCAACACACCTTTCCAGTCAGCCTTGGGGGCAGGATGTGGCAGGGGATCCGAAGTTCCTGTCCCGGAAGTAGAGATCAGGTCGGGAATAGGGTCTCCAAGATGGGGGGAGGTTCCCCCTAGCAATTTCCTCCATGAAAAAAATTCAAAATGGGATTTTGGGCGGGAAAGTTGCAGAACGGTAAAAAAATCAGTCCGATATATTTTATTTTATAAATATTCTAAATTAATAAAATATAAAATGAAGAAAATACAAACATTTTTATTATAAAATAACATATATTTATTATGCATATATATCATTTATTATAAAATAATATATTTATATTATTGCATTAAATATATTATATTGCCTATAATAAATTTTAACTATTTATTAACAAATTTAAGTATCATATTGACAGTTTTATAAAAAATTAATCCGTAAACCCATACGGTCCCATAAGTTTTCACTTGTCATATATGACTAAAACCCCAGGCTTGGACCACACTATAAAGGAGTGTGCACGATTATCAAGATGAAGATTAATACAAAACAATGGGTCGAAAACAAGAGTCCCTCCCATAATAAAGACAGTTGTGATAAAAACTAATTATCCCTTCGTAAGATACGCGTTTTACTTTGGTACTCATCCATCCGGGATTCGCGGCACGAGGCACGAGGCACGGGGCACGGGGCACACGGCACTTTAATATACTTAAAACCGCAGGCTGTACCCGTCGTTGCCGTTTTTATACAATAGTATTCAGCTTAATGAAAAGCAAGCTACATAAGAAATTATAGGTCATTAGTTTAATATTACCGCCCTTGTCCGGAACCTATAAATTATATTTTATTTGTTTAATATTACGTATTAATATTCCAATCCGAGCTGTGCTGATCAGGAGATTATAACTACAGCGAACACAGAGTGAGGTCCCATTCTATTATATTGTCGGGAAAATTGTTTGAATAATAGCGATCCGGTGGGAGGAGCGTCAAAAGCAATAATTTGATGGGAAAGGAAAGCGTGTACATAACAATGAAGAGATATTAGGTATTCCAATTTCCACTTGAGGCAAATCTGAGAAAGATTGGTGTAATCAGTAGCTTGCAGTAGGCATGAAGAAATATTGACAGTTACATTAACATAGTGTGTAAAACAGCTTGGATTTCCATATCATCAGATCAAAAGGAACAACCGTGGGCGTTCGGCAATCGCAGATTGAAGTATGAAGAGGGGACGATCATTATCTCTTTCACCGGTGGTTGTGGTCGCCGACGTATCCGAATTCAGCAATGTCGTACAACAACTAACAGGAATGCCGAAGCCTAATGTTGCAGAAAAGAGGGAAGATAATAATGAAAAGGCAACGGAAAAGTCTGGTCTCATCAAGCCTGTAGCAAAACGAGCTACTGTTGATGAAGTAGCTGGTAATCGGAGCCCTTGGCTATCTGTAATCATTCCTCCCTCTTTTGCCTCTGCCGGTTCTGCCTCATCTTCTCACGCTGCATGTGAATGGGAAGTCTTTCTCAATACTGGAGACGCAGAGGGAGAATGATATCGTTGCAGTGTCCCCGAGATTTTCCATAATTTCAGCAGGAATCTTGGTAATCTATTTTATCAAGGTATCAACAATTTGGGGAAGAAGGTGAAACAGAGACAGATTGTAGCAGTTGGAAGTCTTATTTGTTTATTCATGGTGGAGGACTATTTTAAGAAAACCTAATCTGGAGGCAAGCAAGAGGTTGTCACTAGGACAGTAATTTTTTGTTTTTCCCTGTATTGCATCTTCTTCAATCCAATCAACAGCATCTTTACTGAAATCAGTCAGTGTTACTTTCCATTCATTGAATAATTCAAAATTCTTAAATTTAAATTAAGCTTTAGTTGGCGATTTATTGTTGACTAGGTGCATTGTGTGTTCATTTTGAATATTGCACCCATAATTCAAATTGAATATTTATTTACATTGTTCCTTTTTTTTAAGCAGCAAAATTTGACTTACCAAATTTTAGAAAAATATTTGATGATGTAATAAAATATTGTATGATATATAAGTTGTATATAAAGTAGGATATATTTTTGGTTTAACATTATCACATGACATAAGTAAGTAAGAGTATATTTTTTATTAAATGAAAATTGGTTTTAAAAGGATAAGAAACCAATACTAAATAACAACTAATAAAAAGTTCAAAAACTAAGGAACAATGCCCCAAAGATCATATACAACCTTAAATAGACCTCACAATGTTGTCAAGGGGGTGATCCCCTTGTCTTTACTCTCTAATCTAGTTGCTGGTTCCAAAAGAGGCGCCATCTCTTTCTCATTCTTGGTTCTGGTCTATATCTTGTGCAAGAGCGTTTTCCTTCTTAGCCACATCTTTGTCCTCAAGTTGAGCTTTCTTGGCCAAGTTGATACTGAGAGAAGGGGAAATCAAGGTCCCCTTAGAGATAGCTTGTAAACTTTCCACCTGTGCATTAACATTCTTTAGGTTGTTAGTAGTATTTTCCATGACCGATTTACTCATAGTTATAATTGATCTCAACTTATCCTGAATCAATGTAATGGCATCCTCAAGCTACTATATGTGAAACCCATGGTCTTTCTTAATATATATGATACACATTGCCAGTCCCTGGGTACTAGCCATGATCGTATCCAATTTGGTTAGAGAGAAATGAATAAAGTTCATCTGTTAATGCATTAATTTATACAACAATTCATGACAAAACAAACCATTCTTTCTATCCATTATATCTTTTATATTTTTATTTATATTTGAGTTCTCTTGGATTGATAAACTCTTCACAACTGGAGTTTCCTTCCCCACATGAAGAAGAATATCAACGTGGATACCTATATTCAAATCCCCCATACTTAAAGGTTGGGAAAGAAGGGAGTAAAGAGCATGAAGATCATCATTTTGGGGATCCATTTTAGCTTTCTTAATAGAAGAAGATTTACTCCCACTACACCTGAATGAGATCGAGAAGAAATTTTGGCTTTAGTAAATACAGACAATTTGGCTTTACCTTTCTCCTAGTTGCAAACACAAGGGTACAATGAAATACCTTGTCATTATTAGAAGAAACTTCTTCCTAGTTAGAAGAGGAATCCCCACAATGAACCCTAACCTTCTTCTTAAACTCATAGCCCAATTTGGGGAGAGGGTTTTTATCGACATACAAAACCTTATCATGTTCTATGATAAGTAAAATTAGACCCTAATGAGGGATCAGGGAGGTAGGGTTAGAAAACTTTGACACAAAGAAGAAAACATATAAAAGGGAACGAAGATGCATTTATCATGCCTAAAGTGATTGATAATCATAAAAAGATAACTAAAGAGACTACAAAACTTGACATCTAATACTGTATACCGCATAATGACCTCGACCATATCTTCCCATGTAACTTTAAGGGAATACCTATCATATCCCCCACCAGTTGCCCTTTTAACTTAATCCCTCTAGCCAAGCTAGAAGAATATTCCCAACAATTCCTTCACACATTTCATGTCTGTAAAACTTTCTTGCCTCCACCAATGTATTAGAAACCTTGGTAATTAATTCCTCATTAACTTCAGGTTGTAAATCACAGACCTTCAAAATAAATTCATTTCACCCTTGTAAAAAGGTGTGATTGACCTAAGAATCCAAGCTATGCAACCTTTTCATGTAACTAGGGAGACCTCCAACAAAGAGCTCACTATAGGTTATGAGAATGTCTGCCATTTTTCATATATAATGGGTTAAATTCTATTTATATCATCGTCTATTCTACCAGCATTATGTGAATAGCATACAATCAGAGAAACGTGGCACCCAATGCTTAAAACTAGACGAAAAAATAAAATATATTGGGACACAGTGTGATAAAATAGAGCCACATTAAACTCCATTTTGTAAAAATAAAATCATCAATTCTAAGATGATATTCAATTTAGCAATCCTCATAATTTTCAGACAAGCATTTAATTCTCAACGAGGATATTATTTTTTATTCCCCAAACATATCATTTGTTGATAATTAATCCCTAGATTGGCCATTTGGTATGTCAAATGATTACCCTCTCAATACACATGGGTGACCTTATAATCATCAAACATATTTAGCATTTGGATAAACCTTTAATTAAATATTTAATGGTCAACGTATAGAGAGGAAAATGAGGAAGTTCTAATATGATCTAATCTTTCACCAATTTCACAAGATAAATTTAGAATATGAAACCCCCTCTAGTCAAACCAGATCAACACTGCAAGAAAGAATGGAGTGATCCCAATTCAGGATCTAGGCCTTAGGGGCTTCTATTCTTTCTTTTGCTACTTGGAAATTGATATTGGTGTAACTTTGTAGCTGTATTACATTATTTGTTTGGTATTGTTAATATAATTTGAATAACTTAGGAAAGTTATGCATTGAGAGGGGAGAGGTCAATCAATACCCTTAAAAATTTAAACCATTCATTTTGATCTATTACTGAGTTGAATACAGTGTATATAATGAATATAAAGTAAATATTCCAAACCATAAAATATGCAACACATAACACATAAATTTTGGTCATGCAGAAATCCTTTTTTAGAGGAAAAAAATACGGTGGGATAACACCCACAATCCTTCACTACTGCAATAAAAAGGTTGTTTGGTTAGAGATATAAATTTAGCTACTTTTGATAGCTTACCCCATTAGGAGTACTATAATCGGTTAAGAGTACAAAATACTTATTCAGTCTACCTTGTTAAAGTATTTCACAATCTCTAATATAAGAGATGTACCTAGTTAACGGATTTGCAAAATATAAGACCTATTAGGTCCTACCCACAAGAGGGGTTTTTGGTTTATTGATTATAAAAAAACTCAGTAGAAAATATCTGTTAAAGGTGGATCAATTAAATGTTGTCTAGACCGAGTGTGTTCTATATCTTTGTTACCTTATTTTGTACTCGATAGCTTAGTATCATAAGCTTTGCTTCATTTTGCATACCTCTCCTTTGTTTTACCTTTCAACATCTTCATCAACTCTTTCAATTCTATCAACAATCTAAATAATGTCAACTCTCTGTAATGTCAACTCTCTATCTCTCTGCTCAACATTCAAAACTGATGTCTTATACAATATTCAGGTGAATATCTAGATCTAGGGTTTCAAGATCAACGACAGAGATTAAGTGGTTAAACTTAGGTTAAATCTTCAATGTCATATGCCTTTTGCAAATTTATTGGTGGATCTACATTGTGATCCTTTCCAATCATGTGTTTGGAGTCCCAATGACTCAACTAAATTTTACCTCAAATTATGTCGGCTCTTGGAGTGCTTGATAAACATGCTTGTACTTACTTGGTTAACTCTGTACTCTCTTCTGAGTATTTGTCAGTGCTCGGTAACTATATTTTCATGAATTGGTACATATATATAGCTCGTTAAGTGCTTGATACTTGCTTAGTACCTGATAACTACTCAATTCTCGATGGTTATCTCGGTTGCCTTTACCAACTGTGTCTTCTTCATTGTATGACTTCCTTCCTTCTATTACTTTTATGGATATATGACTTTGTCGAGAACTAATGACAACAAACTCTCTTTAGGAGTAACAACCCCCCCCTTTGAAATTAGTATGACATTTTGAAAAAAACTTTAAAGTCATAAAAATTGTCAAATCTTCAAAAAGTTATGACTCCCCCTTTGATAATGGTTCTCAAAAGTTTACTACTTATATATCCCTTATATTTATATATCTCCCTTTACTATTGTAAAGAAAGGAAAGGGGTAAGGAGATTATTTGTTAATTGTTGTTTGATTTGCTTAGAGTGTGTTGAGTTCCTTAACCCTACTTTACACTTAATTGAATTTGATTGATTGTATATTGCAATTGTGATTAGGGAGAAGATAAGATGTTCCTCTTCTATTCCCAAATGCACAAATGGAAGATCCAAGTTGATGAACCCAAAGGAAGGGCTAATGAACAAATGAATCAACTATTTGGAAAAGAGAATAACAAGAAGGATATCTTAAATTCTGTTAATTACACATGTATAGATATGATATATGATAGTGATTGAAGAAATAGGAGAAATGTACTAACCTTAATGAATTGCATATCAAATAATGTTGTTTTCTGAGGTTTGTATCCTGTTTGTGGAAAAAATAAAGTATGATCCAGAACTGGAATGCAGAGATGAACAAAACCCAAAAATATTTTTTTTGTTCCGATGTCGTCTTATGAAAAAGGTCAACCTTGACCCACAAATGTCAACCCTGACCCAATAATGTTGACCTTTACCTGCAGAGGTCCGACAAAGAATATGTCCATGGAGCCCTACAGAAAGACAAAAAGGGTATCCAAATTTGTGTCCAAATCTACAGTCCTGAACCCGTACCTGCAAGAAAAAGAGGATTGTTTTTTGGGGGGGAGGGGTTTGCCTTGGTCAAACCCCAATTTTGGAGTTAACCTCAAATATATGTAATTGAAATTGCATAAAGATAAACAAAGTAAATGCACAAATTCACCTTGCTTGTAAAATCCCTTATGGAGGATTCGAATCCTTCAATCCACAAGGATGTATGCACCAAATATGTAAAATGTATAATGGTATGATGTCTTTAATCTCTTACTTTTAGATCTCCAACACCAAGTCTTGAATGGGTTCTTGAATTTGGAATAGGCTTTGAAGAAGGTGGATGCAGAGATCACTAAAAGGGCATCATGTAGCTTGAATCCTTCAATGACCTCCAATGGATCTCCTTCATAAAAAATGGATGCTTGAATGGATGAGTGCTTTCTTGAAACATTGCTCCTTAGATTGCTTGAATCACACTTGAAGATAGTTTGAGAATGCTTGATCACGATTAGAAGACTTAGAGGAAAAGAAAGGAGAAGGCTCCCTTTAATATGAAACTAGGGCACAATATTCTAAGGAGGTCAAAATAGGATAATTAAATCCCCATGAAAACCTTTACCCCTAGGAGAGAACTTATATTAAATATAATTTAGGAATAGACGCTTCGAAACCTGAAATAGCCAACACAGAAGCGGGAAATAACTTTTGCAAAGACCGACATACTGAAACTGTAAGACCCTGAAGTTTGAACCCTGGGTCAAGGTCGAGGTCAACCTGGACCAATGTCAGGGTCAAGGTTGACCTTGAACTAGGTCAGGGTCGAGGTCAACATAGACCCAAAAGGTCGACCCTGGCCTTGAAGTCCAAAATATCAAGTCTGTAGTCCAGAATGCAGAAATCAGGCTGGAAAGAAGTGGAAAGAGGGACAGAACAGGGAGGAAGCCAGGCCTAACTCAGGAACCCATTCTAGGTGCTTGATATGACCCCAAACCACTTACTCAGAAGGATAAATAAGTCTACAATGGAAGTGCTTCCATTTTTCGACTATACATTTAGCCCCCACTTTAGCAAGAGTATGAGCTCAACATAAACTCTTGGTAAAGGATAACATATAGAAAAGACAATCTTATTGGAATTAGAAGGTACAAAGAAATCCTCAAGCCCCCAAGAGACTTAAGTCTTTATCAACCCTAAGATCACCATAAGAGAGACATCACCTAGTTAAGAAGAGAGAGAAAGGGTGTGATTATCTTTCCTTATGAGAACCTATGTCCCATTGTGAACCACACAAAAAATCATAACTAGAAAGATGGAGTTTAACTACCTAGTGAATGTGGCTACTCACTAGTCAACCCATCAAGGTGATCTGTCCTTAAAGGGATCAAAAATATTGTAAATTGAAAATTGGCGGGATCAAGAGATCCATGTAAATTTAAACTAGAGGGACCAAGAGATCCTAAAATGTAAAAATGACCATGCTTTAAGGATTTATTTTTTTTTAATCCATAAAGGAAAAAAAATTTAAGTCTTGAAAACTATTTTGAACGTGTGTGTGCAAAAAGTGAGTAGAGTGTATGCCCCACGTTAAAGTCATTGCTAACACTTTAAAAGGATCAATGAGTTTAACGGAAACATAAACAACTCTACGAATTACATTTCCACTGCGAGATGTCCCCAAAGGAAGACAAGTCAAGGGAAATAAAACATAAACATACATAAGAACACAAGAGGGATCTACCTAA
>MU224608.1:1211915-1225717 GCA_018584345.1 Thuja plicata | reverse complement strand
CTGCATCTTCCATGCCCAAAGCCTCTTTCACAGATCTAGGCTCATCAGTGTTAGTAATCAAAGAAAAAGCACAACTAGAATCTAACATAGAATAACCAAACCTTTCTAGTTGCTTTCTTTCTCTCATGGATCTACTCAAGGGCTAATGTTGAGGTTGTTCTTCCTCTTCTTCCAAACTATCAGAGCTGCTAGAGCTCTCCTCATCATTAAACCTAACATGGTCTCTCTGTTCAGTCTTCTCAGGGGTAGGAGGAAACTGAACAACATCTTTTTCCTTTTCTTTTTCATCTGGTTGTAGCACAATAGGAGAAGATGTTAGCTCTCTGAAAATAAAATTTCTACTATGCAACACCTTACTAGTCACAGGATCCCAAAGTTTGTATCCTTTCACACCAACATTGTATCCGATGAAAATACATTTGACAACTTTGTTTTCCAACTTAGATCTTTTCTCCTTTGGAATATGTGCATAAGCTTCACAACCAAAAACACAAAGATTTCTAATTGAAGGCTTCTTACTAGACCACACCTCCATGGGTGTCTTACAAACAAGAGTTGATGTAGGATATCTGTTAACCAGATAGCAAGTAGTGACCATAGCTTTAGCACAAAACCTTTGTTCTAAACCAGCTCCACTAAGCATACTCCTAGCCTTCTCCATCAGTGTCCTGTTCATTCTCTCTACAACTCCATTTTTTTGTGGGGTGTAAGGAGTTGTCTTATGTCTCTTGATTCCTTGTTCTTTACAGAACTGTTCAAACTCTATGGAACAAAACTCACCACCATTATCAGTTCTCACACACATGATTATTTTACCAGTTTGATTCTCTACGAGAGCCTTAAATTCCTTGAACTGACTGAAAACCCGTGTCTTACTTTTCAGGAAATATATCCAAGTCCTTCTACTGTAGTCATCTATAGAAGATATGAAATATACAGAACTGGAGATAGAAAAGACAATTTTGTGCCATATGAAATGTATCTCATATGGCACAACATTGTCTTTTCTACAGGAATCTTTCCTTCCAAAGTGTTTGCACCCTTAGGTACACTTACTGCACTGCCATCGGAACCCATTGCCACAATCTTCTTTACTACTCGTTCAGATGGTGGAGATGAAGTGATAGATGCTCTCTTCTTTGAAACAAAAGAACTATTGAACTAAGCAATGCATGCATCAAGCTGAAATAAAGTACCTCTCCTAGTACCTTTAGCGAGCACCATAGAATCTCTCATCATCTTGCATCCATCTTTCGAAAAGACAATTTTCACACCTACATCATTCAACATACTTATAGATAATAGGTTTCGTGCCAAACCCAGAATGTGCATAACTCTATTGATTCCCTTTACTCATCCATCAGGAAATCTGATTGTGACCCTTCCGCGTCCAACTATCTTTAGGTGAGAATCATCACCCAAGTACACCTTTCCACCATCAAACTCTTCATATTTTGAGAACCATTTTCGATGAGAGGTCATTTGAAAAGAAGCACTTGAGTCTACCAACCACACATCATCAGATGCATGGGCTACTAAAGCAGCAATAAAAGCATCTCCATCTTCTTGAGATTTCTTGGAAGCTGAATCTGAGCCTTTCTTCTTCTTCTTCGGTTCTTTGCAGTCCCTCAGGAAGTGCCCAGATTTATCACAGTTCCAACATTTTGCCTTGGACTTTCTAGGAGTGTTAGAACTCCCATGGGATTTGGATCTGCCCTTCTTTGACTTATTTTCATTCTACTTTCCTTTATCGTTGGATCTCCCACAAACAACAAGGGCTTCCTTAGACGAATCTGAAGTCTTTCTTTGCATCTCCTTAGATAGAAACAAAGACACCACATCATCCATATGGAATGTGACTATAGTACTTCTGAGAGTCATCACAAGATGGTCCCATGAATCTGGCAAGGAACAAAGGAGGGTCATACATTGATCCTCCTCCTTGATCTTGGCACCAGATGATGCCAATTGTGCAATCAATAAATTGAATGCATTGAGATGATCAGTTATGGATCCACCTTCCTCCATTCTAAAAGAATACAACTTCTTTCTTAGGAACAAGTTATTCACCAAAGATTGGCCTAATACATAGACCCAAGCCGTTTCCACAAAGAATTTGCAGTAGTCTCATCAAGAACATTCAGAAGAATGACATCTGCTAGATAGAGTCTGATGAGACCCTTAGCCTTCCAATCCTTGATCTCTCAATCCGCTTGAGATATCACTATAGGTCTCACCTCAAGCAAAGTAGCCTCCCAGAGATTATGGTCTTCAAGCATGTCTTCCATCTTGAGTTTCCACAACTCAAAATTAGTGCCATTAAATTTCTCCACCTCCATTCTACTATATGAGGAACTTTCCATCTCAATCTGCAAATAAGATTCAGAATTCTCTGCACAAAAAAATCCCACTCAACTTGAGATTTTCTCAAGAAACCCTACCCAACAACTAGGATCAAAAGTTGATCAGGCTTTGATACCACTTGTAAGGAAACTCAAGTGCGGAAACAACTTCCTACACTAATCTCTAAGGGAAAGTATTGTGCAAATTCTTGTAAATCCTTACAATTTCAGATTCGTTAACTACTTTAACAATGATATTGCAGCCATATACCATGCATACAAAAATAAGAGAATGACACAATGATTTACCCTGGTGAAAACCTTTCGGTAAAAAACCCCAGCACTCCAAAACCTACACAATGTATTATCTTCAACACAATGGTTACAACACACTTGCAATGCAAGTTCTTTCAGGAGACAATCAACACTCAAAGACAAATCCAGTAGCACAAGATCATACCAAAAATACACTCTTTTCCTATCTGAGTCTGCGACCCTAAAAATGCTTATATCATGCGCTTTCCTTTTTAGGGCAACTTCCAAAGATAGTCGTATTAACTTCCAAAGATAGGTGTATTAGGGTTTTACCATTCTCCAAGAAAATAGGAACCCCATGATTGTGCAAGAGTGTATAGTACTCAACTTTATTAGTTTCCACATGTCTTGCATGTCTTCACCCATCATTGAATCTTCTGGAAATAGCTCTTACGTGTCATAGGAATCTGTCATAACTGTTTCAGCCATGATCTCCTTACACACAATTCAAGATGCCGACACATCAAGTGGAGTGACACATCAACATGCCAACTAGACATGCACACTCACACTTAATTACATTAGTTTCAAGAAATACATTTTACAAAACAAATAATAAGAATAGGAATTATCCAAGGTTGAGACACCTTATTCCTAACAGTGTCGATGTCCGCTTCAAAACATCTGGTGTCATGATATTTTTCAACTAATTGGGGTTGTATCTTATACTTCTTATGCATCTTATATTGAAACTTAAGAAAATAATCATTCATAACCATATCAAGATCTTCTTCTAGACTCAGAATATTACATGACGAGTTTCTCAGTCATCCATGTAACATTACCGATAGATGGGAAGAAATTTATAAAATAAAAATAAATTCATACCAGTAATGATCCAAACTTCAAAGTATTTGAATTTTATTTCCTTATGGTATTCATATTTTCTTCCAATTCCTTTAGAAAAATCTCATAGATTTCAACCTCCATGTCCTTATTAACAATTTTGTGTGCCAAATCTATAGCTCTAGATGGTACGCTGTCAACTCTGGAAGATTGGAATACTTGGTAGGATACAATATTACATGCAAATATTTGTTCAAGGTCTTCAATAGTAGATGTCTTTAGATGTCTCCAATCCCATTTTTCCTTTGTCAATTCACTCAGTTTATTCTTCTCAATTTTCCTTATAGCCTTTGGCTTGTCACCAATCGGGTAACCAGTTATGATTTGTAGAACATCTTTTGTCATCTTCATTGGTTGGTCAAGACACATGAATTGGTCATGTAATTAGATAAGGACCATTCTTACCCACTCCACTTTGAATACTCTTGGTATATAAAGGGCATGATTTGAACCCTTAGTCTCTAAATGAACGTGGTCATCTTTCATCTTTCCGTTCACACATAGTTTCTGAAATGACATATCAATCTTCACTATCCATATCTCCTCAACTTTGAAATGTATGAATGCTTTCACATCTTTAATAGATATAACCCTAAGTGGTATTTATGTTAGGGCTCCCATCTTATCAGGTTATGCTACTATTGATGGTGGTAGCTTATACTTAGGGTTTACATATTCAAAATTCTACAACAACTAGGTTCTTAAGCTTTGGTGTTGTTACCAATTTTTTCATCATGATAAAATTGGAAAAGCTTGGAAACAATTGGTGAAAGTCAATGATTTATTTCTAACGTGTTAGGTTTTTGTAGAGATACATGGTGTTTTTGGTTAAAAAGTAGGGTAAATTTGGCTCCCACAAGGGTTGAGCCCAGCTTGTTAATCTGAAATAAATTTTTTTTAATAACAAATCATTGTGATTAAAAGGGTAGTCAACAAATGCACAGTTTACCCTCGTGATACATTAAATCTTGTGATTGCATAATGTCATTATCCCAGGAGTCATTGGTAGGAGTATGTTTTTAGGACTATAAAAATCTTCCATAACTCTGAAGTTTAGATCATATTTAAAGAAACATTTTAAACTTGGCTCTAAACCCCTAATTATTTTGTTTCCAAACCCTTGATCCATTTCATGTTTAAACCCTAAGTCTTTTGTGTATTTTATAAAACCTTGTTACTTTTTGGAAAATCCATTTAAGTTATTTTTTAACTAATGGGTCTAAGTTGTCGAATGGTGCCAAATCTTTTATATTTCCAAATACTAGTGGAATCAGCTTTTAATTTTTTCTAAGTTATATTTCCTAAGTCTCCGTAGCCTTTATTTTTTTTCTAGTGGCGAGCAAGTTACTTTTAATCCTATGGCCATCGCATTCTCTTGATCACAAGATGCTAGATGTTTATTGTTCAAGGCATTGCAAGATTACAACATGTGGCCATCTGAGATCGTGGGCCCATCTAGTTTTGGCTTGCAGTGAGATTAAAGTTAGAAAGATCTAATTTTATCCTACGGTTGTCACCTTCCCACAAATAAAAGATGCACAAACAAAAATCATTAAGGAATTGAGACAGAGTGACAAGTATCCATTGCGGGCAAGGTTTGTAGTTGAAGGTGAGGTCTGGAGCCGAGCGAAAGGGAATCAATCCAATGGTTGTTGTGATTCCTTGAGAGTTAGATGATGAGCTTAAGATTCATTAAGGAATTGTGACCATATGACATGTGGATGTCCTCATAAAATTGTAGGACCATCTATTTCAAAGGCTAAAGTAAGGAAATAGATGGTCAAATCTAATTTTATTTGATGGATGGAATGATGTCATTATAATTTAAATATATGTTGCATTTCATCACGGGAATACGCTTGAAGGACACGTGGATAAAGTCAGACATGCATTTTTAAATCTTAGGGAAGATATATCATGGTTAAGTTAATTTTGATCCTACTGTCATCATGATCCCACAAACATAAGATGTAATACCTTTACTCTTCAAGGCATTATGGTAGGCCAACATGTGCACAAGTTGGGTCCTGACTGTAAGAAAGAGAAAGATAAAGCTTCGATAATTTCATGTTTAATTTGACGGTGGGCATAAATCCTTGATCTAAAGATGCTCAATGTTTATTCATTAAGGGATTATGCCCACTCAACACCTATCCCTCTGAGATCGTGGGTCTGGGTTAAGAAAGAAGATAAAGGTAAATCAAGTCTATCTTGATTGTGTGGTGGGCGTATTGCCTCAACACAGAAAAAAATTGACCTTTAATTATCAAGGCATTGAGACAAGGTGACACCTATCGCTCTGAGATTGTGGGTCTAGGTTTTAGAGGAGTAGTAACCTATGATCAGTTGTGTTTTCATCATGTGATTGGCACATTTCCTCAAATAGAAAATGCAAGAAGGTTGGGCTTTGTAACATTACGACAAGGTGGCCCCTATCCTGGGCTGGTCGGTGATGGTCAAGTGGGACTGAGATGCAATGTAGAGATGTCATGTGTCCTATTTTACTAGCATGCAGGTCAATTTAAGTGATGATCAACGACCATGTTTTAAATTTGAAAAAAAAGTTTTGATCTTGGTCATTGATGGGATATTTTACGCCAGCTATGAGCGTTGGGGCCATTATTTGAATATTTAAATTAATTTCTCACAGTTTCTACATTCGGTGGAGTTTTAGGATCACTTGAACTTCAATTTTTGGCAGTTTTATTTTATCATGCATTTGACTCTTCAGATATATGACCTATATTAATGTATTTTCACCTCATTTTGGAGGGTCTACTTTTTGGCTCACATATTTTTCACATTGCATACTTGTGAGTAGATTGTAAGAACACTTTGTAGAAGAGATTCTTTTTAGAAATGTTTACAAAGATACATCAGTTCCTCTTCATTGATTTAGGTGCAATATTGTGGGTTCCTTGTTTATATGTTGTGTTTACCCTTCATTCAAACTACATTCCTTATTGCATGTTTGAATCTAGATACTTGTGATTTTAGGTCTTTGTTTTTGTCATCATTCTTTTAAAGAAAATTGGTAAAGTGTAGGTTTCCCTTTCACAACAAAATATTTCAGGTCCTTGCATAGAAAAACTTTTGTAATTGCATGCTTGTCTGAGTATTGAGAATCATTAGAATCTTCAAAAATCCATGTTGATCAAAATGGATGCTGAATTCCAATCATTTGGTGTATCACCTTATTTAGTTTTAGGTATTCATATTTCTCTCATCCCTTTTCCCAATGTATCTATTTTGTTTTAGGTGAGCACTATTTAGGAATCGATCTATCTTCTAGAGATACTTCTCTCATTTTAGGACAACCCACCAGCTGAGAGAGTTTCAATGTTTCAACATGATATCTAGATTTCACATCAACCTAAAGGCACAATCTTGATTAAAAACAATTTTGGCACGTCTGGTGGGACGCAAACTGCTTCAAAATTCTTTGCTAGATTCTTCACATTATTAGTTTTATTTTATTGTTGTTTTGTTGTGAGCAGAAGTATTTCAACCTTTTTTGAAGGTATTTTATAGTACCTATAAACTCTATTTTGACGGTTTATTGTAGATTCAGTTGTAGATTTAGTTGTTTTAATGAGAACTCCAACAAGAGAAAACAAGGTTTTATATATCGAGAGTTGCAGCCAGGTAGAAGAGGAGGTATTCAAGAAGAAGAGGAAGATACTCTTCATTCATTTCTAATTTTTCATTATTCGATAATGACTATATTTGTGGATCAAGCTTCCATTTAAGGACATGAGGTAATGATTGATCTTTTTAGTTCTCCTGAGAATTCAAGTGTTTTTCATAATTCTGGATCTGAATTACATATTTTTGAGGAATTACCAAGGGATTATTTTACTTACGTATCATGTACAAGTGATACTACAAGAGTTTATCAAGTTTTGAAAACACGTGAGCAAAATATAATCCAATCTAACTCATCTTTGATACCACCTTAGTTCAGTAGCAAGTACCACCAGTTCAGATGACCCAAAAGTTGTCATTTGTGGCTATAAATGTTGGCAATCCATTACAAATTATTGTTCATCATGAATTTATATTAGCAACATTGAAAGCTTTGTCTTAATTTAATGGTGAAAATCAAGTTTCAACAATTGAACATATGAAGAATATAGCCACTCTTTATGGATTACATCAGGTTGCACATGATCATGTAGGATTAAAATTGTTAGCAGCTTCTCTCAAGTGTAAGGCATTAATTTGGTTTCAAATTTTAGCAGTAAATTCTATTGCCACATGGGATGAATTAGGAACCATTTTGATCAGTAAGTTTGAGGATAAGTCTAATAATGTCTCATTTTTTGAATAGTTGACTAGAATTAAAAGGAATTCTATTGAGCATATTTCTGATTTCAATTTTCATTTTCAAAAAACTTGGGACATAATTCCACTATCTGTTAAACCTTCTCATGATTATGCATTTCTATTTTATTTGAAGGCTTTTAATAGTGATATTTCTGTTATGATACAGTCTATGGGAGGACATACTTTGCCTGATGCATTTTATGTTGTTGTTAGTGCTGAAAATAGTTTAATATAAGCTTACAAGTTACCTCCTAGGCTTCCAATACCTTATTTTGTGGAAATTGAACTAGTTGTACCAGCTATTATACCACCTATAGTTGTTGTTCCACCTTTACCAACACTTAATATTCATGGTGCACTAGAGGAGTATGTTGTTACAGCTCCTATTAGAGAGTTAAAAGATCAAAGTGACAGTATAATGAGAACTTTGCAAATCTATGGGAATGAAATAAAATTTTTGAAGAGGTAGCAAGGCCAATACAATAGGCCTCCTCAAGTTTCTTATCAGTAAAATAGGCAATCAAATCAAGCTTCAAGTTTAAATCAGTCAAGGTAAGCTCAAGGATAACAAAGAAATTATGTTCAAAGAGTCAGTCAAACTTATAATTATACAACTCCTAGTACTTCTCAGGAGGTGGTAGTTGTTCCTTAAAATAATTATGCACAAGAGGAGGTTTGGTGGAATACATGCAATGATAATAATTTTTGGCTTGATTGTCCTCATGCACTTGAAGAAAGAAAGAAAGATGTTTTGAAGGGAAAACCAGAGGTACATTATGATCTAATACATCAACAAGGTAATCTTGATGACTCTTTAGTGAGTTTTAGTGATAATGAAGTTGTTTTAGCAAGGACTTTTTATCCAAATCAAGTATGGAGACCTATAGAAACAAGTACAGGGTAAAAAACTAAGGCTGCAATGATCAACAACAAATTGATAAGGTACAATAGCCTATTATTATTCCACAACAAAAATCTAATAAAGACAAACAATAGGAAGTACAAGCACAAAAAGTGACACATCAGCCATCTCAACTACTAAAGGAGCTTGATATTCCAAAATAACAACAAAAGGTTAGTGTGCAAAATTTTAACATTGTTGAGCATTTAAAGAAGAAATATGTTCCTTTATGCTTATGAGATATCTTAGCACTTCCAGGCCAAAATAAAATGCTACAGGAATCCTTTCAATCTCTTTCATTATCTAATGATGTTTTGTCACAAAAAACTCCTATGGTCCTAATGGCTGCAAATGGAAACACAATTAAAAAACCATCCAGGTTGGTTAAACCACCACCATTTTATGTAACTAGAATAATATGACATAATCTAGCTCATTATACATGATTTATTTAGGTGCTACTATCTCAGATATGCCAAAGTAAATTGTAGACTATCTAGGCCTTAAATATGAGCCACTTGAAAAAGGAGTAGTTCAACTAGATGGGACCTCTATTGAAATTGTTGGAGTTATAAGAAATTTAGACTTAATTTTGAATGTTGATCCTAGTTTTTAAGTACCTATGGATGTCTATATTATTGTTCTACCTCCTAATTTTTCAATCTTCTTATCATGAGATTTCACTGCCAAAAAAGGAGGTTATCTATCTACAGATTGGTCTCATATGATTTTTCGCACTAGGTATGACACAAAAGTTACTATTCCTTTAGAGCCTATTGCAAAATTGTGTGTTGAAGAAAGTATTGTTGGTGCTGGAAATAATCAGCAACTGTGTTATTTAATCAATAGGAAATTATTGCTATTCATGATTCTCAAACACAAATAGGTCATGTTCCTGATATTTTATTAGATGAGTGGGCTACTAAAATTGTTGAAATTATAGATGAACATATAGAAGAGCCAAGTTTGGGAAATTATTTCATTCATGAGATCATTGATTTCTTTCCATGTATCACAAAAGCTAAATATTTTAATTTTGAACAACAATCTAATGTTGTTTGGAAATTGTTTTTTGGTGGTTCACGCAAAAAGATAGGTGTAGGAGGAAGTTGTATTCTGATTTCACCAACAAATGAAAGGTATTAGACATCATTCAAATTGACTTTCAGTTGTACTAATAATGTTGCTAAATATGAAACACTTGTGCATGGATTAAAGTGGGCTATTAAAAGAGGTATTAGTTGTTTACAAGTTGTTGGTGATTAATAGCTCATTTTCAATCAATTTAGAAACATCCATACAACTTAGAATGGTTTATTGAAAAGTTATAAGCATGTTGTATGAGATTTAATTGAAGGATTTGAAGCTTTTAATGTGCAATCAGTACCTATAAATAAAAATAAGCATGCTGATAGACTTGCTGCCATTGGTGCACAACATGATATTCCAACTGAAATGAACAAAGTTAAAGGGATAAATTATCTAAAAGTAATTGTTAGACCAGGAGTATCAAATAATGCTGATAGTTGGCATTTTTTTAATCTGATCAATATATTGTTAATTTTTTGAGAGAAGAAGCTGAATTTTCACAACCAAACCAACACAAATTACATGATCAATATGAGGATCAGATCATTCAATTAAGGACAAACAAGCTTCCCAAAGGCCTTGTGACATTACAATCAATGTTCAGCACTAATGATCAGTTTAAAAAGGATAAATCTAGCTTGTAGATTAAAGAAGAACATTATGAAGAGATGACAGTTGCAAACAATACAATTTTGTAACTTGGGAAGGTATGTACACTTAAATATTATCAAACCTTTGTTAATTTATGCAATGAATTTCATGATATTATTACTTGGAATTATTCAGATTTGAAAGGGGCTTGATCATAGTATTTCTCAACATATGATTGAATTAGAACCAGGAGAAAAACCAGTTATATAAAAGAAAACTTATATTAAATCCTAAGTTAGAGCCTCTTATGATTAAAGAAATGAATAAACTTATCAAGATAAATATTATATTCCCAATCAAGCATCTATCTTGGGTGTCAAATTTGGTTGGACAGTTAGAAAAAAGAATGGAGAAATCAGATTATGTGTGGATTTATGTGATTTGAATAGAGCTTGATTGAAGGATATACATCCTTTACCTTCAACGAGAATATCCTTCAAGTTGTTTTACGATTAGAATTGTTTTCATTACTTGATGGTTTCTCTAGTTATAACCAGATTTTGGAAAAAAGATGAAGATAGATTCAAAACAATATTTACTACCAAATGGGGAACTATTGATTATCAGAAGATGTCATTTGGTTTGTCTAATGCAATTTAAACCTTTTAGAAGGCAATGGATAGGGCTTTCATAAACTTTTTGTACTTGTTTACCTTGATGATATTATTGTTTTCTCAAAGAATGCATCAGATCATTTTAAATATTTAAGAGTCATCTTTGAAGGATGCGGGGAATTTGATATTTCTTTAAATTCCAAGAAAAATGTATTTTTTGTTCATCAAGGTAAATTGTTGGGATTTATTATTTCTAAAGGAGGTATTACCATTGAACCTGAAAGAGTAAGTGCCATTCTACATTTACTACTTCCAGCTCATAAGAAAGGAATTCAATGTTTTTTGGGTAGAATTAATTTTCTTAGAAGATTCAATCTAGATATTGCTTAATTAGTGATGCCATTAAGAGATATGCTTAGAAAAAATATGGTTTTCAGCTGGACCAAAGAAGGAAAATGTAGTTTTGAGCTAATAAAATAGGCATTGGCTGCTACTCCCACTTTATTGAGTCCTGATTTTTATAAAGATTTCATTTTGTATGCTTATGGGAACATTGATAGAATTTTTTCTCTATTAGTACAACAAAATGATGACGATTTTGAGAAACCATCAGAATTTTTTAGTCAAGGAATTAAATATTATGAGTTACATTATTCATTTGTTGAGAAACATGTACTTTCAATAATAATAAGAAGTTTGAAGAAGTTCAGGCACATGCTTTCAAACAATGAGATTAAATTAATGGTTGCACATCCTTTTGTTAAGGATTTATTTCTGAATAAGGTCTTCAATACCACAAGAGTTGGTTGGATTACCAAAGAAATGGAGTATGATATTTGAAATCAAAGTCACCAACTTGGTAAGAGATAAAGGTTTGTGTGAACAACTTGCAGGAAATGGAGATAACACTTCAAAAGCTGATTCTGACAATGTTTTGGCTTTAATCGATAATAAACAACTTGATGTTCTATACATTTAGAGTGATTGGGTAGATGATATGATCATATTATTACAAATAGGATGTTGTCCTGAAGGTTTAGAAAGGTCAAAATGAAGGTATTATAGATTGTAGTCTATTCCTTTCTATTTACTGAATGATATATTTTTTAAGAAGGTTTTTGAAGGTGTTTTTCTAAGATGCATTAAACCAGACCATATTGTGCATATTTTACATCAATTTCATGAAGGGCTAACTGAAGGTCATTTTTCACCAAGTGCTACAACTCTCAAGGTGACGAAAGCAAGTTATCATTGGCCAGGTGTGTTTAAGGATGCACATTCCTAGGTAAGAAAGTGCAAACAATCTACAATTTTTGTTGGTAAAGAGAAATTAGCAGCCCTGGCTTTGCAGCCTATCCAAGTGGAACAACTTATGAAATGGGGTCTTGAATTTATTGGTTTCATTAACCCATCTTCAAGTGAAGGAAATAAGTGGGTATTTATAGCCACTTATTATTTCACAAAGTGGATATAAGTAGTTTCTCTCAAAGCTGGAAATGACACTATTATTTTGAATTTTTATGATGATTTAATTTGCATATTTGGTGTGCCAGATTCAATCATTTCAGACAATGCACTTGCATTTGAAAGAAATAAAGTTGGAGAGTGGGATGTTAAAAAGGGTGTGTATCTAAATATGTCATCATATTATCACCCACATGGTAATGGGAGAGCTGAATCCACTAAAAAGGACCCGATTCAGATCATTAAGAATAATTTAGAAGGTAATCAACATTCTTGGTATGTAAAGCTGAAATCAACACTTTAGGTTGATAAAATAACTCCAAAAAGGTCAATCGGTATGTCTCCTTACACATTAGTTTTTGGTAAGGAATCTACATTACCTGTTTCAATTGAGTTTCCAGCACTTGATTTTATGTTTTAGTTGGATATGATTGATGAAAAGCCTATGGCATCAAGATTGGCTCAACTTAATGAATTAGCATAAAAGAGGAGAGATGCCTTGCAAACAATTGAGATTCATCAAGCTCAAATGAAGAGATCATTTGATAAGAAAGCATCTCCCAGGAATTTCCATCCAGGAGATATTTTTTTGAAGTGGGATGAATTGAAAAGAATAACTGGAAGGTATTCAAAAATTGATGTTATGTGGGCTGGTTCATATATCATAACAGATAGTACTCCACATATTGATGTTCATTTATCTACACTTGAAGGAGAGGAGTTAGCAATCCCAGTGAATGGGATCCACCTGTAGTGCTTCTTTTCAGGTGAGTTAATCTTAATAAGTTGTCTTAGCATATGTTTTAGAGTTTTTTAGTTTCAATTTGTTATCTCCAAGTGTTGTTGAGCACAATAGTTTCAAGTTTAATTTAGTTGTTTTGCAGTTAGTACCTATGTTTCTATCATGAAACAATCAAGGAAACATACAATCATGCATAATAGTGAACCATTCAGATTTGTTGTTATAGAAAATCCACATCTCATTCATCAAGTTATGATAAGAACAAACTTTTAGTTTCAATATTCAATTGTAGATTTGTTGATTTCAGTTTTGTTTTGGAGAGGGATTAGTTTTCTAATTTTAAGAATCAGAGTAACTCTATGCCCAATGGATATGCAAAAGGCATCTAGTCTTTCTATTTGGCAGGAAAACACCCCTGAGAGGAAGCCAAAATTATTACCAATTATTGTAGGGTGGTCCCACAATAGTGTGTCCCACTTTTTTGAACATCCTGATTTTTGCTGAAATTGCACATTTTTAAGAAAATATGTTGATTTAAGCCTTGAGAGGTCCCATTTGAAGGAGTAAATTCA
>MU224608.1:1157430-1211865 GCA_018584345.1 Thuja plicata | reverse complement strand
GAAATTGCACATTTTTAAGAAAATATGTTGATTTAAGCCTTGAGAGGTCCCATTTGAAGGAGTAAATTCAAAATGGCTAGATAAAATCCTCTTGGATCAAAATCCCTTTGGTATAATCCCTCTACTCTCAACTCACACCTATAATTGAGTCTCCTTTGAACCCATCAAAATGCTGACAAAAAATCATTTTGACATTAACTTTTTGTTGGATGATAGGATGATAGTACTCTGAGAAAGCTTTCCAATTATTATGATTTATATATATATAAATGTTTATTAAGACTTTTCTTTTTAAGTTTTACTAAACATAGGTTGTCTGACCATTTAGCGACTTCTCTGTTCGACACTTCTGGAAAAATAGTAAATTAGGGAAAAAAATTATGAAAAATATGTAGGAAATAGGTTTTTATGTTAGCTTTCTATCAAAAAAGGAATAAATTAATTTTGATATATAGAGATAGAGTTAGAGCGATCAAAGTGAACCTATGTCCAAATTATAGTTAATGTCACTTCATAACTCAATAAACTATTAAATATTCAACCAAATTGAATGAAACCAAATGTATTCCCCAGATATTTGTGTTACAAACCTAAATTCAAAATAATTACGTTCTTATCAGTTTTATGAAAAAATTTATGTTGATCAAAGTGAGTGTCACTCCTGAAAAATCCTAATTTTTCACAAAAATAATTTTTGAAGAAGGAAAAATGGATACAAATAAATTCCTTTTTTTTTTAAAAATATATATTTTTAAACTAGAAACAAAATGATAAAAGTCACTAGTTTACATCATCTTCAAATTCTTAATGGTTTAATGACAATTGATGTTCGAAAGTGAAGTTTTTTTTCAGAATGTTCATATCAGTGTCAAAGTTGGCCAAAAAGTAGGACACAGTTTTGTGGGATCACCCTGCATCATGCTAAAATTGGCAAAGCTTGGACAAAATTGGTCAAAGTCAATGATTTATTTATAACATGTTATCTTCTTGTGTAGATACATGGTGTTTCTAGTTAGGAAGTGGGGTAAATGTAGCTCCCATAAGGGTTGAGCCCAACTTGTTCATCAGAAACAATTTTTTATTATAAGAAATCATGGTAATTAAAAGGTCAGTCAAAAAATGCACAGTTCACCCTCATGATACATTAAATATTGTGATTGCATAATGTCATTATCCCAAGAGTCATTGGTATGAGTATGTTGTTAGGACTATAAAAATCTTCCATAAATCTGAATTCTAGATCATGTTTAAAGAAACGTTATAAACTTGGTTCCAAAGCCCTAATTATTTTGTTTCTAAACCCTTGATCCATTTCATGTATAAAACCTAAGTATTTTGTGTGTATTATAAAATGTTGCTACTTTTTTTAAAATCCACTTAATTTCCTTTTTAACTAATGGCTCTAAGTCATCAAATGGTGCAAAGTCTTTAATATATCCTAAGCCTAGTGTTATCAACTTTTAATTTTTCCTAAGTTATATTTCCTAAGTCCTTGTGTCATTCCCTAGATTAGAAGATGTTGGATGTTTATTGTTCAAGGCATTGCAATATTGCAACACATTGCCATTTGAGATCATGGGCCCATCTCCTTTTGGCTTGCTGTGAGTTTAAAGTTAGACAGATCTAATTTGATCCTATAGTCGTCACTTACCCACAAATGAAAGATGCATGAAAAAAACTCAATAAGAAATTGACACAGAGTGACAAGTGTCTATGGTGGGCCAGGTTTGTAGTGGAAGCTGAGGTCAACATATGAGAAAAAGGGAATCAATCCAATGGTCGTCGTGATGCCTTCAACATTAAATGACAAGCTCAAGATTCAATAAAGCATTGTGACCATATGACACATGGTTGTCTGCATCAGATTGTGGGACCTTCTATTTCGAAGGCTAAAGGAAGGAAATGGATAGTTAGATCTAATTTTATCCAATGGATGACATGATATCGTTATAATATAAAATATGTGTTATATTTTATCTTGGGATTATGCCTGAAGGAAATGTAGATAAAGTGGGACCTACATTTTGAAAGATCAGGGTAGATAGATCACTGTTAAGTTACTTTTGATCCTACAGTCATCATGATTCCAAAAACATAATATGTAAGAACTTTAATCTTCAAGGAATTACATGCTGACACATGTACAAGGTGGGTCCTGATCATAAGAAAGAGAAAGATAAAGCTTCGAGAATTTCAAGTTTAACCTGGTGGTGAGTGTAAAGACTTGATCTGAAGATGATCAATATTTATTCACTAAGGGATTACACCTACTTGACGCCTATCCCTTTGACATAATGGGTTCAAGTTAAGAAAGAAGATAAAGGTAAAGCAAGTCTGTCTTGATCGTGTGGTGGACATATTTCCTATAAATAGAAAATAATCAATCTTTAATCATCAAGGCATTGTGACAAGGTGACACTTGTCACTCTGAGATCATGGGTTCACGATTTTGAGGAGTGGTAACCTTTGATCTGATGTGTTTTCATCATGCGGTCGGTGTATTTCCCTGAACAAAAGATGCGAGGAGGTTGGGATTTGCAACATTGCGACAAGGTGACAAATGTCTAGGGCTAGTGAGTGATGGTCAAGTGGGACCAAGAATCTACGTAGAGATGCAATGTGTCCTCTTTTTCTGGCTTGCAGAACAATTTATGTGATGATCAACGACCATGTTTTAAAATTTAATAAAGGGTTTGAGCTTGGCCATTGATAGGATATTTCACGCCAGTTGTGACCATTGGGGCCATTATTTGAATATTTAAATTAATTTCTCATAGTGTTTGCATGATTTTAGAGGACTTAATAGAATTTTAGGGCAGTTTTGAGTGGCACATTAGTTTAGGTCTCGATTGGGTGGAGTTTGAGGATCACTTGGACTTCAGTTTTTGGTCATTTCCTTTTCTCATGCATTCGACTCTTCTGATCTATGACCAATATTATTTTATATTTACCTCATTTTGAAAGTTCTTCTTTTTGGATCACATGTTTTACACATTGCATACTTGTGATTAGATTTTAAGAACACTTTGTAGTAGAGATTCTTTTCAGCATTGTTTATACAGATATAGCGGCTCCTTCGCATTGATTTAGGTGCAATATTATGGGTTCTTTCTCTATATGTTGTGTTTACCCTTAATTCAAACTACATTCCTCATTGCATATTCAAATCTAGATACTTGTGATTAAATGTCTTTGTTTGTGTGCTCATTCTTCTGAATAAAATTGATAAAGAATAGGTTTTCCTTTCAAAACAAAATATTTCAGGTCCTTGCATATAAATAATTTTGTAATTGCATGCTTGTCTGAGTATTCAGAATCATTAGAATATTCAATAAATGTTAATCAAAATTGAAGTTGCATTCAAGTCATTTGGTGTATCACCTTATTTAGTTTTAGGTATTTATATTTCTCTCATCCCTTTTCCCCACATACACATTAAGTTTTGGGTGAGCACTATTTAGGAACTAACCTATCTTTTAGAGATTCTTCTCTTATTTTAGGAAAACCCACAACCTGACAGAGTTTCCATGTTTCAATAGGATAGATAGATTTCACATCAAACTAAAGGCACAATCCCAATTGACAATAAGTGCCATCTTTTAAAATTCTCTGTTAGATTCACTTAGGGATTCACATTTCTTGGTTCGATTGCCTAATCAAAACTAGGGAAAAACTAACTGATATCCAAATACATTCAACTTATCTTGAGAAATATTGTAATAGTTTACGAATGCCTTGTTGATCACTCAAATATTCTTGAAGATTTAGCTCTGCAACATTTCTCACAATGCTCTTGAAAACAATAAGTGACAATGATAGACAAATGGGTTTAATTATAACTTTCACTAGGTTTTAGGGTTTCCAATGGTTATATAATAACAATAAATTCTTTACCAATCCCTTTTATCGATTCCCTCCACTTACTTCTTACCAATAATGTAAAATAGGAATTTATCAATATGTATCCAAATACATCTAGATATGCTAATGTGAATATCTGTACATATACTAGGAACTAATTTAAGATTTAAATATTTTCTTTGTAGTTCCTACACATACCTTTTGATTGATTAGGTAGAGTCAGTTGCACCCAATCTGGAGGATGTAGTGCCTTCAATTATTCTGAATGATGTTCCATCTTCCATGGTCTTTCTCTTCCATATCCTATTCATCTTCTCTCTCATTTCTTCTACATTCACTTTAGGTTTTTTAGATGTTTCTTCCTAGGTTGGAGTTTTGATGGGAAATGAAATCTTTCTTCCAATAGTTAGCTTAAATTTTTTCTAAGGTCTCTCTCTTATACCTGCTAGGGTTCTCTCAATCATAATCTTGAGGCAAGTCACTCAGAACTTCCACCTCCTACTCAAGATCTAGTTCCTATAAATAAGTTATTCTTACATGCTAACTCAACCTATAAGGGTAGATTTTGTTCAACTAAATGAACTCGCTAACAAAACTTTGTTCCCTAGCTGAGATATCACCATGCTCGGCTAGGGAAAGAGATAAAACTTCATGACTAACACTTCTCCTACCAAAACCAAAAAGAAAACTATTTACATGGGAGCCTCTCAAATTCCATCCAGGCACATTTTGCCTACCATGGATTCAAGAACCTTGAGGATCCATTTACTATTTACAACCTAGAACTAGACCAGAAAACTTACAACTTACAAGATGCTTTAAAGAACTTACAAAACAAAGACATAACACTAAACTACTTCCAAAAAAAGTCTCTAAACAATCATTAGCAACTAATTGTAACATAAAATATCAAGTTCACTCCATTAACGAGTTCAGCTAATCAAACATACTCAAAAATAATTAAAAACACAGTCTGCAACTTCTTATTAAATGAAAATTCAAAACAACAAGACATCCAACCTCATTCTCCTAAAATGATGGCTTGGGAGATCTTAAATAGTCTTCTCATTATCGGAAAAAATTTGTAATTGACCTAACTCTCCATTTAAGATGGAAGGTACTTTTTAGGTAACTGATCTAATTTTCCATTTAAGAAGAAAGAAACTCTTTCGCAAGAAAAAAAATTTCCACAACCATTGCAAATGTATATGTCGAGTAACAATATATGTTGAGCACCAGTACATGTCGAGAAATAATACATGTCGAGAAACTTATCTTTAATGTATTTTCACTTTCTAAGGCTCCTAATGCCTTGGTTGGATTTCCAAAGGCTTACAAACTACCTCTTCAACACAAAATTAACCTAATAACATTCATCTAAGAAACTAGGGAGTCTATTTATCAATTTGACCCATTTTTCCCTCGGTCATCACAAGAGTGAATGAAAAAACACCTTTCAAACCAACTTAAACAAATCCAAAATTTTCCTAAGGGCGTTTAAACCTAGGTTCTCCTGCACCATTCTCTCCAAAACAAAATAAATAAACTTCTAGGTGATTTAATAAAGTAATGATTGATGCCTAACTTCTTGAACTCTATCTCCTATACCCATGTAGCCTTTGAATCATCTTGTCCTTTCTGTTTGACCAAATATTCCATGTAGGACTTGGATCTAGTCTTCTTAGCAACTTGGTAGTTTAGAATGCTCTCTAATTTTGGCTTTGGTGTAAATGGAAGTTTTAGTGTCTTGAGATACTTTATGTCTGTTGAAAGATCAAGACCTCCTTCTGGAATTGATCCTTTACAAGACATGAGGTTTGCAATGTTGAAGACCATAGATAATCCTACGTCGATAGGAAGATCAACTTTATAAGCATTAGGCCCATACTTTTCCATAATTGTACAAGGGCCTATCTTCCTCTTCTGAAGCTCACTTGGCACACCTTTTTGCAGTCTTTATTTTCTTTGGTACACCATGACCAAATCTCCAACTTGGAACTAAACATCTCTTTTCCTTTCATCTACCTTCTTCTTGGTATGAGTTGTACTCTCCACTAATGCCTTCTTTATAGTATCATGGAATTCTTTCATGGATTGAGAAAAATATTCAGCATAAACACTCTTCTCTACATTTCTTCTGATTTCTTTGAGTTCACACATACCCCTGGGATGAGTCTCATACATTACCTCAAAGGGGCTCTTTCCAGTGGATTTATTGGTTGTATCATTATAAAAAAATTCTTCCTAGCCAAATAATTGATCTCACGATTGTCTATATTATTTTGTTAGGCATCTAAAAATATTTCCTAAACTTATGTTCACCAGCTCTGTCTATCCATCAGTTTGAGGATGATATGATGAGCTAAAGGAAAGATTTGTACCAAGACTTTTCCATAAGGTTTTCCAAAAATGACTCATAAACTTAGAGTCCTTGTCTGATACAATACTTAAGGGTAATCCATGTATCCTTATTGCTTCCTTAAATAAGATATTTGATATATAACATACATCATGGGTGTTTTTGAGTGGCACAAAGTAAGCCATCTTGCTAAACCTATCCATAATCACAAAAATACTATCCATTCATTGCTTGTTCTTAGAAAGTCCAACTACAAAATCCATACTGAGGCACTCCCAGGGTCTATTTGGGATTGGAAGGGGTTGATACAATCAAATATTGGATGAAGTCCCCTTAGCCTTTTACAGACTATACAAGTCTCTACATACTTCTGGACATCCCTACTCTTTCTTGGCCAATAATAGTACCTCTTTACCAACTCTAAAGTTTTATGCACCCAAAAATGTCCACTTAATGAACCATTATGTTTTTCTTTCACTAAATTATCCCTCATTTAACCTCTCGGTACACAGAGTTCTCATCCCTTAAATAAAAGACCTTCATGTAGTGTAAAATCAGAATACTCACGATGAAAATGGTTTTGAAAATATTGACATACCTTGTAGGCTACTGGGAAGTCCTCATCCACTGTATATAGATCCTTGAAGTTGTCTATACCAATGATTCTTAACTATATTTCTTGCAGTGTGAGGAATATTATTCTCAATGCATCTACCACCTTATTTTGAACTCTTTTTTTTCTGCTTGATAGTAAAGGTGTAGGCTTGGATATACTCCACCCACTTCATATGCTTATGGCTTAGTTTATCTTGGGAATTCAAAAAACTTAAAGCCTGATTATCGGCAAAGACTACAAATTATTTAGGAAGGAATAATGTCTTCACTTCCTTAGTGCTTGAACCAACACATATAGTTATAAATCATATGATGAGTACTTCTTCTTTGAATCACTGATTTTTTCACTATGAAAAGCTACTGGCTTTCCCTCTTGACTCAAAACTGCACCTATGGCAACATTACTGGCATCACATTCCACAATAAACAACTTGCCAAACTAGGAAGTGTCAGTATAGGTTGGGTTTCTATTTTTCTCTTCAAAGTCTTAAATCCCTTATTAGCCTGATCATTCCATTGGAATTTGTCTTTCATACCTCCTTTTATGGTATCTAAAATAGGTGCACATATTTCAATAAATTTCCTTATAAACTTTCTATAGAACTTAATTATCTAATCCATGGAAGCTCCTTACCTCTGTAGCTAACTTGGGTGTAGGCCATTTCAAGATTGATTCCACCTTTCTTGTATCCATCTTCAAGTTACCCTGTGATATAACAAAGCCCAAGCATACAAACTCTTGCTTCAATAACTCACTCTTCTCTAAGTTGATTGGAAACTTCTCTTCATGCAGTATTTGCATTACCATTTGCAGGTGCTTAAGATTATCCTCCTTGGTTTTACTGAACACCAAAATGTGATCCAAGTACACCACAACCCAATTTCCAATGAATTAGTTCAACACTTTATTCATTAACCTCAAAATGTGCTTGGGGTATTGAAAAAACCTAAAAGGCATAACAGCCACTCATAGAGTTCCTCGGTATTCTTAAAAGTAGTTTTCCACTCATCACCACCTTTAATTCTTATCTTATGGTACCCACTCTTAAGATCTATTTTGGAGAAATACTTAGCTCCCCCTAGACAGTCCATTAAATCTTCTATCCTAGGTATTGGGAACCTATACAAGATAGTAATCATATTTATAGCCTTGGAATATGTACACAACCTCCAAGTACCACCCTTCTTTGGGGCTAGGACTGTGGGAACATCACATGGACTTATGCTCTTTCTAATCAATCCTTGGTCAAGTAGCTATTGAATTTGTTTGGCAATTTTTGCATTTTGTTGTGGGGTCATTTTATAAGTAGCTTTATTTTGGAGTGAGGCTCTTGGGAAGAAGTCAATTTGATGACTAATATACCTCTCAGGTGGTAAGATAACTGGTTGACCATCACTAAATATGTCTTGGTATCGAGTTAACAATTCTTTGATTTCTAAAGGTAACTCTTCCTTCTTGTTTCCCTTTTCATCCTTTGTCTTTAGAACTAAAGAAAATCTCACTCCTTCTTCCTCTAGTATCTTCAAGAATTATTTTTCACCTACCAATAGAATTTTAGGACCCCCTTTTTTCACTTCTCCTTCTTCCAAGATTGACTATGTCTTGAAAGTCACTAAATCTTTCTTAAAGGAATAAGAGTTCTTGACTCCATCATGTATTGCATCTCTGTTGGTGTAGGAGCAACTAGGATATCCCTAAAGCCTTAGTCAATTTTGTCTTGTAAATGACTCTAGCCAAGTCAGTAAGTTTTTTATTTAACCTTAGAAGGTCTTTTTGTGTGTACGATTAGATGGATTAGGAGTTAGTGCTAAATCCAATCTAGTCTAGGTTATGTTGTTTTCAAGTTATTAGTCCTTAGGATAGGCCTAAAATGGGAAATATGGTCTAAATGTGTCCTAGAGCTAAGAAAAGTGTGAAAAGTTCCTAAAAATGCCTTAATGATGTTAATTCATTGAGTTATATGGGTTAGAGGTCCTAAAAGCTAGTTGGCATCATAAATACAAAAGATGCTCAAAATTTGTCATGACAACATTTGCAATTTTTTGCAAATGTTGCATGCAACTTGACAAATTTGGATTCCCTTCATTATAGGAGTGGAAATCAATGTTGGAGGCCTAAAAACATGGGAGAGGCATCTTAAGATACTTTTTGTCTCATTTCTCGACGTAGACGATATTGTATGCAAGTTTTTGAAGTGAATGAAAGCAGAGTGTTCTGGTTTTTACAATACAGTCGACTTATTTAAATGTTAATGGTGTGTTAATGGATTGAAAGATTGAATCTAGTGTTGGATCTATAAATTAGGAGTAGATAAAATATCTTTTCATTCAGTGAGAAAGTAGATTAGATTTGATTTGATAGTCTTAGAAATTGTTTTAGGATTTACAGTGTTTACTGGTCTAATTTAGGAGAATTCTTTTTTCATGGATTGCTCATAGAATCCAACCATGGGAAACTAAAAAAATTGGATGAATATGTTAGGGGATCCTATTTACAGGGTATACATTCAATTAGGAGGCTTGGAGAACAAATTTTCTATATTTGAAGCCATGCCCTAGGCGAGGTATGACTATTCGATTAGGTGTATGGAAGAGATAAAGTTGAATGCAGAAGCAAGGGTGTATGTGAAAGGTCTAAACCAATTGTAGTTTAAGAGTTTTTAAGGTCCTATAGATCTATATTTGATAGATAAGAGCTTGACCAATCCATTTAGATAGATTTCTAGATAGAAATCAGTCAACTTCATTTTAGGAACCCAAAAAGCCCTATTAGCCCTACATTTTAGGACATTGGTGTACAAATCACTTGGGAACCCTAGACCTTGAAAATATTTTAGGTCTTCCAAAAGGGTATCAGGATTCTAGGTTAGTTTTTGGGCTTATTTTTAATTTTTGGGAAGAAATCTAGAAAACCCTCTGGATAGGGCTAATTGGTCAATTAGGCCTAATAGGGTTCTATAAAGAGTGGATTTGGAACTCAATTGAATTGGGTTTGAAGACATATTCCATTGGAGTTAAAAGTATGCAAAATGAGTGTTCAAATGGCAGACATGACCCTTGAATCATTGGTGAAGTTTGTATGAAGGATTTGTACCTAGAATCCTTCAAGCTAGAGTGAAGCATTGAGATAAAACTAGTGATAGTTGTACTTCAAGGTGAAGCACCAGAAGCATAACTCATTTTGTTGAGTTAGTGAAGTCTTAGGCAATTGGAAAAAAGACTTGGGAGATCCTAGAGTTGAGTTTAGGATCCTAATAATACTAGGACAAGAGGATTCCTTAGTGGATTTTGTGCAAGCACACAGTGGAGTACTTCCATCAGATTGGTATCAGAGCTTGTTTGATCATGCTTGTGGTTAATTTTCCAACTAGAAGAGTGAATAGGAGAGTCTATCATGGTGACCAATGCAGGGTTGGGTAAGAAGGTAGATGATAAAGAAGTGGATAATAGAATGCTTCGAGACAGACTGGCTCAATTAGAGAAAAATGTAGATGAAGTTTATCTGAAAGAAAAAGAAGTAAAGGATAAGGTTGACGGGAAAGGGAAGGAGATTGCCATAGATGATGAAGAAACTAAAGATAACCCTGTCCTTAATGAGGAACCATTATTGAAATATTTAAATGCTATGAGTAGTAAATCACTCGAAGGAGTTCCTATATTTACTCAAAAGATGGAACCAGAGATAGTCCTAGACTAGATAGAAGGGCTAGAAAACCATTTTGAGTGTGATGACATCACTGAGGCTCAAAAGGTGAAAGTTTCTAAGGCCAAACAAAGAGGTTATGCACTGAATTGGTGTAAATTAATCCAAGATGAGAGGGATAAGGAAGGAAATAAGCTCATTTCCACATGGAGAGCTATGGTTGCAAAGATCAAAGATGCTTATATCCCTGAAGATTATGAAATCCAACTGCATAAAATAAGACAAGGTTTAAGACATAAGGACCTAGATGTAAACTCCTATACTAAAGAATTTTAGATACTTTGCATGGGATCTAGAGTTGAAGAGGATGAGAAGGTTAAGGTAGAAAGATACCTTAATGGTCTTAAGTGGACCATACAAGATGAGATGAGTCTCTTGACTCCATAAACCATTCATAACTGCCACCAAATTATTGTAAAACTTAAAGAGAAGTTGAGAAAGAAACAAGATTCAAGCACTACCAGAGGAAGAGGTAGAGGAAGAGACACAAGAGGACAAAGATATGGATATGGTAGAAGGAGTTCTAAACCAAAGAGTCAAAGAGAGACTAAATTTTTTGAACAATGAGGAGGAAACTCCAAAAGAGGGAGTTCAAATAGAGGAAGGAACTCTAGTAGCAGAGGAAGAAAAAATAACCAAGGTAGGGGTAACTACTTTGCTAAAATGAAGTGTTACCACTACAACCAGATGGGGCATCATGCATACAGATGTCCAGAGAAGGGTACTACTTCTCAAGGAAGTGATAAAAGGGTGAATTATGTCCAAGAAGAGGCTAGTGGTGGAAGCAAACACCCTTAGTTTCCCTTAGATTTAGAGGAAGGTGAGAATTTAATGATGAGAAGAACTTTGATTAAGGAGCCAGTGAAAGAAGAGCCTAGTCAAAGGAGATCACTATTTAGAGTGAAATGCAAAATTATGAGGAAAGTGTGAAGAGTCATCATATACTTAGGATCTATTGACAATATAGTGCAAGAGGAAGAATTCAAAAAGTTGAAAATGAAGAGGATACCCTGCACAAATCCCTATAAAGTTAATTGGTTGAACAAAGGACAACATGTCCTTGTCAATGAACAAGCTTGGGTGGAATTCTCAATTGGGATATATTAGGATAAAGTATTATGTTATGTACTACATATGGATGCATGCCACCTACTCCTAGGTAGAACATGGAAATTTGACAGATAGGCCATGCATGATGGATCAAAGAACTCATATTCTTTCAAGAAAGACAATGTGACATTCAAAATACAATCACTAATGGAGGATGGAGAAATGAAATCATTTGGCCCCAATGTTCTGATGGTTACTGATAAATAGTTCTTAGAAGCCTTAGAAGAAGGCAGGGAGTTGGTTTGCACTTGTGTTGAGACCAAAAGAATAAGTTGCAAACAAGACAGTCAAGAAGACAAAATTGCCAAAGGAAGTGCAGGAGATGTTGCAAGAGTATGAAGGCATTGTTAGTGATGGACAACAATCATCGCTACCCCCTAAGAGGATTGTAAGCTACCAAATAGAATTCATTCCAGGTGATACCCTTCCCTATAAGGCTGCATATAAAATGACTCCTCAACAAAATGAGGAAATAGCCAGACAGATTCAATAACTCCTAAGCCAAGGTCTGATTAGGAAAAGTATTAGCCCTTGTTTTGTATCCACTATCTTAGCACCCAAAAAGGGAGGAACTTGGAGGCTATGTACTGAATCTAGAGAAATAAATATAATTATCATAAGGTATAGGTTCCCTATCCCTAGGGTAGAATACCTAATGGACTATCTAGGAGAAGCAAGGTACTACACCAAGATTGACCTAAAGAGTGGCTACCACCAAATTAGGATAAATGATTAAGATGAGTGAAAAAAAACCTTCAAAAATATAGAGCGTATGTATGAGTGGCTTGTAATGCCATTTGGCTTATCCAATGCTCCCTCAACATTCACGAGACTTATGAATGAAGTCCTTAAAGACTACATTGGAAAATTTGTGGTAGTGTACTTAGATGATATACTCATCTATAGTAGGAAAAAGGAAGAGCACCTTAGACACCTAAAAATAGTTCTCAAGAAAATAAATGAGGAGGATGTTAAGGCAACAAAATATCACCCTAACTCAGGCATTAGGGGATAATAATATTTGATGGTAACAATGAAAACCTTTCTGAGTTGCGGGTGGAATCTAATTAGGAAGGAATCTCTAAATTCTAGGCTGGTTCCTATTGGATTTGGGTTATCACCTATTTCTGATTTTTTATGATTACTTGGGAAAAGGGGAAAAGGAAACTAAAACTTAATAAACAAAACTAAAAGGTGATACACCAAATTGATTCAGACTTCTCAGAAATCTTAAGCTAGCATATAGAACATACCTTAATGATTTCTACAATAACTTTCACTATTCAATGCATAGACTAAATAAAATCTCACTATTGGGGTTTGTACCACAAACAATGACCATTCTACCAACAAACATGTAGATTCTGTAAAATGTTACACTCTACAATCTATAATAGGAATTAGATCAATTCACTAATCTATGTTATAAAATAAATTACACTTAAATATAGAAAATTGAAAGGACTGATAACAAAAACACAGAAAAGATGTATGAATAATGGGCATGCTTTATTATCCTCAAAATCTCCAAAAATAGTTACATAAGAAAGTACAAATTATTCCCAGGAATATGTGCATTCACTTGAACACAATCTTCAGAAATCATGAACTAATGGCTACAAAATGTATAAAAACTTAGAAAGGAACAAAAAATCTCACTAAAACAACCTTCCTCCTCAATTCTGAACCCCTAAAAATGACTAGAAAGTTTAGATAAATACCCTCTCAAGGCCAATTTCAAAAATCCAATCCCCTCCAAAATGATCTCCAAAACCCTCTAAATCAGCTAGAAAACCCTAAATAATAGGCATAATTGATGCCTTAGTCTATGCCCCTACTATTGGTTTTTTCTTAAAAATATACATCTTTTAAACACACCACCAACATATAAAAAAACCTATAATCAACAACCCTAACTCCAAGTCATGACCTTAGCCACCCACTAATTGACATATACCATGTTAACTCCCATAACCTAAGGAAAAATACAAACATAATGAAAACCTGACCCCATCTCTAGCGTCAACATAATGATATACACATCTCATAATGTCCCTGGATCTCGGGTATCTCTATGTTGTGCCACTTGGATTTGGAATTCTAAGGCTCTGTTATGTGCAATTTTCTTTGAATGGCATTTAATTGCCTATGTATTGTGGATTCCAAAACCTACTCAAGTTAAGTTTATGCCTTAGTTAGGGTTCCTTTAGCCAGTTGGTTGCAAAAAAAAATATGCCAAAACCCTAACTACTTGAGTGCTCATTGTAGTGATGATGACATTCTGGAGTTTTCCTTTCTTTACTCAACTTGATTTGTCAAACTGGAGCTCGCCATTGTTATTTGGGACTTGGGTTGTTTATCTTGGGCTCCTTACTATCGATCTTGGGCTAGAACATAGTTGTAAGTCTACCATTTTACCTTTATCTATGAGCATGAAGCTCAGGCTGTCACATGGATTTCAACACAGAAATTAGGATGCTCTATCACTAGAGTGCGGAGCTCTTGATCTTGTTCTTGGCCATAATGAATGGCACTCTACTCTAGGAATTGATTATGGAGCTCAAGCTTTCAACATGGAGGAGTCTTCTTTGTCATTGCATTTTTTTGGGTTCTTGAGTTGGATGAGCTTTGTTGTTTAATCTTTAAACATCTTGAGTCTCTCCAAAAGATAAGTGATTTCTTTACCTTTCTTTGTTGTTTGAGCTCTTCGTTGAATGTTCTATTCTTTTAATACTTGAGCTGGAATTCTTTGGCTTTGATGCTTTCTCCATGATTTATGGCAATGATTTTGGGTCTTTATTTCTTTGTTTTCATTATCCTTCAGGAGTAGTTAGATCTACATTTTCACCCCTTCATCTGCAATCCATCTTTATTATCTTTCTTGGATTTTGTCTTTCTTTAGCTTTGCTATCTATAGTGACTATGTTGTGTAAATGCTCTTGATGTCCTTCCAGCTGTCGAGACCGTGACTCAAACTATGCTCGACATTTCTTTAAGATGTTGTCTAAACTTAAAAATGGTCTCATCTCCACCTTACACTTGTTGACAGTGACCACATTGTATACATGCTTTCAAAGGGTTGTCTTTACTCTAGTAAGAATAGTCATTCATAAGGTTCAAGCACGAGCTTGTGACACCCATTAACATCACTGTGTTTAGCCCAATACTTTAAAAAACAAAACAAAATGCATCTTTTTCTTTTAAACAATAATGTTTGTTTAATTTTATGTATATGCATATTCATTCTAACACTTATAATTTCTCACTGCTTTGAATATGCATATTCATTCAACTTTTTTTTTTGTCCCTTTTTTTTTTTTTAAAAAGGCATTGCTATCCATTTTTTATGTGCATAACCTAAACAAATAAATGATATTTTTGGTTAAAATACCACTTCTCTATTTATGCATACCAATATTATCCTTTTAGACAGAAATGTAATTTGATCATTCTTTCGCATATGCATATAATCATCAATTAATAATACTATTGTTCATCTTCTTTCCTGTTATGTGCATATCAACAAAATAGATATCACTGTCACTAAATAACAACAATGCTTGATCTCTTTCACTGCTCTGTCTTTCAAGGCACTATTATTTGATTTCCTCTTTTCATGTATACTAGTGTTTTCTTTGCATTTGATGAACTTTGTATTTGATATCAACAGTGTTAGAATACACATTATTATTGTTCTTTGGTGACACCATAATGAACTACATCTGCATATGCATGTCACTTTTAGAACACCATAAGGAAGCTCACAGTTATATACATTTATCTATCCTTGAACAACACTATGACTTTGTTTAATATATGCATCTTATCACTGCATTTGATGACACTACCTGCTCCAAACAACATGCATCACTCTGTATCTTGGCATCAATGGCATCAACATTTGTAATAGTACTTATCAACATTGTCTTTCAATGTTACTAATTCCAATTTTGTGGATGACTAGTATGAACTACATCTTTTCTTCTTCTGCATTTGACATTACACCCTGTTTTTATGAACTCGTAGAATTATTTCTCTTTTGATAATGCATCTTTTGAGGTTCGAGAATGGGCTCGTGACACTTGGTGCATTTTTCTTTGTCATCTGCAACTAGTGAATTCATAAATCAAACTTTTTTCTCCTTTTAAATACACTTCTTCTCATTTTGTTTGCACACACCATCAAATCAACATGTTAGGTTAGTGGAAATAATTAACTGATAGACGTTTGTGTGTGAGTGCCACATATTATGACATTCATGCATGAATTTTGGTTGATTGGTTGTGTTTACCATCTTAACATGTTGATGTTCTAAAAAAGGCTTGTTGGATATAGGAACCAAGTCCCTTTAATTCAGATATCTGGTTTTACAAACCCCAACTCTTAAATAATTCAAAATGATAACCATATAGAGTAAATGGTTTCATGGAGTTATTTCCTTTTGATACTATTATTTAGTTAATGCTGATGCATAATTTTCCATTATATTTATGTTATTAGTAGATTTAAGTTATGAAAGTTTGATTGTTGTATTCTGTTTTGGTTTCAATGCATTGCTTAAATCCAATCTAGATCTAATTCTTTTCTCTTTTCATGATGCAGGACAGGACCCTAGACCTAAAATGTAGAACATGACATGAAGATTAATGACAAAGACCTAGAGACTTGGATCAAGTAGACAAAAAGATACTAAATGTAGAACACCCTACAAGGAAATGCATGGACCCCTACTCATGCTTCTATCATTCGTTCTTTTCTATAATTACCTATAAGTTTAAATATGGAAGGAACATATGAACCATTACATTTTGTTTGAATGCACTATTAGGATTGGATAATACTGAGAGGGTGGGGGGGTGAATCACTATTATAGAATGCAATTAAATTTTTCAACCATTTAAACATTAACCATAAACTTGTAGTAAAGAAAAAAATATAAGCAAATGACATAGTACTCATAACACCATATTTTGTTTTCAAGGAAACCCTAGCCAACGGAAAACCCCGGTGGGGATGGTACCCACAAGCATGTACTAAACTATAATGTCCCTTTTAAGAGACCTATCCCTGTTACAAGCTAAATATTACATAGTACAATTCCTTCTTAAAGGAATTACAACCCTATTAAAGGTTCACAACACCCTATTAGGGGCCAACTGAGCTCAACACATTCATCCAACCAACATACTTATATCTTTATCAAAGAGATCTTACATATATATATCACAACTTTACAAGGTCGGCTTGCAATGCAAATATTACATAGTCAGCCTTCAATACAAAATACATTTAATAGAGTAAATATCAAATGCATAGTCTATGGTCTTACATAGTCAATGTGTAGGTTATCAAAAACCAAAATCCAACTCTGATTGCCTGGAGTCTATGTCATACTCTCCCAATCTTCGCTATTGTCCAACTTCTCTACATCGCTATTCTACTACAGTCTGTCTATCTTCAATTCTTTCTAACTTGCCATAGACTTTACCAAAATGAAATCAATCTTAGGTGGAGGTCACAAATAGCCCATACTATCTTCCTCTAACCTTTCTTTTCCTAATTCATCGATCTCGATCTTCGATATCCAAAATTATTCTATATATCTGCTGCTATACTTAGTCAATTTTTCAATCAACAAAACTTATCTTTATAGGAATTGATCTATAACCAAGATTTTTTTTCCATAAATGACAACCAAAAAGTGAATCACATTACACAAAATTGTTCACTTGTCAACAATCTCTCCCTTTGGCATTGATGGCAACACTTAACAAAAAAAAAAAAAAGTGTTCCAACAAAACAAAATTGTCTCCCCTATATTCTCTCCCTCCTCTTCTTGTCTCTTCTCCCATTTTCTTCTCTTCTCCTATATTATTATTTTTCTTCTCTCTCCTTCCCCTTTGATGACAATGACAAAGGTGCATACAAAATAATAAGATTTAGTGCCTTCTCACCAGTTTCAAAATATCTTGAAAGGAATATTCCAAGATCTTCACTTCTGTACTCCATGGTTTGAACTATATTTGATTAAAATGAATTATGCCATTCAATGAAAATATTGTGGTCTTAGCTTCTTTCAATTTTGTGGGCATAGATTTAGTCAATGAATCTGTCACTTTCTCCAAGTCTGATACATGAACCTCAAGTATGGATAGCTTAGGAGTGATTAAACTCTTCAATAAATTAAAGCTTGTCAATACTCTCCCTTTCTCATTATCCAATACACTAATTTTTGTTGAAATTCTTGTGACTTCCCTTTCTAACTCTATTACAGATTGTGAAGATGCTTCAACTGTCCATCATACTTTTCAAAGTTTCTGTCTCTTTAGAAATAATGGCTTCAACATTATGAACATGCCTAATAGGATTCATGCAGTAGCTAAATAGTTTTCTTCCATGTCTAATGCAGCTCTTTGCATTTGTCAAACAATTTTTCACAATTCCTAAGTCCCATGTGATTGACTTGAAAACTTCTAATAGCTTATTCTATGAATATTTCTTCTTTGCCTTCTCCTATGCAATCTTTATCAAATTCTCATAATGTCCATCAAATTCACCAAGTGTTATTTTCAAATTTTCAATGTCATCTTTGTGCTAATAAACAATAGGCACTAGAAGCAGTTTTTTCACAGTATCAATTGCTCTTGTAATCACTTTAGCCTTTTTGTCACCATTCTGTTCTTATCTTTCCTTAGGTTTGTTTAGTGCAGTAAATTCCAATTTAACCAACTCAACTTCATCCATGCTATCAACATTAACATCATTGCTTGCCAACAATGAGATAGAAGATGTGTTAACCTCTTTCTTTTCATCCTCTTTCTATTATGTCTTCTTTTCTTCTTCCTTTTTCTTCTCTACTTCCTCTTTCTGTGCTGCTTCATCTGCTATAGAGGTGTCCACATTCCCTGCAAATGGATCCTTTTTATCTTGTGATATGTCAAGAGTCACTGGCACACCATAAACATAGAAGTTTGCTGGTGAATCTACTTCTCTTTTCTCAGTATTTGTCTCAGTTGATTTTGAGCTTTCTCTCATTCCTAATTTTGTAGGAAAAGTTGTCTTAGGAGGTGGAGGCTTGTCATAAGTAGTGTTCATAAATATATTCTTTAGTGCCTTCTGAGTTTCCTTAGTGAATTCATCATACTTCCTTGCCATGACTTTCAACAATCTTAACTTGGCCCTTAGCAAAGGTTTCAATTCCATGAATATTCTTTCTCTTTCTTGTAAGAATATTACAGGCAACATGTTATCAATTTCTTGATTCCTGATTGTATCATCCTCAATCTGTGCTAAGTGTTTTCTTGTCTCCAATCTCCCATACAAATATTTAGGTATACTTCCTTCAATTTCTAATAGAGTGTTTTGGAAAGTAAGTAAATGATCAATCACAATGTCTTCAATTTTAAGCTTGTCTGAATCTCCATACCTATCATAGTATCTATCAATTGTGACTAGTTTACCTTGTTCTATTTCTCTCTTTTCTATCATCATCATTTCTAGCTTCCATATACACTTCTCATTTTTCTTCTCTTCTCTCACTGTGCTCTGTTCTTTAGGTGATGTGTGCATTCTTGATCTGGTGTTTACTCTAGGATTAATGTTCTATGTTTGTGATGTTTGGTGTGATGGAGGAGGTGTACTGTCTACCATTACTACCTTAGGAGTGGGAAGGGTTGTGGTACTTTCACTTGTCAGTGTAAGAGATCTTTCTATCATTTTCTTTTTCACTTCTTTCAACTCTTCTTCTATCAATCCTTCTTTTACACTCAATTCATGCACAAGGTTTTCAAATTTTATTTTCCTCAAACCTCTAGTCTATTACTCTCTCACCTTAGTTGATTTCTCATCATATGTTCCCCATCTTTCTTTTGATGTATCAACTTATAATTCAAGAACATGTCCTACTTGCAAGGTAAGTACCTCTGAACTTACTTCATAACCCATGGGATAACACCATTTATTTCTAGGTCCGACTACTTCAAAACATACCCAATCAGTTTCAAGCATGAAACAGATTGTATCCTTGTATTTTTCAACAATGTCCTCATGTATCTTGTACCTAGTTTTCATTTGTCTCTGAAGGATCTTGATCATAGAAAACAATTCCCCATCAAGCCATGTACTATTCTATCTTTTGTAGCTCTGTGAGATTAGAATACCAGTATGTATCCCATATTTACCTCCACTAGGGCGCAAGTTACAAAATTTGTGCTTGATGTGTATAAGCATATGCATCAATAGTGAGCCAAATCTGAAGGTCTTAGTTCTCTCTTTCTTCATTAGCTTCACATTTTCAAGAAATTATTGTGCCAGAACTTCACATAGATTATATTTCACATTTTCCTTCACCATTCTCCATGCCATCATGATTACTCCTACAAATACTGAGTTACGTCTACTAATTTAGTAGAATTTATATCCAAGTATCATTTGTCTCTCATCTTGCTGAAAGATGTCATTCACAGTTGTTTCCCGCTTGTCCCATATAGAATGAGTTAGGGTTTTAACTTCTTTCTTTACATGTTTTTATGCAATAGGAATGACTCTAGTGTTGTCTAGTCTAGTGATTTCATGAATTAGGTCACTACAAATCTTCATAGTCTAATCACCTATCCAAATGAAATGATCATGTACCCTACTCAACAATATCTTGAACCATTCATCTTCATCAAATTCACATTAGTCTAGAATTTTCATTATGCTCAAGTGATCAATGTGTTTGTATTCTTCTTTCATGATTCCATTACCAGTCATATACTCTATCTTAGTTGATATCTCATCAATTCCCAGTATATCATACTTAGAATGTATGTAAGCCCTAATATCTTCTACATGTAATACACCATAAGGGGTTTCAGATAATTCTTCTTCAAGATCCTCTTCATAGGACCTGAATGGATGTTTCTTAATTTTTTACCTAGGTCGATCTACAACATCAAAAGTAATAGGTGCATCTATAACTAGATGGTGTAAATACCTTTCTTCCGCTAAATTCAGAGTTTTTGCTTCAATCTATCAGACATGAAAATTGTAGGATAGAAAGAATCTTTCTTCTCTCTGATCTCCTTATCTCTCTCTCATCAAATGGTAAAGAAATAGGTCATCAAATCGTGCTTTATACAAGTTTAATTCATAAATTTCACTTTAGTAAATATTGTTCAGTCGACTGTTAGATCTCGCAAACAAAATATATGTGTCGGCTAATTTTGCACTCTTAGATGTATATTATATGATGTCAGCCAAGTTCATACCTAAGCTCACTTGAGCTCAACCCAAAAATTTTGGGGCAGGATATATTCTGATGTTTGTATCCAATGCTCCCCCTAAGGCCATGATCGGCCAATTAGGTCAATTCTATTTTACTACCATCAGGAGAAGATCCAGTAGAATCTACTAACTCTCCCTGAACTTATGTGTCACTTTTTTCTTTGATCTTCCAAATGTTACCATTCTTGTTATCTTCTACTTTCTTAAAAAAACTTTCAAAATCAATCTTCAAATCTACAACACTCTTACCAATATCATTTCCATTCTTCTGTGAATTTATAGGAGGTGCTACACTTCAGTTGTCTAATCCATTATATCTACAAAACTTTGCTATATGTCCTAGATTATTTCATTTGTAATATATAGGAGGCCTTCTTTCCTGATTAACTTGCAACTTACAGTACTTTGTAACGTGTCTAATATTATTACATTTGTAGCATGTAGGTTTCACTGTAGATTCTCTTCCATTGTCTTGTCTAAATCCAGATTGATTAGGCTTTCTACATTCTACTTTCTTGTTCCCATATCCACTACAATTAGAACAATAACCAGAAAAATTTCTAAAAGGGGCATTACCTTTGCAGTCTCTATTCATGTGTCCAAATTTTTTGCAACAAAAGAATCTATCTCTAAAGGCTCTAATCTTCCCTTTAGGTTCTTCAATAGAAGGTTTCTCAGCATCAATCTTCTCATTGGATTTCTCTTCCTGATTCTTTGAACATTCAGCTTCATTGAAGCCAATACCAGTCATATAACCTTTAGGTTTCCATTTGTCTCTTTGTTCATCAATGAAAACATTGCTAGTGTGGAGTTTCTCAATGTTTTTCTTTTCTTCAACAAGTTCACCTTTTACAATCTTATTTTATTTCTCCATTTCTAGATACTTGTTCTTGTAGTTGTCAGCCTCATTCTTCATTTGATCTAATGCATTGTTTAAATCTTCTTCAACTTTCTTCTTAGTATCCTTCTATATCTGTATTTCTTTAGTCATAGTCTCATTCTCAAGTTTTAGAGTTTAATTGTCTTCTTTTAGTTCCCTCACTTGATCTAAATTGTCTTCATCTGACTCCTCTTTTATTTGAACCATACGATCTTTTCTTTGAATTTTTGAGAGCTCAAGTTGTTCCTTGAGTTTCTTTATAAATTTCTCATCTCTTCACATGTTGAATATAAACTCTCCATTTTCTACTTTTTCTTTGTCAAGGTCTTCAAGTGCAGCATCAAAGTTTTCTTGCAAACTGTCCAAATGTATTCTGATCTCCCTTATGTCATACCCCACCAGGGAACCCAGGAGGACAAGCCAAATAACTACTAAGAGATGTGATATAATATTTTTTCAATGAAATATTATAGCTAATCTAAGTCCTCACAGGTTCCCTAACATCGCTATTAAAGAGACATAATCTAATCTATTCATTTACCCATTAAGGCATTGATTGATTAATATAAGTTTGCAATTCATTCCTTTACTCTTAACATTATGTTACATGTATAATATTACCATCAATCCTAATATTTTAAAATTCATCCATGTGATTTATTGTTTACTAAACTTATTTCATTATTTACACTATTCATTAAGCATTCAGGTGAAAGATAAACATTTGGTGGATATGCAATGGCCTATATACTTTATAATTTCATATGCATTTGTGAAACATAGTAACCATAATCCAATATTAAATTCTATAGCTATTTATTCATTGATTAATTAACTCATAATAGTTTTCCACAACCATACATCAAGAGATAGCATGTTCATTCATAATTACATTATTTCATACTAAGTCTAAGATCATTTCTTAGATACCAAAAGTAATAAAAGATATGTGAATAAATACCCTAAACAATTATCTTTTCATATTGATAAAATATAATATTTTCCCTTTCCTTTTTCCTATATCTACCCATTCCCTTAAACATTTCTTTGAATTACATTAATATAAATCACATCATTAGATCCAATGATTTACAAGAAATTTCTTTTCCAAGAATGCACATGCATAAGCACATCTTTAAAGATACAATAATAAGTCTTCAAAACTAATAATCTGGAATGAATAGGAGCCAAGAACATCCATCTAACCATGAATAGTACCTAACTATAATAAATATTAACCACCCAACCATGTGGATCCAAAAAGAGTCCACTCCCCCGTGCTAGGAGACAGAGACCAAGGTCCACGCAAGAAGGCAACAACTAGGATACTCCTAAGGTAATGATAGCCCTTTCCAAAACATCACACAAATAAAAAAACAAGAAGATCAAAAAGGCATAAAACACATTTTTAGGAACTCTAAGACACTCTAGGTGAATGTCATCGCATAGCCCTCACCCCTTGGGTTTCCCTGGTCAACCACTCTGGGCCCCGGCCCCCAAGTAGGCACATGCAAAGCTGAACATCTATCATAGGGATGAGACTATCTGATTGTACTATCACAATAGTACCCTCTTTCACTCCCATCTGTAGCCTTTACTAGCACTTTTGGCATGGGCGAGGCTTATCCTATTTAATGTGTAATTACCGTCCCATAAATTATTATTGTTATCACCAGATTAAAGAACTCGACAGTGGGTTGTCCTGGTACTAGCCACTTAGGGCCCTAGCCCCCACTGTGAGCCACTCACCTAGTGTTCCTAGGTTTCCTACCTCTATCAATCTCATCAAAACACATAAGGATAAGTAGAAAAAGTGTACAAGAGTTCACAACATCAAACAATTGAGTTTAGGAAAGCACTAGTTGTCCTCAATCGTTCAGACAACCCTAAACTGCAATCGAGTACATAGATAGATTAAACACATCCACATTGCATAAAATGCATCAAAAGGGATTCTCAACATCACAATAACAACATGAAACTCATAAAAATGAATTATAACTTCAATAACAACCTAGGATTGGGTTTAGGGGATCACTGATTGACCCTAATCCACCAGACAATCCTAAACCCTAATCTGACATCCAAGATGGTAGATAACACATAAGAAGACATAAAAATGCACCAATCATCAAGTATTATACAAAAACATATAACCAGTTCCTTTTGGTACCAAATCAAACTATAAAACATCATAACAAGATCATATTGCAAAAAACATGTTGATTCCTAAAAATGGCTAAGTCTAAAATTTCCTAAAACCTACAAAATCTAAAATATTTATTTGAAATCCTAGGAGGCTAAAACCACTCTCAAACATCCTAGAAGGTATTATATAAAATGTAAATTAAAGTATGAGGAATTAAAATTATGTATCTTATACTTAAATGTTACATTTTATGTTCCACCCTAAGGCTGAGATCGAACTGAGACCACCCTAACCCTAATCAGGGTTCCCAAAATATCCAAAACTTATGATAAGTTTCCAAATGATAATAAACATAATAACACACAAACATAAAGTACTCTACAAGTTGAACAATCTCTAGGGCCAACCCTGGGTTAGAACCAAACCCTAAACCCTTCCGAAAACCCTAAAAATCAAACTGGAAGAGTCCTACATAGGTGGACCCTAAGTTGCGCAGGTGGTGACCCAAGTTGCATAGGTTGTGAACTAATGTGCACATGTGTTTCTTTCTACACAGGTGGTCATACAACCTACGCAGGTGGTGCCCAGTTTTGTGCAGGTGGTCAGGACTATGTGCACTCCAGACAACAACCTCCTGATTGGACCTTCCGGGTAAAACTGGATAAGATGGAGGCCTGGAAAGAAGAATCAGAGAGATACCCAGTTGAGATCCCTCCATTCTACTTCTAAAAAATCCCTCAAACCCATCCTACATTCATGGTAAATCTATTTAGTTCCTACCCATAGGAGCAAGGTGCAGAAAGGTGACCACTAGAAGACATTATCCTAATCAAGACAGAAGCTGCATAATCGACAATAGAAGAGGGTCTATCTAAATGCCAATACATTCTAAGGTGATCATCCATAAAGAATAATAGATAAATAATAGTTCATAAAAATTTATAATGTATACATTTATTATTTAATTCATACCAGACAACATAATATAAAAGATTTCCATTGATCACACAACTATAGAAAATAATAAAACAACCACATCAAAACATAGCAAACACATAAATAGGATTATCTTATCTAGGTAGATCCTACGTGGAGTCTTGCAGAGAAACCTTTGAATCTGTCCCAATTCCACTCCAGCCAAGCCTATTCTCCTCAAGCCTTCCAATCAATGAGATACCCTCCAAATGCTTCCACCAACCTTTCTAATAGTTTCAGATATATAGTTCTCCTTATATAATTTATCCGTTCCATTCTTCTCTTCCTACTCTCTACATATCCTTCCATAAATATGTTGTAGGATTGGTTGCATGGGAAGTTTCAACTGATGCAACCATCCACAACTATCTTCTGGTTATTAGTTTGGACATTAATATTTTTTAGTTAAATTAATTTGTAGATAGTTTTCTGGAGAATGTTTTTAGTTAAATTACCACCTTTGTTACTTTATGTTTTAATTTCATGTTTAGGTAGATTATTTTATTTTATTATTTCTTTCACCTTAGATGAAGATTAGTTACTTTCCTCTTTTAAAGGAATACTTATAGATCTGATTATAATTTCACATTATAGTTTAAAAATAAAAAGCCACATAAATAAATAAATACATAAACACACACACATATATTAACACATTTATATAACCATATTTATATAACCATATATATAGACATATGCATATGTGTGCACCCATATGCCTATGGGTATATATATCCGTGCAAATATTATTATAAAACATACATTAATGAATACACTTGACAAGCTTATTACCATGCATTTAATTCCATAATACCATCAAATTATTACTAACTGATAGTCCAACCACAGAGAATATTCACCTAGTCCTAGGGACTATAATGAATATCCACAATGAATAAAACCCAAGCAACCAAAATTGGACATCAATCCATAATTAAAGGACAAATCCAAAAGGCCCCAACCCGAGAGCAGGGATCAGGGCTAGGCTTAGTCTTGCAGGACCAGGTACTATCTCTATAACAACAACAACGATCAAGGATTTTGGGGCACGCTCAAACCTGTGAAGCCAGGTGAATTTGATGCCCAGTACCTATGAGTGTGCATCACCGAGAAGAAATACATGTGCATTGATGTACATATTAAAGAAGACATTGTAGATAGATGATCAGGATCGATACATCATGTGGACCTCATCTATGTGAGTAACTATGACTTCGTCTTGAATCATGAAAACACACACACACACAAGGAATATAACATGAGGGTTAGAATCTTGAGAATTGGTTTTTTCAATAATCGATTCTAATAATAACTCATCATAATCATAATAAATGTCCTAAATCATTAAGTGACATACAAGATTCATCGAAAGCAACTTTAATAGAAGAATATATCTATATCCATCCAACACATATCACATAACATCCTAAGTGTGTTTAGAAAGGTATTGAAGATCCTTTGTACATACATGGGATCAAACACATACATAAATGATACCTTCAGACAATATGTCTAATATTAGAATGCTCAGGTACAAGCCGATGAAATCATTATAAAGAACTTTAAAGAAAAACAAGTATTAAGCTATAAGGAAACATCTAAAGACCTTACTTCATTCAAAAAATTGTATTAGGGTTAGTGGGGTATTACATCCTCCCCTCCTTAGATTTTACTTACTCTTGGAAGTCGAAAGAGATGAAATGAGCTCTACACGTAAGTCGTAACTGTTATAAAATAGAATTGCAATATTACTACTCTAGTACCTACTTTAATGACTATATGCATACTTCTCCAATTAAGAGTGTTGATAAATATTATTACAATTATGATGTAGATTAAATTGGTTCCAATGGTAAGAGACTTTCAAAATAATTACCTATTCGATTGTTTCACTTAATGTAGTAAGTTTGTCAACAGATACTAATATTAGAGTATTACTTCAAAATTACTTTTATCAACTTGAAAATCCAAAGTATTGTTGTTTTATTAACATCAATGTATTAGAAAAATGTATGTTCTACCAATCAAAATTATTACTTCCTTACACAATATAAAATTTTCCTATCAATGGTAGCCCACATAAAAGGATGAATTTCTAATAACTTTTCTATTTTTGAGACACAATCTAATCCTACACAATACAACATATGGAACTTTATTTCAAATAGGGCTCTAAAAAATTGCGTTTATTACTACTATGCAAGTCAAATACAGAGGGGTAAATAACATTTATATTTATTATGTTCATGAAGGTAATATATCAAACATTTTTTACTTAGCTTTGAAATCATGAAACTAAAACAATCCTTACACTTACCTTTTGTGATAAAGCAAAATTTTATAAGAAATCTTTTAGAAGACATAAAACAACCTCTTTTAGCAAGTAAACAATATTCTTTTTCATCAAGATGTAAATATACTTTCAATACTTAGGACACATACACATTTACAATACATATTTTCTAAGTCATCTTTCAAAATAATTGTATGGTTTGATATTCGAAAACACATTCACACCCCTAGAGGAGATCTAATCAATTTCCCAAATTTTCATGTCAGGCAGTTCCATATAGCATTTAATGTCAAAGAACAATGTAAAAGAGTTCTTTCAATTTCCCTATTTCATAATGATTATAGATCCATGGAGAGAGGAAAAAGAACATGATTCCTACTAATATCTTCATAACCACAATATTTAAATTGGTAACATTAACTAATGTACATAAATTTAATTTCTACCCTTTACCTATTTGTGACATTGCCCTTATACCCTTTAAAACTTTTAAGATAACCTTGTATCCAATAATAAATTAAGTAACATACATAACCATATTCTTATAGAATTTATTTGCCACAACCACTTCTTTTCATAGTTGATTAATCACTTAGTATTGTTAACTACTACTAAGGTGTTGATCACAATGTATATAAAACTTGAATTTATTTACATATAACTCATGCAGGATCCAAACCACTCACTAGGCATCTAGAAAGACCTATATTTATTAAAACAACTTCCATCATTAGTATAGATAACCCATTGACATACATACTCTTCTCTAGACTTTCTTGATTGTTAGCTTAACTCATTTACTATGAAAATTAACATGGCATGCATAAATAATTTATAGCTTCTTCCCAAACCATGAATAAAAATTCTTCTTCCAAAATGCAAATGTGAATTATAACCTATGATAAAATCTTGCGGACGTAAGTCCTTCACCCAAGGTTTCCTAATTAATCATTTAAAAATTTTCCTAATATATTATTGCCTTTTATAAAGAATGTTAGTCCTTCAAAACTTATTTCTTAAGAGGGAAGAGAGAGACAGAGAGAAATACACATGGAAATAAATTATTGATTCCTTACATTTCAAGTTCCTACTTCAAGAAGTCACATGAGAGGGGAAAGAGAGAGATCATTCAAAATGTCATTATATAACCTTACTAACTCATGTGTCCTAGTTTCTCCTTTCCCACAAAGATCTATGCTACCCCTCTCTTTCGTCTTTTTCCAGAAGAATTCATTTTCAAATTTTAAACCAAGATACGACACCAAACTTATCACTTCTTGTCTAGGTACAATTTATTATCCATTATATTTAATTATAAGAATTAAATCAAGTACTAATGCAATCATTTATTTCTTCACATTAAAGGTGCAAAGGCAATTCATTTCTAAGAAGGAAGTCAATTGGGCATTTATAAGAAGATAAAGTGCACAACATTTCCAATAAAATATATTATAGGTAGGGTCAGGAGATAATATTACCAAGCACGGTAATTAAAACATTGAGTATCCTTTTTACTTTTGGTTTTCCTAGAGATAACAATGTCATTTATCAACAAGACGATGACACACACAAGTCTAAGGAATTCCTTAACATTATATTTATAGAAAGCATCCTTTTAACACATCATTAATCTCATAATGCAAATCATAAGTTATAATATAACTCAATCATAGAGGAATTGGTGTACCTTTATAAGACAATGTATCATAAATACAAGAAACAAGGCCTTCATTTCCTCAGATCCAAATTTTGCTAGCATATAGATGAAAAAAAAGGAGACAAAGATAAAATATTCAATGTTATGCATAAGTGAGATATGAGTCCCAGAGTTCCCAGTGTGGAAACCTAGGGCTCTAATACCAAGATGTCATGCCCCGCCAGGGAACCCAGGAGGACAAGCCAACTAACTACTAAGAGATGTGATATATATATTTTTCAATGAAATATTATAGCTAATCTAAGTCCTCATAGGTTCCCTAACATCGCTATTAAAGAAACATAATCTAATCTATTCATTTACCCATTAAGGCATTGATTGATTAATATAAGTTTGCAATTCATTCCTTTACTCTTAACATTAAGTTACATGTATAATATTACCATCAATCCTAATATTTTAACATGCATCCATGTGATTTATCCTTTACTAAACTTATTTCATTATTAACACTATTCATTAAGCATTCAGGTGAAAGATAAACATTCGATGGATATACGATGCCCTATATACTTTATTATTTCATACGCATTTGTGAAACATAGTAACCATAATCCAATATTAAATTCTATAGCTATTTATTGATAGATTCATTAGCTTATAATAGTTTTCCACAACCATACATCAAGAGATAGCACATTCATTCATAATTACATTATTTCATACTAAGTTTGAGATCATTTCTTGGATACCAAAAGTAATAAAAGATATGTGAATAAATACCCTAAACAATTATCTTTTCATATTGATAACATATAATATCTTCCCTTTCCTTTTTCCTAGGTCTATCCATTCCCTTATACATTGCTTTTAATTACATTGATATATATCATATCATCAGATCCAATGATTTAAAAGAAATTTTTTTTCCAAGAATGCGCATGCATAAGCACATCTTTAAAGGTTCAATAAGAAGTCTTCAAAATGGATAATCTAGAAGGAATAGGATCCAAGAACATCCATATGACCACAAATAGTACCTCAATATAATAAATATTAACCACCCAACCATGTGGATCCAAAAAGTGTCCACTCCCCCATGCTAGGAGATAGAGACCAAGGTTCACGCAAGAAGGCAACAACTAGGATTCTCCTAAGGTAATGATAGCCCTTCCCAAAACATGACACAACTGAAAACACAAGAAGATCACAAAGGCATAAAATAAATTGGTAGGAACTCTAATACATGCTAGGTGAGTGTCATCGGATAGCCCTCACCCCTTGGGTTTCCCTGGTCAACCACTCTAGGCCCCGGCCCCCAAGTAGGCGCATGTGGAACCAAACATCTCTCATAGGGACGAGACTGTCTGATTGTACTATCATAATAGTACCTTCTCCCACTCACATCAGTGGCCTTTACTAGCACTACCATAATGGGTGAGGCTTATCTTAGCTAATGTGTAATTCCCTTCCCATAAATTATTATTGTTATCACTGGATTAAACAACTCCACAGTGGGTTGTCCTGGTACTAGCCACTTAGAGCCCAGAGGTCCACTATGAGCCACTCACATAGTGTTCCTAGGTTTCCTACCTCTATCAATATAATCAAAAAACATAAGGATAAGTAGAAAGAGTTTACAAGAGTTCACAACATCAAACAATTGAGTTTAGGAAAGCACTAGTTGTCCTCAATCTTTTGGACAACCCTAAACCAGAATTGAGTACACAGATAGATAAAACATATCCATATTGCATAAAATGCATCAAAAGGGATTCTCAACATCACAATAACATCATGAAACTCATATAAACATAAAGTATAACATCAATAGAAACCTAGGATTGGGTTTAGGGGATCACTAATTGACCATAATCCACCTGACAGTCCTAAACCCTAATCTAACATTCAAGATGGTAGATAACACATAAGAAGACATCAAAATTGCACCAATCATAAAGTATTATGCAAAAACCATATAACTAGTTCCTTTTGGTACCAACTCAAACCCAAAAAACATCATAACAAGATCATATTGTAGAAAACATGTTGATTCTTGAAATTGGCTAAGTCTGAAATTTCCTAAAACCTACAAAATCTAAAATCTTTATTTGAACTCCTATGAGGCTAAAACCACTCTCAAAAATCCTAGAAGGTATTAAATAAAATGTAAGTTAAAGTATAAGGAATTAAAAGTATGCAGCTTATACTTAAATGTTACATTTTATGTTTTACCCTAAGGCTGAGATCGAACTAAGACCACCCTAACCCTAATCAGGGTTCCCAAAACATCCAAAACTTATGATAAGTTTCAAAATGATCATAAACATAATAAAATCTGAAAATCAAGTATTTTTCAAGTTGAACAACCTCTAGGGCCAACCGCGGGTCACAACCAAACACTAAACCCTTCACAAAACCCTAAAAATCAAACTAGAAGAGTCCTGTGCAGGTGGTGACCTAAGCTGTGCAGGTGGTGACCTAACCTGTGTAGGTGGTAGAACATGCATAGGTGGTGATTTTTTTTCAGCTGGTAACGCATCCTGTGTAGGTGGTGCCCAGTTCTGCACAGGTGGTCGGGACTATGTGCACTCTAGACAACAACCTCTAGTTTGGACATTCTACATAAAACTGGATAAGATGGAGACCTAGAAAGTAAAATCAGAGAGATACCCAGTTGAGATCCCTCCATTCTCCTTCATAAAAATCCCTCAAACCCATCCTACCTTTGTGGTAAATCTATTTAGTTCCTTCCCATAGGTGCAAGGTGCAGAAAGGTGACCACCAGAAGACATTATCCTAATCAAGACAGAAATCTACATAACTGACAACAGAAAGAAGGTCTATCTAAAGGCCAATACATTCTAAGGTGACCATCCATAAATAAGAATAGATAAACAATAGTTCATAAACATTTATAAGGTATAGATTCATTATTTAATTCATACCAGACAACATAATATAAAACATTTCCATTGATCACACAACTATAGGAAATAGTAAAACAACCACATCAAAACATAGGAAACACATAAAAAAGGTTCTCTCATCCACGTAGATCCTACCTGGAGTCCCGCGGAGAAACCTTTGAAGCTATCCCAATTCCACTCCAGCAAAGCCTATGATTCTCAAGCCTTCCAATCAATGAGATATCCTCCAAATGCTTCCACCAACCTTTCTAATAGTTTCAAATATATAGTTCTCTGTATATAATTTCTCCATTCCCTTCCTCTCTTCCTACTCTCTACATCTCCTTCCATAAATATATTGTAGGATTGGTTGCACGGAAAGTTTCAACTAATGCAACCATCCACAACTATCTTCTGGTTATTAGTTTGGACATTAATAGTTTTTAGATAAATTAATGTGTGGATAGTTTTCCCAAGAATGTTTATAGTTAAATTACAACCTTTGTTACTTTATGTTTTAATTTCATGCTTAGGTAAATTATTTTATTTTATTATTTCTTTCACCTTAGATAAAGATTAGTTAATTTCCTCTTTTAAAGGGATAATTATAGATCTAATTATAATTTCACATAATATTTTAAAAATAAAAAGTTACATAAATAAAGAAATACACAAACACACATACATATATCAACACATTTATATAAGCATATTTATATAACCATATATATAGACATGCATATGTGTGCACCCATATGCCTATGTGTATATATATCTATTAGGAATAAGGTGTCTCAACCTTGGATAATTCCTATTCTTATTATTTGTTTTGTAAAATGTATTTCTTGCAAATAATGTAATTAAGTGTGAGTGTACATGTCTAGTTGGCATGTTGATGTGTCACTCCACTTGATGTGTCAGCATCTTGAATTGTGTGTAAGGAGATCATGGCTAAAATGGTTATGATGGATTCCTATGACACACAAGAGCTATTTCTAGGATATTTCAATGATAGGTGAAGACATGCAATGACATGTGGCAATTGATAAAGTTGAGTACTGTACAATCTTCCAATCCTTGTATAGTTAGGGTTCTTATTTTCTCAGAGAATGGTAAAACCCTGATATGACTATCTTTGGGAGTTGCCCTAAAAAGGAAAGCGCAATGACATAAGAATTTTTTAGGGTTACAGGAAAGGATACAAAAAGAGTGTATTGTTGGTATAATTTGGTGCTACTGGATTTGTCTATGTGTGTCGATTGTCTCTTGAATGAACTTGCATTGCAAGTGTGTTGTAACTGTTGTGTTGAATAAAATACATTGTGTAGGTTTTGGAGTGCTGGGGTTTTTTACCGAAAGGTTTTCCCCAGGGTAAATCATTGTGTCATTCTCTATTTTCTGTATGCATGGTATATGGTTGCAATATCTTTGTTAAAGTAGTTAAAAAATCTAAAATTGTAAGGGTTTAAAATAATTTTCACAATACTTTCCTTTAGAGATTAGTGTAGGAAGTTGTTTCCACACCTGAGTTTCCTTACAATATCCATGCAAATATTATTATAAAACATAAATTAATGAATACACTTGACAAACTTATTACCATGCATTTAATTACATAATACCATCAAATTATTACTAACTAATAGTCCAACTACAAATAATATTCACCTATTCCTAGGGACTATAATGAATATCTATAATGAATAAAACCCGAGAAACCAAAATTGGACATCAATCCATAATCAAAGAACAAATCCAAAAAGACCCAACTTGGGAGCAAGGATCAGGGCCAGGCTTAGTCTTGCGGGACCAGGTAATGTCTTCATAACAACAACAATGATCAAGGATTTTGGGGCACGCTTAGACCTATGAAGCCAAGTGAAGTCGATGCCTAGTACATGCAAGCATGTATCACCGAGAAGAAATAAATGTGCATTGATGTACATATTAAAGAAGACATTGCAGATAGATGATCAGGATCGATACATCATGTAGACCTCATCTATGTGAGTAACAATGACTTCATCCTGAATCATGAAAACACATCTTGTGTATAGGTACACACACACACAGACACAGACAGACAAGGAATGTAACATGAGGGTTAGAATCTTGAGAATTGGGTTAGTCAATAATCGATACTAATAATAACTCCTCATAATCATAATAAATGTCCTAAATCATTAAGTGACATACAAGATTCATTAAAAGTAACTTTAATAGAAGAATATATCTATATCCATCCAACACATATCACATAACATCCTAAGTGTGTTCAAAAAGGTATTGAAGGTCCTTTATGCATACATGGGGACAAACACATACATAAATGATACCTTCAGACAATATGTCTGATATTTGAATTCTTAGGTACAAGCCAACAAAATTATTATAAACAAATTTATAGGAAAAAATGTATTAAGCTATAAGGAAACATCTAAAGATCTCACTTCATTCAAAAACTTGAATTAGGGTTAGAGGGGTATTACACCTTAAGCTGTTAGAATTTCTTTGCAAGGGCCAGAAGCTTTGATACCAATTGTTAGGATTGGATAATACTGAGAGGGGGGGTGAATCAGTATTCTAGCACTTAATTTAATTCTTCAACCATTTTAACATTAACCATAAACTTGCATTAAAGAAAAGAATATAAGCACATGAAACAGTACTCATAACACCATATTTAGTTTTTGAGGAAACCCTGGCTAAGGGAAAACCGTGATGGGGATGGTACCCACAATCATGTACTAAATTATAATGTCCCTTTTAGGAGACCTAGCCCTGTTAGGAGCTGAATTATACATAGTACATTTCCTTGTTAAAGGAATTAAAACCCTATTAAAGGGTCACAACACCTAGTTAGGGGCCTATTGAGCCTACAACTCTTACAAAGTGTTCCCAGTCATGGACAAAACAAGCATTACTAGTGCGTAAATAGTTCCTTTATAGTTCATCAATGGTCTCTTTCACTCTCTGCTCTTCTATTCTCTCAACACATTCATCCAACCAACGTACTTATATCTTTATCAAAAAGATCTTACATATATATCTCACAACTTTACAAGGTCGACTCCCAATGCAAATATTACATAGTCAGCCTTCAATACAAAATACATTTAATAGAGTAAATATAAAATGCATAGTCAACGCTCTTACATAGTCAATGTGTAGGTTATCAAAAACCAAAATCCAACTCTAATTTCTTGGAGTCCATATCATACTCTCCCAATCTTCGCTACTCTCCAACTACTCTGTATTGCTATTTTTCTACAGTCTGTCTGTCTTCAATTCTTTCTAACTCACCGTAGACTTTACCAAAATCAAATCGATCTTAGGTGGAGGTCACACATACACCATAATATCTTCCTCTAAGCTCACTTTCCCTAATTCATCGATCTCAATCTTTGATATCCAAAATAATTATGTATCTCTGCTTCTATACTTAGTCAATTTCCTAATCAACAACACTTAGATTTATAGGAATCAATATGTAACCCAGACGTGTTTCCATAAATGTCAACCAAAAAGTGAATCACATTATACAAAATTGATCACTTGCAAACATGCACAATGTAATTATCAATTATGAATTTGAAAATCTGAATGTGATCAATACTTAGAGTGCAAAAATATGATAGTATGAATGCAATGGAATTGTATTTCATTTTTATTTACTGAATAAAAATGTTAAAGAGGTGTACCTTTATGCAATCTTTTAATGTTTATGATTTTCACATTGCATATGTATAATTAGGGTAAGGATTCTAGTGACATTTGGTGGATATCTTCCTGCTAGACATGAACTTTAGACCTAATCTCTAGGGCAATTGAGTCAAAACCTAAAATATACAAATGCAGCTTTATTGAAATGAAAATGCAACCTAGAACTAGGACTTATGAAGCCTAACTAGGACCTTGGGCCTAGAAGACACTTTATTGTAAATAAAATGTAACCTACTCTAACGCTATCTAGTAGAGATACATGCTAGATAAATCCATTAACTGATTGAGAAAAATAAGTGCCCATTCTCATCAGCAGAATTATCAACGTGCTTGAGGACAACCAGACTAATATGCATGAATACCATGCATGTATTTAACTGGTGTAATAAATCTTGTTGGGCAGAGTATCCAATTACTTGGATAAATAGATTGGAGAAAGAAACCTTTTGAAAAGGATCCACGAGGTGGAGCTGTTCCTCCTTAGCTTCAGCTTTTGATGGATTAGGATGCTCCAAGGTGAATATGCTAGTCTCTTGTTTATTGGACTCATCCCTTGCTAAATGTCTGATGAGGTAACCTATAGATAGAGAAAATTTGGGAATTTGTTTCTATTTCTCTTTCTCCCAAACACAGTCCTTCTGATCTACATAAACTAATCTGAGCTCCTTTTATGGAATGAGTTGTGGTAAAACTAAGACTGGATTATCATTAAGGATAAAATAGAACTCTTTAAGATCATCCAAAAACAAGTCCTCCTCTTCATCAAAATATACTCCATGCACTGATTCAACCAGACAAATTACTTGGACTCCTAGCTCTTGAAAGCATAAAACTTGCTTAGGCTCATTCTACTGACTTGGACCTGATGAAGATGCTATTTGATGCATGTTTTCTTCGTCAACATAGTTGGGAATTTCTTCAAAAGAAGGCTTTGCATCTTTTGTTCAACACCTTCTTCCCTCTATTTATTGCAAAGAGGCTGTGTATGTTGTATCTAACAAGCTTCCTTGTATTTTATAGTTTTGGAAATTAGAATTTGTATTATCTCTTTATGATCCTATAGCTCTTTATCATGAAACTCTTTATGAGATGCTAGCTCTTGTTGAAAATCTTCTTCTTTTTTAGTTGTAGCAGTACTAACTTTTATTAACACATTTTCACAAACTTCCTTCAATGTTGGTAGCTGGCTTGTAAGGGTTGCTTGAATTATTTTCTGTTCTATAATAACCTCTCCATACTTCCTCCATATGGCATTGAATTTCTCCTTTTCTTTTGTCTGCATATGCCTCTTCTATAGTTCCACCACTTCTTCATAGTGCTTCTTCTATTCTTCCAGTTCTTTATGTAGAATTTACTCATGACGTATGTGCAGATGCATCAAATACTTATTGTAGAATTGCTCTTGATAAGCTAACCTCTCTTGTTGTTGTGCATGTGCTTGTTGGAAAAGATCCTCTTGCTAGATACTCATCTCTTATTGAAATTCATATTCTTGTTGCCTCTTGACATCTGCAATCTACATGGTCAAGTCCTGCAACATATGCAACCGCATATTTTTACATGGATGAAAACAATCCAATGGATCAAAATCATCCATAAATTTAATAAAGTCTAACCTACTCCCTTGGGATTAGTCCTATTGGGTGTGCCAAAAACTCTTAAGGCAAAAAAATATCACCCTAACTCGGGCATTAGGGCATACTAATATTTTATGGTAACAATAGAAACCTTCCCGAGTTGTGGGTGGACTTTGATTAGGAAGGAATCTCTAGATTCTAGGCTGGTTCCTATTAGATTTGGGTTATCACCTATTTCTGAATTTTTCTAATTTTTTGAGAAAAGGGGAAAAGGGCAATAGAACTGAATAAACAAAACTAAAAGGTGATACACCAAATGATTCAGACTTCTCAGAAATCTTAAGCTAGCATACATGACATACCCTAATTATTTGTGCAATAACATTCACTATTTAATGCATAGGCTAACTAAAATATCACTATTGGGGTTTGTACCACAAACAGTGACAATTCTGCCAACAAACATGCAGATTCTGCAAAAGGTTACACTCTACAATCTAGAATGGGAATTAGATAAATTCACTAATCTATGGTTCAAAATACATTACACTTAAATGCAAAAAATTGAAAGGAATGATAACAGAAACTCAGAAAAGATGTATGACTAATGGGCAAGCTTTATTATCCTCAAAATATGCAAAAATATTTACATGAGAAAGTACAAATTATGCAAAGGAATATGTGCATTCACTTGAACACAATCTGCATAAAACATGAACTAATGGCTACAGAATATATAAAAAATTCATAAAGGAACTAAAAAGTTCACTAAAACAACCTTCCTCCTCAATTCTGAACCCCTAAAACCGACTAGAAAGTTTAGATATATACCCTCTCAAGGACAATTTCAAAAATCAAATCCCCTCCAAAATGACCTACAAAACCCTCCAAATCAGCTAGAAAACCCTACCTAATAGGCATAATTGATGCCTTAATCTATGCCCCTAATGTTCATTTTTTCTTAAAAACATACATCTTTTAAATACACCACCAACATATTAATAAAACCTATAATCAACAACCCTAACTCTAAGTCATGTTCTTAGCCAACCAATAATTGACATATACCATGTTAACTCCCATAATCTAAGGAAAAATACAAACATAATGAAAACCCAACCCCATCTCTAGCATCAACATAATGATATACACATGTCATAATGTCCCTGGATCTTGGGTATCTCTGTGTGGCGCCACTTGGATTTGGAATTCTGAGGCTCTGTTATGTGCAGTGTGCTTTGAATGGCATTTAATTGGCTGTGTGCTATGGACTCCAAAACCTACTCAAGTTGAGTTTATACCTTAGTTATGGTTTCATTAGCCAGTTGGTTGTAACAAAAAAACAATATCCCAAAACCCTAACTGTTTGAGTGCTCATTGTGGTGATGGAAACATTCTAGATTTTTCCTTCCTTCACTGGGCTTGAGATGTCAAACTGGAGCTCACCATTGATATTTGGGACTTGGGTTGTTTATCTTGGGCTCCTTACTATTTTTCTTGGGCTGGAATACATTTGTAAGTATGTCATTTTACCTTTATCTGTTAGCATGAAGCTCACACTTTCACATGGAGTTCAACACATAGCTCAAGATTCTGTATCACTAGAGTGTGGAACTCATGATCTAGGTCTTGGACATAATGAATGGTTCTCTACTCTAGTCATTGATTATGGAACTTGAGCTTTCGACATGGAGTCTTCTCTGTCATCACATTTTCTTGGGTTGTCGAGTTGGATAAGCTCTGTTGTTTAATCTTCAAACATCTCAAAGTCTCTCCTCAAGATAAGGGATTTATTTACCTTTCTTTATTGTTTGAACTTACTGTTGAACTTTTTGTTCTTTTAATACTCGAGATAGCATTCTTTGGCTTTGACGCTTTCTCCATGATTTATGGAAAACATTTTTGGTCTTTATTGATTTGTTTTTGTTATCCTTTGGGAGTAGTTACATCTACATTTTCACCCCTTCATCTATAGTCCATCTTTATTATTTGTCTTGAGTTTTGTCTTTCTTTGTCTTTGCTATCTATAGTGACTATGCTGTGTAAATGCTCTTGATGTCCTTCTAGCTATCGGGACCACGACTCAAACTATGCTCGACATTTCTTTAAGATGTTGTCTAAAGTTACAAACTGTCTTGTCTCCACCTTACACTTTTCAACGGTGACCACATTGTATACATGCTTTCGAAGGGTTGTCTTTACTCTAGTACGAATAGTCATTCATGGGGTTCGAGAACGGGCTCGTGACACCCATGAACATCACTATGTTTAGCCTGTTACATTAAAAAAAATGCATCTTTTTCTTTTGAACAACACTGTTTGCTTAATTTTCTGTATATGCATATTCATTCTAACACTTTTAATTTCTCACTGATTCGAATATAAATAATCATTATTCTTTTTTATATCTTTTAAAAAAAAAAGCACTGCTATCCATTTTTATGTGCATAACCTAAAAAAATTAATGATATTTCTGATTAAAATACCACTTCTCTATTTATGCATACCAATATTATCCTTTTAAACAACAATGTAATTTTATCATTCTTGTGCATATGCATATTATGTTCAATTAATAATACTGTTGGTCATTTTCTTTTGCGTTATATGCTTATTAGTAAAATACATATCACTGTCACTAAATAACAACAATGCTTGATCTCTTTCACTGCTCTATTTTTCAAGGCACTGTTATTTGATTTCCTTTGTTCATGTATACCAATGTCTTCTCTACATTTGATTAACTTTGTAATTGATATCAATAGTGTTAGAATACACAATTTTATTGTTCTTTGGTGACACCATGATGAGCTGCATCTGCATATGCATGTCACTTTTGCAAAAACATAAGGAAGTTCACATTTATATGCATTTATCTATCCTTGAACAACACTATGAATTTATTTAATATATGCATCTTATCACTACATTTGATGACACTGCTTGCTCCAAATAACATGCATCACTTTGTATCTTTGCATCAATAGCATCAACATTTGTAACAGTATGTATCGACATTGTCTTCCAATGTTACTCATTCCAATTTTCTGGATGGCTGTTATGGACTACATCTTTTCCTCTTCTGCATTTGACATTTCACTCCATCTTTATGAAATCATAGCATTATTTCTCTTTTGATAATGCGTCCTGTGAGGTTTGAGCACGGGTTCGTGACACTCACTGCATTTTTCTTTGTCATCTGCAAATAGTGAATTCATAGACCAATTTTTTTTCTGCATTTGAATACACTTTTGTCATTTTGTTTACACACACCATTAAATCAACCTATTAGGTTAGTGGACATAATTACCAATCAATGTTTGTGTGTGACTACCATGTATTATGATATTGATGCATGAATGTTGGTTGATTGGTTATGTTTACCATCTTTACATGTTGATGTTCTGAAAAAGGTTTCTCACCTACAGGAACTAAGTCCCTTTAATTTAGATTTATGGTTTTACAAACAACAAGTATTGAATAATTTAGAATGATAACCATATACAGTAAATAATTTCATGGAGTTATGTCCCTTTGATATTGTTATTCAGTTGATGTAGATGCATACTTTTCCATTATATTGATGTTATTGGTAGATTTACAGTTCTAAAATTTTTATTGTTGTATGCTATTTTGGTTTCAATGCATTGCTTAGATCCAATCTGGATCTAATTCCTTTCTCTTTTCATGATGCAGGATAAGACCCTAGACCTAAAATCCAAAATGACATGAAGATTAATGACAGAGACCTAGAGACTTGGATGAAGCAGAGAAGTAGCTACTAAATGCATAACACCCTACAAGGCAATGCATGGACCCCTACTCATTCTTCTATCATTATTTATTTTCTATAATTACCTCTAAGTTTCAATATGAAAAGATGTAATATGGAAGGAATATATGAACCATTACATTCAGTTTGAATGCACAATATAATGATCAATTATGAATTTGAAAATCGGAATGTGATCAATACTTAGAGTACAAATTCTAATAGTATGACTACAATGGCAATGTATTTTATTTTCATTTACTGAATAAATTTTTTAAAGAGGTGTACCTTTATGCAATATTTTAATGTTTATAGTTTTTATATTGCATATGTAAATTAGGGTAACAAAGGAGTTGATGATAATCTTGGAGAAATGTGAATTCATAAAGAAAGAGCTAGTATACCTTGGGTTTGTACTATCCCAAGGCAATCTAAAGATGGTTCCAACCAAAGTGGAAGCCATCATCAGCTAGCCTACTACAAGGATAGCCACTAAGGTAAGAATTTTTCATTGTTTAGCATAGTACTATAGGAAGTTCATAAATAAATTCAATGCAATTTGTGCTGCTATGCTTGATACTATCAAAGGTGGTATGAAAAATAAATTTGTATGGAATGAACAAGCTAACCATCGGTTTGAGTTGTTAAAGAAGAAGATTCCTCCTCAATCAATATTAATTTTTCCAAGCTTTGAAAATCTATTCACATTCGAATGTGATGCCAGAAATGTAGCCATTGGTGCAGTCTTGATCTAAGAGGGAAGACTAGTGGATTTCCACTCTGAGAAACTAAGTGAAGCCAAGAAGAAATACTCTTCTTATGACCTAGATATGTATGCTCTGGTGAAAGAAAAGAGAAACTAGAGGCAATATTTTCTTCCAAAGGATTTCATATTCTATTTAGACAATCATCCATTAGGTTTCTTGAACTCTCAAGACAAACTCAGTCACAAACACATGAAGTGGGTGGAGTACCTACAAGCCTACACCTTCAACATCAAACACAATAAGGGGTTGTAGAATAAGGTAGAAGATGCCTTAAGTAGAAGAGCCTTGACCATCCAAGAGATACAACTACAAAGCATGTGGATAGAAAACTTCAAAGACCTATATGGAGAAGATGAAGACCTTGCAGACATCTAAAAGGTATGCCAAGAATACAAGAATCACTTTCATAGTCAGTTCTTTGAATATAATTTTCAAAGTGGTTTATTGTTTAAAGGGATTCAATTGTGTGTCCCTAGAGGGTCTATAAGGGAGAATCTAATTCAAGATAAACACAATGGTGCACTTAGTGGCCATTTTGGTGTCAATAAAACACAAGAATTAGTTCAAAGATTTTACTTTTGGCCCAAGATGAATTTTGATATTAGGAAGTATGTAGAAAGTTGTGTTGTGTGTTAGAAGGCAAAGGCAACATCTTCTAATGCAGGGATTTCCCAACCACTTAATATTCCACATAGACCATGTGAATGTTTGAGCATGGATTTTGTAGATGTTTTCAAAAGACAAAGCAGGGAATGGATATCATTTATGTTATTATGGATAGGTTCAGTAAGATGGAACACTTTTTAATCTTGAAGACAAACCATGATGCAAGTCACATAGCTCACCTATTCTTCAAGGAGGTAGTGAGAATACATGGGTTACCACTAAGCATAGTGTTAGATAGAGACACAAATTTTATGAGTCATTTTTGGAAAAATATGGAAAATGCTAGGGACCAACTTGTCTTTTGGATCTGCATACCATCCTTAGACTGATGGCCAAGCTGAGGTAGTTAATAGGAGTCTTGTTAACCTCATAAGATTCTTAACTAAATAGTATGGCCAAACTTGGGACCAACTCATTAGATAGGCTGAAGATGCCTGCAATGACAGAGTGGATAGGACTACTGGTAAGAGTCTCTTTGAAATAGTCTATGGCCTACACCCTAGAGGCATATATGAGCTTAGTGATCTGAATGATGGAGATAAAGGGGGTGGATATTGAGAGGAATTTGCACATTCTATGCAAGAATTACATGAAATAGTGAGAAAGGAACTCAATGAAAATACAGAGAAAATACTGAGTAAAGTTGATGAGAGAAAGAGGGATGTTCAATTCCAATTTGGGGATTTGGTGATGGTTCATCTCAAAAAAGAAAGGTTGTAGAAAGGATTAACCCATAATCTTCAAATGAGAAGAATTGGTTCATGTACCATATTAGCCAAATATGGAAAAAATACATACAAGGTGGAGTAACCAGAAAATAGTGGATTATCTCCTATATTTAATGTAGCAGTCTTGGTCTTGTATAAAGGACCAATGCCAGACCAAGATCAGAGTTTGACTTAAGTTATATAGGAGGTGGAGGACCTCAATTTTCCATCTGCACCAATCAAGAAGGAAGAACACATACTAGATTCCAGAGTCTAAAAGAAGACAAGAAATAAGGAATACAAAGAATAATTTGTGAAGTGGCATGGAGAAATGGATGAATATGTGTTGATGAGACTTAGTGACGGCCTCACCAATGGTAGATGAGTTAACACCAAATACCATAGTATCATCCAACTTCTCCTAGAGAGGCATGCGAGAGAGCTTTCTCTCCTGGCCTCCAAGCACCTGGTTATCGAGTCATGATGGAGCAGGCATAGCTTAGTTGGACAAGTGGCTATTTGTTTTGAGGGGATAGCTGGTTTTGACTTGTGGACCTTTGAAACTTTGGGGATAATGGGTTTCCTAGAAGCATGATTTATATCTAAAAAAGAAATAGAAAAATATAGTACAGGGTTAGTGCAGATCTCTAACTATATCCATGACATATGTTCTCTTAACATCAAAAAATTTCTAGATAAAATAAAAAATGAATACTAGATATACATGTAACCTTCAATTAGACATATATTAGTATCAAAAAAAAGTGTTTCCTTGAATCATTACAGAACTGGAACAAAGGACATAAGAAAGCATACAACATGAGAAGTGATGAGACAACCTAATGGCCATCTTTGATAACACTTTTTGTTGTCTTTGTGATAAAGTTTACTTACAGTAGATACTTGAACTTATGTTTTTTTTATATATATTATATGTAAGAAATGGACATAAGTAGGAAGTTAGATGGTGAAAAGTTACGAAAATATGACATTTGGAACTTATGATCTTATATAAAATGAAGAAGTAATATAACTAAATAAATGGTTCCCTTTTCTATGCTATGTTTGAGGGTAGTGTCCTTCATGTAGCTTATGTCCTACAAGAGCTTTAATTAAGTTGAACTAATTTCTTCTAAATTTTAGTGATGAAAATATACATATATGTATTTGTGTGTCCAAGATGGTATGTGTGCGGTAATCCTTTTTGCAGGAAACAGTGGAGCAGTTCTAGAATCCATCAGAGTGTCACTGAAGAAGTCAAGCTCAGGTTCTTTCACCATAAGCCTTAGGCTAAACCAGTCAAAAGCATGTGAGCCAAGAGAAGAGTCATTAATAGATCTTCGTAGGAAGGCTAGGTCAATACAGTTTCCTATTTTATGCCATGAGAAAATCTAAGAACCTTCGTGTGCTACATTCTGGTACAATTTATTGAATAACTGCCATAATCTGTTATGAGATATTTTGTATTGATTACAATCCTCATCGAATGGAGTAATTCTAGATTTTAGTTGTAAGTTGTAGTTTCCCTTTAAATAAGATGACTACTGAACTTTTGAACATCACGTCAATAGAGATAGAGATACTGTTGTAATTCAGAAAAGAGAAAATACAATCTTATTTTCTACATCTTTTGTAATCCATGTTTTATGAATAAGTAATGAGAGATTCAATTTCTAGTATTTGAGATGTTGTTCATTCACACTTCTATGGGGGACCACATGGGAGGTGAATCTAATTCATAGTTAAGTAGGTTGCAGGTTAAGTAGGTTGCAAGTTATTTGAAGCAAGTAGGACTTTGTTGCTCCTGCAACCATTAGTAATAGCACTAACAGTTGTTCCTACAGCATAGATAGTTAGCTAGTCTATTGTTCCTATAGCATAGAGTTAAATTCTTGTTCCAAGTAGATTCCTTTATCTTTAGATTACACTGTTGATATTTCCGTTCCTAGTTTAGTTCCATTTCAATTATTTTCCATTTACTATAATGATGGCTTTTAGAATGGATTAGAGCATATACTTTGCAGTCACCATTTCAATTTTATGCCCCCTGGTCAATAATTTAATGACTTCAATGTATTTTTTCTAGTAGAAAGGATGCATAATCCTTGACTATAAGAGGTATTATATAGAGCAGTCATTTTTGGCACTGCTGCTAGGGATGGTGTCAATCTAATCTAGCCTAGAGTCATTTTAGGCCTAGTTTAGCATATCTTTTTATGCATAGAAGAAGAGATCATCTTGGGAATTTCCTTCCTCAAGATCATCAAGCTGAGCCATTTAATTTATTCCAATCTGAGCTTGAGGAACCCCAAGTTGCACCCATAGAAGTTGAAGATCCATTTGAAAACATATTTGCCGATGCATTTGATCACTTACTATCATCTGACAAATCCTTGCAATTAGACAAACTATTTGCTGAACCAGGAGATCTCTTACCACCGCCAGGGGCTCCTCCAAGGATGGCTCAACCAACCTTTCCCTTCCCAATTCTACCACAGTAGGGAAATCATAATTTGAAGAATATACCCTCTGCAGCCTTGCCCAAGTTCTATGGCCTCATCACCGAAGACCCTGAGACTTTCCTTTTTGAGCTTGACATCCTTTGTAGGAGCTACGACTATAAAAATGATGCACATAAGCTCAAGTTGTTTCAATCTACTCTAAAGGAGGCCATGCTAAGATGGTTTATGGGCCTTGGTGCTAATGCCATAGTAGATTGGATTGCCATGAGCAACATGCTTCTTTCCAAATATAAAGAATATTGTCAAGGGTGAGATTTGAAAGGTGATGACATCTTTAGGATGACCTAGAAAGAGGATGAGACCCTGGAAGATTATGTCTTGAGGTTCATGTACAACCTATAATGTAACACTCAGCATCAACTGAATGAGGACTCTCAGAAACACATTTTCATTAAAGGTGTTAATGAAGGGAGCATTGAGGCTCTAGACCTGATGGCTGGAGGTGATGTTACAAAAAAAAAATTGGGATGATATCAAAAATATCTACCTGAACTACTCCTAGGCCACTATAAAGAAGGGTAGAGGAATCTGAGACCTACCATACAAGTCTGCTGGCTCTGGGGTATCCAAGATAGAGCTTTCTAATCTCCTATCGGACTTCAAGCAGGACATCATTAATGATGTTTCTACTCAATTGGATACCATGAAAGCTTGAAAGAAGAAGGAGGATGCTGATGTTGTGCTCACAGAATAATGCCCGCATTGCAGGGAGAATAAAAGGAGTAGAAAATGCAAGACCATTGCACATGTAGAGTCCCATCCGATGCCTATGAAATTCAAAGCTATCAATGAGAATGGGGAGGTGCTATATGTCACTCAATGTAGGCCATGGGCCCCATGACCAGGTATTCCTCAAGATCCTCTTCAAATTCCTAGCAATAATAATCCATGGCATAGTTTCCCAAATTTAGGTCCCCATAATTTTGGAGGGTATAATAATTGGTAGCAACCTCAGCAAGGGTGGTAGCAGCCCCAACAGGGTTGGGAACAACCCCAGCAAGGCTAGCAGCAGCCCCAGCAAAGCTGATAGTAGCCCCCACAAAGCTTCCAGTAGCCCCAGCAAGGCTGGCAATAGCCCCAGCAAGGGTGGCAACAACCTAATCAATGGACTAATTAGCCCATTCAGCAAGCCATAATGCCCCCTCCACAGCAACAAGCTCTAATGCCTCCTCCAGCAGAAGCTAATAATCCTCCTAAGCCACCATAGCTGTCTACACAACCTAATCCTAATCCCAATAACAAACAACCCACTTAGCAATAGAGCTATGCCTTGCATGACATTCATCTTAGCTCAGGAACTACTCTTTCTTCACCATAACCCTCTTTCATAACCAAAATGGAGGAGCCTCTTGTTGACCATGAAAATGTGTCAGCTCCTATATCCAAGGAGCCTCCATTTCCTTAGAGATTAGCTAAACAAGCTAAACCCATAGTAAACCATAATGTAGCTGACTTACTTGACCAATTAAAGCATATAATGGTACAAATTCCTTTCCTAGATGCTATCAAGGAAGTCCATGCCTATACTCGAGCTATTTGGGAGGCTTGCATAAAACAACCTGGATGGCAGAAAAAGGATCCCAAGACCATTCATGTCATCTGCCAGCTATCTGATCTTATGTTAGACAAGTTGTCTGTACCCAAGTATGTAGACCCAGGAAGTCCTATGGTTTCGGTTACCATCCAAGGTATACAACTTCCAAATGCCTTAGTGGATTTAGGTGCATCTATAAATGTTATGACCAAAGAAGTCCTGTCCAATCTAAACATTGCTGGTCTCCAAGACATGCCAACCATTTTGCAACTGGCTGATAGTTCTACTGTTAAACCTGATGGCGTAATTGAAGATGTTATAGTCACCCTACATTCCTGGGAGTATCCTGTAGACTTTGTTATTCTCTCAACTAAAGCTGATATGGGTGGATACACCCTTATTTTAGGATGACCATGGTTGGCCACTATCAATGCCTTTATAGCTTGCCGGTCAGGGAAGATGACCATCTCTAATGGCATCAATACCAAAAACCTGACACTCTACTCCCCTACTCAACCCATGTTGTAGGAAAAGGATGCCATGTGGCTAGAATTAGATGAACTTGATGTAGAAACTAACTCAATACAACAACTCATGGTAATAGGAAGAGAGCTATTTGTAGATCCTAGCGAAGAAGATGAGATAATATCATCTATCCTCACTAATAACTATGGCATCGATTCCCAGTTGTGTCCGCAATCAGACTCTATCTTAGAGACTATTTTGACCACTCCAAATGCCTCTTCATATTTACTGTCCTCCAACAATCTTCATCTCTTATTACCCCATGAACTGGCTTCACCTCCAATTGTTGAGTTGGCCATGATGGTTAAGGTCATCAAAATTGAAATTAGTCCTCGCAAAGAATTGAATATCAGCTCTAACCTGTCGTTACCACATCAAAAAGATATCCTTTAGCTACTATAGGAAAAATAGTAGGCTTTTGCCTAGGATTACACCGACATGAAAGGAATAGATCCCAAACTTTGTATGCATCGGATCTATATAAGTCCCGATTGTAAACCTATCAGGCAGCCCCAATGAAGAGTCAATCCTATCCTAAGGGATATAGTCAAAACTAAGCTTTGAAAGCTACTTAATGCCAGGTTTATCTACCCAATTTCCAACAGCCAATGGGTGCCACCTCTTGTCATTCTTCGCAAAAAAGGAGGTAAATGACGCATTTGTGTGTATTACCAGGAGCTCAATATAGCCACTAAAAAGGACCATTTTCCACTACCATTCATAGACCAAGTCCTTGATAACCTAGCAGGTAAGAATTATTTTTCCTTCTTGGATGGGTTTAGTGGTTACAATCAAATTCAAATAGCTCTTGAGGATCAGGAGAAAACTACCTTCACCTATCCTTGGGAAAATTTTGCATATTCTATCCTCCCTTTTGGCTTATGTAACGCTCCTACCACTTTTCAGCGAGTAGTCATCAGTATCTTTTCAGACATATCTTCTGATTGTATGGAAATCTACAGGGATGACTTCAGTACCAATGGGAACACCTTTGATGAAGCCAAGGACAACCTAGAAAAGGTCCTCCAAATATGCTAGGACTATAATCTGTCTCTCAACAATGAGAAGTGCTTTATGATGATAGAAGAAGGTGTCATGTTAGGACATTTTATTTCCTCACATGGCATCTAGGTCGACCCCGCCAAGATTTTAGTCATCAATACTCTTACTACACCAGAGAAGCAAAAATATGTCTAGAGTTTTCTCGGCCATGTTGGGTATTACAGACAATTTATCAAAGATTTTAGCCAAATTTTAGCTCCCCTCTATAATATATTAAAAAAGGACTCTGATTTTACTTGGAATTCTGAGTGTGATAAGGCTTTCCTGCAGCTGAAGGAAGTTCTAACCACTGCACCCATATTACACAAACCAAATTGGGGTTTGCCCTTTCATATTCATACAAACACTTCTGATTATGCTATCTGGGCAGTATTGGGCCAGCAAGAGGATGCAATTGAACATGCCATTTATTTTATCAGCAAGAATCTGCAGGGAGCCAAATTCAATTATACAGTGACAAAAAAAGAGCTACTTGCAGTAATTTATGCTCTGAACAAGTTCAGGCATTATATTACTGGTTACTAGATTTTTTTCCACACTGACCATTTTGCGATCCGGTATGTGATGAATAAACCAGCTATCTCAGGAAGATTGGCTCATTGGTTACTACTCATGCAGGAATTTGACATCACAATCATCAACAAGCCCGGGAAAGCCAATGTTGTGGCTGACTTTCTCTCTCACTTGCACATTCTTGATGATCCTACAGCCATCGATGACAATTTTCTGGAAGAACATTTGTTCCTGTTGCAAGCACATAATCCATGGTAGGCTGATCTTTCCAATTATCTCACAACTGGTCAAAATTTGACCCATTTTTCTTCCAAGGAACGCCGACTGCTAGCTAAGAAAAGTTTCAACTTTTCTTGGATTGCTGGTTTCATGTTTTACACTGGCCCAGACCAAGTTATGAGATGATGAATCCATGAGGATGAGACTTATGACATCCTTTGAGCATGTCATGATGAGCCATGCGGTGGCCACTTTGCAACCAAAAGGACGGCCTTCAAAATCCTGACTACTGGGTATTATTCACCGACTCTCCACAAAGATGCCGCTCAGTACACCAAGAAATGTGATCGGTGCTAGTGAATGGGGAAGCCTACTAAGACTAATGAGATTCCCCTATAGCCATAGGTGGTGGTCACACCCTTTGATAAGTGGGGCATCAATTTTGTGGGTCCCATTTACCCTTCTTCTCAAGGTAAATCTTACATTTTAGTATGTACTGACTATGCTACTAAGTGGGCCGAGGCTAAACCCATGAAGCATCCCTGGGACAACAATATTGCTAAATTCTTGTATGAAGCCATTTTTACCAACTTTGGTGTTCCAAGGGAAATTGTCTCTGATCAAGGGGCACAATTCACTTCCAACCTCATTGCTTCTCTCATGGAAGAATACCACATTCGTCATGCTAAGTAATCTCCCTACCATCCACCGGCCAATGGTCAAGTTGAAGTCACTAACCACAATTTGGAGGCCATACTTACCAAAATCATCACTGTTCATAAGAAGGATTGGGAAACCAGGCTTCCTGAAGCACTGTGGGCTTAGCACACCACTTGGAAGTTTGCTACAGGATTCACCCCATTCCAGTTAGTCTATGGTAAGATGGCCATGATGCCTATTGAGTTCAAACATAAGACATTGTGGACAGCATTGGAGCTCAACCTTGATCTCACTACAACTCAGCAGGAATGAGTTCTCACTTTGAATAATCTAGATGAATTGAGGAAGTCTGCGCTAGCTAACACTGAACTGATCCAACAACAGTGAAAATGGTGGGATGACAAGTTTATTAAAGATAAAACATTTTTTGTTAGTGACTGGGCTCTCTTGTACGACTCATGATATCACCACACTCCTGGTAAGTTCCAAACCTGCTGGCTCGGGCCTTATGAAATTATTGCTATATTTTCCAATGGTGTTGTGCAGTTGTCGACCATTGACCCTGTTCGCTTCAAGTTACTGGTTAATGGCCAGTGTCTCAAGCTGTTCCATAAACCCCAAAGCAAGACTGAGTTCCTATAGCTATTTGTGAGCACTGCCATCCATGATCCTCTTGTAGCACATGAATGTGAGCCACTCACTCATATTCATTCTTTGCTTTGAGGATGATGTTTGCTTCACTCCATAATAAATACTTTCTTCCTGAAAGTACCTTCTCCATAATAAAAAAACCTCGCCTCACATTTTTATCTCTTTCATCTTTTCATTTCGCCGTATCACTCCATTTGAGCATATCTCATCATTAGCCACTCTTCCTGCAACTCTTTCCAGGTTCATGGAATGATCTCTCATACATATTTTATATTTATTTTCTTTATTTAGGAGTTTAGTGTTCTTTAATTTAATGCTCTTGTGAGACATGGCACGGTGGGACCCGTGCCTTCACCTTAGTTGGGGGGAGATTCATTTATTGTTGTTTATTACTTCAGTCATTTCAGCAGTAATTTCAGCAGTCATTTCAGTGCTTCACGATATTTACATCCTATCTTGTCAAAACCCCTTTTCTGCATGACTGCTGATAAATGTTTTAAGTCAGTAACCTATGATTATGTCATCAATTATCATTGAATTAAAATCTATTAAGGGTTGAGTTAAAACAATAATGATTTGGGTGCGACGTGTTTGGGTGGCACATACCTTAACATGCATGAACAAATTATGAAAACCAATAAGCTCTACTTCTTGATACGAGTGATATTCAGTAAATCTTTCACCTCTAAATTTCCACACCATCAATCTGCAAACAAAAACTTGAGTCTATAAAATGAATTATCCATTACAAGGTTCGACATACATTCTGTGGGGTAGCGTTTTGACAGTAGCAGCTATGGGTGGAGATCTCCAAAGGCATGAGCCATCTGATCACAGTGTTCTTCTAGCATCAGCAGATAGTTTTGAAAAATTCCACAGAAGAGGATGGTTAGACTACTGTCTGAGCCTCAACAGATTTGATGATGAAATCACTCATGAATTTTTGAATACTTTACAAGGTGAGTTTGCAGTAGTAAAAGGGTTGAAGGTTGAATTCTCAGAGGAGATAGTGGTGTAGGTCACAAAGTTACCACAATAAGGGGAAAATTTTTCAAAGGACATTGATGTACATTTGGCTAGGGCACAATTTACTCTTCATGGTGACCCTCCTCTGAACGTTGACAAGAAGCAGGGTACTTTGAGAATCTCACTACCTGAAGATTAAATATAGCTGGCCACCTTCATCATTTAGTATTTCACTTGTGAAGGCCAATATAAGTACCTTCACAGGATACATTTAAAAATTTTGAGTGCCTTATGCCATGATAATCGACCGGTGAGTCTACCTAGTTTTTTGTTTAATATTATTCAGAAACAAGCTACTATGGTTCAAATAGGAAAAGTTCAGGTTGTGTCACATCACTATTTAATTAAAACTATCATAGAAAGAGAGTTGAATAAACAGTCTATAGGTACATGGGAGGAATTTTTACAAATGGATAATTTAGCACCTAAGGTATTAGGCCCTAGAGGCCAAGGTGTCAGGAGAAGGGAAAAACCTAAAACAGGAGTTCATAAGGTTATCTCAAGAATTGATCCTGAAGCCTCCTCCTCAAACCCAATATAGCCTAAAAGGAAGGCTTGTATAAAATAAACTCCTGTTGCCACTAAGAAAAGAAGAAAACATGGTAAAGCCACTATTTCCCCTTATACCTCTCCTACTGAGGAAACCCAATCACCTTCTAAGGAGACTGGAAGAAAAACCCTAGGAGAAGAGGCAATACATTCTGAACCACAATTTAGTAGGGAAAAGGAGAATGGTGCATCTGATGAAACCCTACCTAGAGCTGAAGAAGAGACCATGAGAGAAACCCCTGCAGCCATTAAGAAAAATAAACTCTTGAGCCCTCAAAGTTCTATTTGAACCCCCGTGAGGAGAAGTCCTCGATTTACCGCTACTTCTAGAAAAAAATTTGAGCCACCTACTCATACCATACAAATTGAATCTTCCCAATCTAGTGAGCAACCTATCCTTGAGCCAATAAACTAGGAGTCAATAGAAATAGAAGGAATATGTAATATTTTTGAGAAGGATCTTGAAGCAGAAAATGATGTTTCCAGTATTGGTTATGTTCTTGTGGAAAGTGATAAAGAATCAGAAAATGAGGAAGGATTTGTTAACAGCCCTAGTATGCAAGATAACCTTGAGGATTCCATGGAAGAAGATTCAGATGACTCAGAGGGTTTTCCTTCTGATGAATTCCCCATGCTTAACCAGGAAGGGATTAGGGACATAATAGGATTGGTTAGTAAGGAGAATTTAGATGTGTTGGCAAATATAGCTAAAATTTTCCAAGAGAATAATTCAATCAGAACTCTTGCTATAAGTAAGGGTAATATTTTTCCACATCAAGATAAAGAAGAACAACCACATACCACATCTTCTCAGCCTAGGGCATCCAAACCTGTACCTAAAATTGTCACTGAATGGATTGACATCCTTCATCAGGGACCAATGCCACTAGCAGATTTGTCCACCCCTGTTGCTGCAGGGTTACACTTATATTAGAAATTCCTATGGGAAAAGGCTCAGTGGGGTTTGGAAAAATAAAAATTACAAAGAACCATTAATGAGTAGGCTCGTCAACTTAAACAAAAAATAGATCAGGTAGGAGTATTGGAGGAAAGGACTCAAAAGATAACTAAACTAATCCCTTAGGCAATGGCATGTCAATTGCCATCCCCAATTTACACCCTATTTTTAAGAGAACAATTTATCAATTTTCAGATGACCAGGGTTGTAGAGGGATTGAATCCTTCCATAGAAACTCCAGATGAACTATATGATGTGTTCCAGTTGGCCCCAACGGCAATCAAAAACTTTCTATGTGAGTTGTACTTGCACAATTTTGTAGTGCCTAATAATCATGAGTGGAATTCTCTTTTGTATATAGGGGATGTTCAGTTAAGGGCAGTAATGTCCTAGGTTCAAAATGAAATAAGAAAAAAACATCAGGCTCTACCATACAGGAACAAAGAAATAGATATACCATTAATGATTAGACCTGAGGTACAGGATTCCAGAAGAACTTATCTTGATTGGATTTCAATTACCCTAAATCCAAGTGGATCTCAAAAGGTTAACCCAGTTCGGACACATGCATACTCAGATTGGGAACAACATTTAGAACAAAGTGTTGATGATGCAATTTCAGCATGTAGGCAAAGGTGGATGGGAATGTCACATGATCTAAGAATCAGGGAACCACATTCCCCTCAAAACTTAATCCTTGCTACTCGAAGGGTTCCACGATATATATCAATGGGAAGAACACTCCAAAATTATTTGATTCCACTAAGGTTCCAGCCACCTTTGTTTCTACATTTGTTGGTGGCAGGAAATGATCAACAAAGGATTATAGCACAGCCCAGGCAGAACATCAGTGGGAAAGGCTGCAAAAAACTCATGGATACTTCGACCATGTGTATAATGAATCAAGAGTCAAAACTGCGAGTGATTTTAGGGTACGAGCTCAGGTTGAAAACTTCATAATTAATGGAGGCCAGCAATAGCTCAGTAGGGGGGAATGATGAGCCAATCTAATGGCCATCTTTCATAACACTTTTTGTTGTCTTTGTAATAAAGTTTACTTACAGTTGATAGTTGAACTTATTTTTTATATATATATTATATGTGAGAAATGGACATAAGTAGGAAGTTAGATGGTGAAAAGGTTATGAAAATATGATATTTGGAACTTATGATCTTATATAAAATGAAGAAGTAATATAACTAAATGAATGGTTCCCTTTTCTATG
>MU224608.1:1126393-1157288 GCA_018584345.1 Thuja plicata | reverse complement strand
TATATATATATATATATATATATGTATGTATGTATGTATGTATGTATGTATCAAAGATGGTATGTGTACGGTAATCCTTTTTGCTAGAAACAGTGGAGCAATTTTAGAATCCAGCAGAGTGTTGCTGAAGAAGTCAAGCTCAGGTTCTTTCACCGTAAGCCTTAGGCTGAACTAGTCAAAAGCACGTGAGCCAAGATAAACATCATTAAAAGATCTTCGCGGGAAGGCTGGGTCAATATAGTTTCTTGTTTTATGTCATGCATGAATCTAAGAACCATCATGTGCTACATTCAGGGACAATTTATTGAATAACTGCCATATTCTGTTACGAGATATTTTGTATTAATTACAATCCTCATCCAATGGAGTAATTATAGATTTTAGTTGTAAGTTGTAGTTTCCCTTTAAATAAGATGACTGCTGAAATTTTGAACAACATGTCGATAGAGATAGAAATACTGTTGTAATTTAGAAAAGAGAAAATACAATCTTGTTTTCTGCATCTTTTGTAATCCATGTTTTATGAATAAGTAATGAGAGCTTCAATTTCTAGTATCTGAGATCTTGTTCATTCACACTTATGTGGGGGCCCACACGAGAGGTGAATCTAATTTGTAGTTAAGTAGGTTGCAAGTTATTTGAAGCAAGTAGGACTTTGTTGCTCCTACAACCATTAGTAACAGCACTAATGGTTGTTCCTATAGCATAGATAGTTAGCTAGTCTATTGTTCCTACAACATAGAGTTAAATTCTTGTTCCAAGTAGATTCCTTTATCTTTAGATTACGCTGTTGATATTTTTGTTCCTAGTTTAGTTCCATTTCAAGTATTTCCATTTACTATAATGATGGCTTTTATAATGGATTAGAGCATATACTTTGCAGTCACCATTTCAATTTTACTCCCCCTGGTCAATAATTTAATGATTTTAATGTATTGTTTCTAGTAGAAGGGATGCATAATCCTTGACTATAAGAGGTATTATATAGAGTAGTCAAGAAGCATTTCACTAACTCTAGGATCAAAAACTACATAGCTCATAGTTGAATGATGTTCCTCATTCTTTCATTAACTTCAAATCCAGCATCACTAGTAGTTACACTAGTGGCTCCAAGGTAGCATTAATCTACTCAGAACTTCTGAAAAACAAGATTGCTAAGGAACTGAAAGCTTGTATTACTAGTGGAAAGTTGAATCATCAATTTTCCGACCCTTCAAATAGTATTAGACTTTCTATTAATAGAAATATTTAACTACCTAAGGGACTAGCCCTTCACTAGCTATTTAAATTATATTACATTATTTATAGCGGGTACTACCTATGCTGTCAGAATTTCCTAATATAATACAATCATTTGAGAAAAGAAGAGAAGAAAGAAATGAAGGAGCCCTAGGAAAACCACAATTCGAAAGAGTGCCCTTGTACTTGCAGACATGATGGATCTTCTGTAAGTGACCTGGGCCATACACTCTATTTAATGTTCTTCTATACTTCGATGACTTGGGGGAGTAGAGGTACCCTAGATAGTAAATTCTAGAATGGTGCCTCGGGGTCCAGAAAGGGTCTACAGTGAACCAATGGATTAACAGTGACTGTTCATGCTAAGAGGGACACCCATAGACCTGGAAGCATGTTGTAGATAGTGATTGGTCACCTTGAGAGAGCTTTCACCACTCATCACTATAAAGAATAAAAATTGGGAACCCAGGGTCTGGTATCCAAGAGCTTATGCTTAAAGAATAAAAATTGAGACTACGTGCAACTTCTGCTGAAGGATCCCCAGAGTCTAAGATATATTACTGGCCTTTAAATTTTTTGTATGCCTCTAGAATCGTGAGGATTCCATCTTCCTCTATATCCTTCAATAAATCTTGACGGTCTACAGATCCCTCAAAATGGAGACTGGCATGTTTGGCCTTATCTTTTATATCCACAACCACCTTGTCCACATAATGGGATTTGAGAAAGACTTGAGATATTTCCACCATGGTGGCACCATTAAAATTTCCCCTAGGTTGGAATTAAGCCTCGACCACTTCATTGAACTTTCCAATTATAGAATTAATGGGAGTATAAGTCTCGGGGCTGAGAGGATCAACTGATGTAATTTCCTAGATGAGGGTAGCATACTAAGCCAAAGGAGTCTAGACCACATGCAATTTTAGTTCCAACACTCATACAAGTTGCTTGCTAGTTTCAACTTTGAATTCAAGTTTGGAGTATTGAGTCTTGGGGAACCCATATGATTCATCACCTAGAATGCTTGTGTTTATTAACTCATCTTCCCTGAGATCCAGAATCTCTGACAAGGTATCTCTCTAATATTAATATTTCTCAATCTCTCCATACCACTGGGGAATGATGGCCTCTATCTTCTTTGCTAAATCATTTACCCAGAAAAATTCTGGGAGAGACTCGGATAAGAAACTTCTTATCACACCCACTTGATGAGCGATCCACTCATCTACCACGAACACCTTCTTCTTCATGATTTTAAGAGCATCAACATCACTTTGTGGCAGTGGTGTCCCGAGGAATGAAGGTCTAGGTGTTTCAAAAGTGAGGGGGCACACTAATTCTGTCAAAAGTCTCAAAAGGTTGGCATTGGATGTCATCAACTATTAGATCTTATGAAACTTTTTCTCATATCGGGCCCAAATAGCCTAACCCACTTCACTTAGGAGGTCTAATTCCCTCTATTGAGTTATTTTTCTCAGAGACACCTCCAGGATCACATATTCTTTAGAAGCTACCTCAAAATCCTCTTTTTCTATTGGAGGGGTGGCGACTGTCACCACAATGTTTCCATATGGGGCCCTTCTAGTGTTTTGAAGGGTACAATCCTTCTTTGGCTCCTTAGGAATGTATCCTTCAACCAACGTCTTGGCAAGTGATAGTGTGTCCATGATAGTTGTTGGGGATTTTCTTTTTCGGTTTTCCACTAGCCATGGCGGTGGGGCAACTGGCCTTCTCGTCATCATCATCCCCAAGCTTAAAGTTCCATTGGGGTTTAATTAAAGTTCCCCCAGGCATATTTTCCATTGTATCAATGGGGTCCTTCTCTATACATTCTTTATCTCACTCTCCATCACCCTCCAGAATGGTGTTTTTTGATGGACTAGGCAGTGGAGGAGGGAGAGGTAGGTCATTGAGATCTACCTCTTCAAAAATGGCTACAAATTTGTCAGCCACTATATCCAAAGGTTAGAGAAAACTATGATTACCAATGAATTCAAATGGCACAATATCAAAGGTTACGGTTGCTCCCAAAGGTCTGGTTCCTTGTTCAGTAGGTGCTTGTTCTACAACTAGATCCTTCCCTTGTTATTGTGGCACTTCTTTTTCACCTTTGGCTTCACTAAGCCGGGGCTCACCTTCTTCATGGGCTGCCACATCTTCTAGCCCTGTTGACTCAAGTATGGGAACTTCAACTTCTTGTCCTGCTATCTCTTCTATGGTGCAGTCAACCATACCTTGTAGTTTTCCAATATAGCCCAGTGGCAATAATTCATTAACATTGATCTATATTATCTTTGGGGGACTTTCTGGATGATCCTCTTTTTTGGAGGACGAGGATGAAGAAAGCACCTAAAACTTAGGTACATCTTCAAGCTTTGGACCTAGATTCTTACTATGTGGGGACTGACTTGACTTTTTTTATTTCTCCTTTTGAGTGGAACTTCAAGCTCTACAACTGTCATTGTTTCGATGATTTCTAATCCACATGCTACACTTAATAAAATATCCAAGCATGGAGAACCTCCTAGTGGGGGATAGGAGCCTACCAGGGTACCTCCAAGACCAAAAGTCACTCTAGAGTTTGTTGCATCCATTAATTTCTAGGAGTGCTCCAACTTCTCACCCAAATTCTCCATCATGGGGGTGAAAATAGGAACTAGAACCTAAGGTGGGGTGCAAACTTTCTTCTTATCATGGGCTTTGGATTTCTCCAGGGCCCAGGAACTTGAAGCTCCCAAACAATGCTTTTTCCAAACAGACACTCTTCGGGAAGACCTTCTCAAAATATGAGTGGCTATGCTTAATTAATACTCTCAATATGGCCTCTATGTCCAAACTTCCTGGTGTATCCCAATCCACTAGAGGGAGGTCCATCTTATCTACAATTTTTTCTTTATACTCAGGGTCCTCTAGGAGCCTGGTGTTTGAAAACATGATGTAACAACAATCCTTCCTCTCCTACCCAATCCTCCACTAGGGTCTTCAATAGGCCTCTTCTCTAGCCTAATTAGGGTTCTTTACTAACCCTAACCTTCAAGGATTCATTCCACAAGATCCCACTTCAAGTAAACTTGAGTATGCCAACAAGGAATTCAAACTACACAACACTAGCCATACTGGTCTTCTTGTCCAATCTCAACAAATTGATCATAAACCAATCAAGAAATCTTCCATATGGAGAGGTAGTCTACTATATTGTTAATTGGATTCAACCCAATGTCCAAAAAATCCTTTTTCTAGGAAACCCTAAATGAGTTCCAAGAACTAAGCCAAATTCATGCAAAACATTGCTACAAGCATTAGGCCTAATTTGATAGTTTTTCCCAAATAACTTGTAAAAATCCTTAACAAGTTGGAAAACTAGAAATGGATATCGATACCTTTTATCAAGACCCTACATATTGTCTAGGTCTTGTTTCCCAAAGGATTCTTTATAGTGGCTCCTCTAATCATGCCTTAAAATTAGGGTTTTCAAGCATTTTCACTATCTGCACAAGGACTTTCTTTCTTGACAATAAAAACACCTCACCCAATATTCTCATCTAAGTTTGGACTCCTCCACATACCACACTACCTCTCGAGAATGACTGATTGAAGAAATGAATGCTTTCAATCCCTCCAACTAGCTCTATAACTTCGTGTGACCCCTAGCCATGCATCTCTGGCTTGCCTAGGGTATCACATTAAAAATAGCTCCCTTGCTTCCCAGGGCCCCTCCTTCACTGTATAATATGTACATGGATTCATCTCCATAATCCCAAAGTCCTCTATAGATTCCATAGTGGGAAGAGGACCTATGACTCCATCTTTACCAGTTTCCTGGTCTAGACCAACGATTGGACATAAAACAAAATAAATCACAAGATAAAAGTACAAACCTATGTCACACTTTTACAAAGGAAGAGGACCACAACATGCAAACTGTTCAAATTTAGATACATAAAAATTGGCATTTGTATTTAGTATTTGAGGATGATGTCAACTGATGAAATGTGTAAAAATGGATGAAGTTTATGCCTATTATTTTTTAATATTTTTTTGAATAAAAATTGACATAGTTTTTTAATTTTTGAATTCCATTTTTCAGTTGCTGAAAACTGCTAAAAATATGGGATCTAGTTCCCACCAAACAAGTATATTCAAATAATCTATTTTTCCTCTAATTTCAAAATATGTTATAGATAATATGTATAGCTAGTGCAAGAAAGAAGAAAGATTTGTTTTCAATATATATTTTCAACGTTATAACTGCTCAAAGTTGAACTTATCTGAAATCGACAGTTTTCATCTTCCACCAAATTTCCCCTATCAAATCTACACCATTAAGAAAAATAATTACATATTCTTGAAGAGGACTCTCTCCTCTAGTGTTAAATATAAATTTTAAATTTTTTTGATATTATTTACTATTTTTTTATTTATTTGAAGCAACATCTTCTCGAATGTTAAAATACCTACTTGTTGTATTTTGAAATTATAATATATTAAATCTAATCAAAATACTATAAACATTATTTGACAATAATCTTGACTCTAAGCTCTACAAAAGGGTATTTTTAATATTTTTTTAAAATTGATTAAAAAAAGTAGGGGTTATTGAAATAATTTTATTTCTTTGGTAATTGGTATAAAACATGCATTTAATAGAAATTTCCAATTGGAAAATTTTAAATCCTTATCTAGCTTAGCTAGAATGAATCTAGCTAGACCATATGTTTGACAAAAAATAAATTTTTATTTAGAAATACTCAAATTTAGTTGTGCTGATAAGTGGTCCTGAAACGTGACACAACTTTGTGCTTTTACCCTACACAACTAACTAAAAGATCACAAAATGAAAATCAAAAACCACACAAAATCTCAAAAACAACTACTATAACACTTCCATGGATCATAATAAGTGAATAAATCCATTAAAATGCCAAATATTCAGAAAATAAGAAACTGTAACTGTTCTTTCACTTATCCAGTTCATACATACATTGAAAAAATAAAGCCAACCCTTTCAAAAGGTCGAGGATAGCCTTAATTAGTTGACCAACACACAAAATCAATGGTTTCAGACAGTTATGAAACCCATTTCTCAAAGTTGCAATTATGCATCAAATGTTGCCAATGTTGTTAATGACAACATTGACAACTTTTACATTTTTTTGGATTTTCTATCTAAAATTGGTCATAAGTCTACCAAACTTAACCAAATGGCTATCTAAGGTGTTTGAATATTTAAATAGGACCTCAATTTGCTTACTTGTCCAATTTGACACCACAATGCACAAAACACCCTATTTGACCTAATGTGGACACTACTTGTAAATAATGTTACTGAAGACCTATTAAGGCATCCTAATCTAACACACCACACACTAGGACTCATCTAGTCCCCTTATTGCACCAATGGTTTTTCTAGGACCACTACAAGCTAGAAACAAATAAGGAACTGTAGGTCTACTATGAGCCCTTCCTAGGTACTCCTACACCATACTTCCCCACAAAGGGAAGTTATGTCACTCCTATGGACAACAAGTCTTTAGAGATGCACAAAATTTTGAATTCTACTTTTGCAATCCATGAGGCCTCTAATTCTATCCTATCCTTCCACTTGATAAGGTGTACCATGTACACCATGTGTCATGTAGTCTTCTTGACTCTTGAATCTAGAACTTTGTCAGCTTCCAACTGTGGCTTGTGAGGTAATACAATAGCCTTGACATCACCACTGATCCCTTGACTATTTTTACCATGCTAATCTATCTTCCCTTTGAACTGGATTAAGTATTGTACATTGAACACAGAATATATGGTCAAATCTTATGGTAATTATATTTTGTATGCATTAGCCCCATATTTGGCTATGCTCTTGCAAGTTCCCACCCTTTTCATCTGAATTTTAGTAGGGACACATTTTTGTAACCTAGATTTGTTCAAATGAACCATCACACAGTCACCTACCTCAAATTGAATATCTCTCCTCTTTTCATCAACTTTGGCCTTCAACTTTTGTGGACTGTATTGGATTGTCTTCTTGACCTGATCATGTATCTCCTTCATTGTTTGGGTGAATTACTCAGCATTCCCACTCATGTACTCCATACCTCCAAGATCCCTAAGCTCACACACACCGCTTGGGTGCATCCCATAGACTATCTAAAATGGGCTTCTCCTTGTCATTTTGTTCGTACTATCATTGTAGGCATATTCTACTTGGGGAATAACCACATCCCATGTTTGACCATACTCCTTACTTAGGAACCTCAATAGGTTACCCAACACTCTATTGACCACATTAGTTTGGCCATCAGTCTGAGGATGGTATGCTAAACCAAAAGACAAGCTGGTTCCCAATCTATTCCATAAAGTTTTCTAGAAATGGCTCATAAATTTTACATCCCTATCTGAAATAATACTTAGGGGTAAGCCATGAATTATCACAATCTCTTTAAAAAACAAGTATGTTATATGGATAGCATCATGAGAAGTCTTTCAGGGAATGAAATGTCCCATTTTACTAAATCTGTCAACTACTACATAAATGCTATCATATCCTTGCTTTGTTTTGGGTAGACCTACTTTGAAGTCCATTCTCAGAAACTCCCATGGCCTATTAGGGACTGGTAAAGGTTGATATAACCCTCTATTACTTATTCCTCCTTTGGCTTTCATGCATATGACACACTGCTCAACATACCTTCTAACATCTCTTACCAACTTTGGCCAATGGTAGAACATTTGTACCAGCTCCAAGGTTTTGTTCATACCAAAGTGACCAGTCAAACACCCATTGTGTTTCTCCTATATAAGATTCTCTCTAATGGACCCTCTTGGCACACATAAGTGATTTCCCTTAAATAAAAATCCATTTTTCAAAGTAAAATCATAAAACTTGCTATGGAAATAATTTTGATCAACACACACCTTGTATGCTTCACCAAAATCTTCATCTTCCTTGTAGAGATCTCTGAAACTATTAATTCCAATGCTATTCAGCTAAATTTATTGGACTGTCAACAATCTCCTGCTTAGTGCATCTACCACCTTGTTTAATTTCCCTTTCTTGTGCTTAATTGTAAATGTGAATGCTTGCAAATACTCCATCCATTTCAGATGTCTATTTCTTAATTTCTCTTGAGTATTGATGTAACTAAGGGCTTGGTTGTTCGTAAATACAAAAAATTATTTTGGCAATAGATAATCCCTCCATTTTCTAAGGGAATAAACTAAAGAATATAGTTATAAGTCATAAGAAGAGTATTTATTCTTAGCTTCATTTAACTTCTCTCTAAAGAAGGCTATTGGCCTACCTTCTTGACTCAATACACCCCCTACTGCCATTCCACTTGTATCACACTCAATAGTAAACAATTTCTAAAAGCTTGGTAGTTCTAGGATAGGTTGAGTAGCTACTTATTTCTTCAACAACTCAAAGTATTTCTCTGATTCTCAGGTCCACCTATACTTAGTTTTTAATCTACCCTTAATGGTATCTAATAAAGGAGCACAAATACCGCTAAAGTTTCTGATAAATTTCCTATAAGATTGGGATAAGCCATGGAAAATTCTTACCTCGGTTTTTGTGGTAGGTGTTGGCCAATTTAGGATAGCTACCACTTTGTCTTGATCCATATTGAAAGATCCTTTGGACACTACAAAGCCCAAGTATACTAATTCTTACTTGAAGAACTCAAATTTTTCAAAATTGATAGCCATCTTCACTTCATGTAATCTCTAGAAAACAACCTCTACATGCTTGATATGCTCATCCTTTGTCTTTCTAAACATTTGTATATCATCAAGATATACAACTACAAACTTCCCTATGAAGTCCTTGAGCACTTCATTCACGAGCCTCATGAATGTGATTGGAGCATTTGTGAGTCCAAATGGCATTAGAAGCCATTCATATAATCCATCAGTGGTCTTGAATGTCATTTTCTATTCATCCCCTTCTTTCACACTAATTTGGTGATAACCACTCTTCAATTCTAGCTTAGTAAAGTACATTGCCCCTCCTAGGCAATCCATTAGATCCGCATCCTAGGTATAGGGAACCTATACCTTATTGTAATTCTATTTATAGCCTATGAATCTGTGCAAAGTCTCCATTTTCCTCCCTTCTTGGATGCCAACACAACTGGGACAACACATGGACTTATACTCTTTGATCAAGCCTTGATCCAAGAGTTCTTGCACTTTCCTTGCCACTTCCAAATTATGATCAGGGGTTATCGTATAAGCTACCTTATTAGGCAAAGATGCACTAGGGAAAAATTCTATTTGATGACTTATTACTCTCCTAGGAGGTAAGGTTGTAAGAGTACCATTGCTCACTATGTCTTTATATTTCTCAAGCAATTATTGTATCTCTGATGGTAATGCATCATTGAATGGATTTTCTTCCTCCTTAGGTCTTAGCAGAATGACATACCCCTCATTCTCATCATCCTTGAGATCCCTCACAAACTACTTTCCACTACACAACATGATGTTGGGTCTATTGGAATGTGGCTCCTCTTCTTCTAGAAAAGACTAGATCTTGAAAGTTCTTCCTCCTTTCTTAAATGTGATGGAATTCTCCTTCCCATCTTACACTGCCTAGTTGTCAAATTGCCAAGGTCTTCCTAAAAGAAAATGACAAGCATCCATTGGTAGGATGTCACACAATAGTTTGTCCTTATACCCTGCTATAGAGAATTCAACCCATGTCTGATCATTTACCAATACACTTTTGCCTTTGTTTAACCAAGTCACCTTATAGGGATTCACATGGGGAACTTTGGTCAACTTGAGTTTGTTGACTGCTTCCTCTGAGATGACATTGTCAGTGGAGCCAGATTCCACTATCACCTTACAAACTTTTCCAAGGATATTGCATCTTATCGTAAACAAATCCCTCCTATGCTTAGGTCAATCTAAGGTTCCTTGACACTTGAAGTGTCCTCATGAGCATAAGACACTCCCTTATCATGATTTGAAATAGTAGGATTCTCAGTGCACCTATATGTTGGATGGCCTAATTGACCACAATTGTAACACTTCATAGTTGCAAAGTATGAGTTACTGCTACTTCCTCTTCCTCTGATAGGACCACCTTGGTTTCCCTACCTGTATTGAAGCCCCCTCTTGGAGTAATTTTAGTACTATGCTCGGTCAGCTTGTTCTCACCTTGTGTCCTTTTTTCATTGCCTTTGCCTTGATAGCCTCCTCTTTAACCCCTTAATTCTCTTCCTCTACCTCTTTTTTTGAAGTTTGAGTCACCTTTCTTCTTGTTCTTTTCTTCTACTCTTTGGGATAATTAATGACACCTCTGAACTGTAGTTGGTATCCACAAACTGATTTATTCTTGGATGTTCCATTTCAATCCACCCAAGTACCTAGCAACCATGATGGATTCCTCTTCTTTTTTCTTAGACCTAAGACACAGTCTTTGGAATTCCTCTTTATAAGAGGCCACATCTAAGTCCTTTTGCTTCAAACTTTGTCTTTTCCTATGGAGTTGAATCTCATAGTCCCCTGGCAGATAATTATCCTTTAACTTGGTCACCATTGCATTCCAATTGGCTATGGGTTGCTTACCCAATATAACCCTATCATCTTGTAGTTATTTACACCATTTTAGGGATGACCCTCTGAGTCTTGATTTTTCTACCTTGAGCTTATGTGCTTCAGTTACCCCTTTACACTCAAAATGGTTCTCCATTCCTTCAATCCAATCCATCACTGCTTCAATGCCCATCTTTAAAATAAATAGTAGTATACCATCCAATGCCTTTTCTCTTAGGGATTTGACAGCTTTTAGGAAGCACTCTTCATTCAAGACAGGTTCTGGTTCAAGAATAATGTTTTCCTCAGCTATCTTTTTACCTCTAACACTTCTTTCAACTTCTTTGTTTCTAGCTCCTACATTCCCAACTTCTTCTAACCTTATCTTAATTCCTTATAAGGATTTTTCAAGGAGTTTGTTCTTCTCCTTTTTCTCATCCACTTCTTTATCTATCTCTACATTTTTCACCATGATTGACTCTCCTATTGATTCACCAATAGCTACAGACATACACTGACTTCCCAATTCTTTAACTTGCTCTGATACCAATTAGATGTAAAAACAAGCCTTGCTCTCCTACCCTATCCTCCACTAGGTTCTTCAATATTCCTCTTCTCTAGGATAATTAGGGTTCTTTATTATCCCAAACCTTCAAGGATCCTTTTGACAAGATCCCGCTTCAAATCAACTTGAGTACACCAACAAGGAATTTAAACTACACAACACTAGCCATAGTTCTCTTCTTGTCCAATCTCAACAAATTGATCATAAACCAATCAAGAACTCTCCCATATAGAGAGATATTCTACTATATTTTCAATTGGATCCAATACAATGTCCAAAAACTCCTTTTTCCAAGAAACCCTAAATGAGTTCCAAGAACTAAGCCAAATTCATGCAAAACAGGGCTACAAGCATTAGGCCTAATCAGTCAGTTTTCCCAAATAACTTGTAAAGCTCTTTAAAAATTTTTAAAACTAGGAATGGATACTGATACCCTATATCAAGACCCTAAATATTTTCTAGGTCTTGATTCCCAAAGGTGTTCGTACAGTTGCTCCTATAATCATTCCTAAAAATCAGGATTTTCAAGCATTTTCACTATTTGCACAAAGACTTTGTTTCTTACCAATCAAAACACCTCACCCAATCTTCTCCTCAAAGTTGGGGCTCCTCCAAAAATCACACTACATCTCCACAATCACTAATTGAAGAAATGAATTCTTTCAATCCCTCCAACTAGCTCTGCAACTTCCAGTGACCCCTAGCCATGCATCTCTGGCTCGCCTAGGGCATCACATTAAAAATAGCTCCCTTTCTTCCTAGTGCCCCAGTTTCATTGTACAATATGTAAATTTATTCATCTCCCTAATCCAAAAGGCCCATACAGATTCCACTATGGGAAGAGGTCTTATGACTCCATCTTTACCAGTTGCCTGGTTCAGACTAGCGACTGGACATAAAAAAATAAAATTACACAACTATCTAAAACCTCACAAAATGAAAATCCAACACCACACAAAATCTTAAAAATAACTACACTAACACTTTCATGGATCACAGTAAGGGATTCAATCCATTAAAACACCAAATGCTTAGAAAACACAAAACTGTTACAGTTCTTTCACTTATCTAGTCCGTACATACACTAACAAAATTAAGCCAACCCTTTCAAAAGGTTGAGGATAGCCTTAAGTAGTTGACCAAAACACAAACTCAATGGTTTCAGATAGTTATGAAACCCGTTGGTCGAAGTTGCAATTATGCAACAAATGTTGTCAATTTTGTTAATGATAGCATTGACAACTTTTACATTTTTTTGGATTTTCTATCCAAGCTTGGTTACAAGTCCACTGAATTTAACCAAATTCCTATCTAAGATTTTTTAATATTGAAATAGGACCCCAAGTCCCTTACTTGTCCAATTTGACACCACAATGCATAAAACACCCTATTTGACCTAATGTAGACACTACTTGTAAATAAGGTCACTAAGGACCTATTAAGGCATCCTAATCTAACACACCACACACTAGGACTCATCTAGTCCCCTTATCGCACCAGTGGTTTGTCTAGGAACACTACAAGACAAAACAAATAAGGAACCCTAGGTCTACTATGAGCCCTTCCTAGGTGCTTGTGCACCAAAAAGTTTGTGGGAATGTCTAGAGCTTGAGCTATTCCATCATCCCTTTGTTTATCATGGTGTGGTATCACTTCCAGATATCGTAATCATCCTAGAAGTTGGCCCAAAAATATTATGTGTCGATATGGGGGTTGACCCCCTTTAGCATCAACCTTGTCTATCACCCATGGGGATCATAATCATTGCAGCGGAAAGAATATTTTTCCAAGTTAAAACTACTTAGCTCATTTTCAACTCCCGAGGCCATGTCTAGGGAGAAAGAGTATTTCTTACAAATGAAAGAGAATGTCGTGGTGGTAAATTTCTTCCTGTATAACTCTAACAAAATGACCCTATCCCTACAATGTTTGGAAAATAGGAAGGGCTCCCCAGAGAAGTCAGAGACCCAAATGTAAGTGTGTTGGTAAAACTGGATGAAGTATTTTCCCCATGCACCAACCAAAATCATGGCTTGTAGAGATAATCTGTATCCCCGGTCATGAGTGATCGCCTTGACCCATGAAAGATGAAGGCATCATTGACTCTGCAAAAATGTTGGAAGCTCTGGTCCTACTGAATCTGGGGGCAGTGGTCCCATGGAGAGACCTGACTAGGTCCTTCCCTGATAATACCAACCATTATTAAACCTCAAATCCCCTGGGACTGTTGAGCAAGTGGCCAGGGGACATAGGAAGTCATGTAGAACTTTTTCTCTAAGTTGACCCTCCTAATCTAGGTGTCTACATGTTTGACAATGATATTAGTCTAGTTGAAGTGAGCCTTCTTGGTGGTCATACCATATAAGAAATAGTACATCCAAAGTGATAATTCTTGGGCATGTGGCTCTCCAAAGATCCTGCATAAGAAGATAATTCCCGCCTGGATAGGCTCCTTAAACTCAGAGCGAGGAATCTCTATCCACATCTTCTTGTAGTCCCGACGTGAAATTTTCATCTAATGTGTATTGAGGTGGAGTCAGGCCATGTCTAATGTATCCTCATACTGCTAGAGGGCCTCGTCCTTGGTGAGAGAAACAACTCTTGTGAATTGTGGGATACGCCACCCTCAAGCAGTGGTGTCATGGTCTAATTTTATGATGGACACCAGGAATCTGAGGGGTGTAGGGGAAACCAACACAACAGCCATACAGCCTTGGCAATAACCCCTAGCTAGGAGAAAAATTAGCTCCAACGCTTGCACTAAGCATAAAAAACCAGCTTCTTGAATGATTTTGGATGTTGCTTAGTTAACTGAGATGGAGTCATTGGAGTGTCGAAGTTGATAGATCATTTGAATAAGGCCCTATAATTCTACCCATGTGCCGACATCTGTGTCGGTGATCTCTTTAAGTGTAGAATCAATTCAGGACTAATTAATTGTCTCATTATTATGTTTCTAGGTGAGTAGGAGCTTTTCTAATGTTTGTTCTATCTTTTTCTTCTTGATAGTGTCTACAGAGACACTTGGGAGTTCTGGAATACCAGGAGATGAAGATCCTAAAGCCATTTCTTGCTTACTTTAACTTGTACCTGCAAAATGGAAATCCATCAATACATACATGTTGAAAGATCCTAGATTCTAGAGGCCTTGATAATACCTTCGCCTTCTCACCTGAAATGGAGAATCATTAGAGCATCCTAAATGAGATCATATGTCCAAAATTTCATACAATTTTAACAAATAAAATATTTCTCACTTACCGAGGATCCAAAATGATAAGTCAAAAAGAGGTTGGGTGAGGTAGAAAAGGCCATATTAATTAACACGCTTGGTACTAACCTAAAAAGATAGCAAACACTAGGAATAAGATAGGTAGCCCTGCTACCATACTTTAACACACACCTACCCACTCGGTTGAGTAATGACAAAATCAAACTAATGTTCTGGTATGAGTGGCATGAATTCCATTTGGGATGAGTTTTAAATGTTTGTTCATGGGAACTAATTTGGCCATTAAGGTGGAAAGGAATGAGGAGAGAGAAAATTAACAACCTGCTCATGAGATGACCTCTGCAATTGACACACCTACCTCATTTTTGTCCAAGGAATCACCGTCCAGGGCAGCAAGCCTAGTTATTAAATAGACATGGCCTGAGACCTCGTAAAGAATGGGGATGACAATGGGTCTTTTAGGGAAAACTCCCCTAACACCCAGCTATGCAAAAATCCTCAGAAACACCGAATTTCTAAGTAGAGGATGATAAAACCAAGTGCTATATACTTGTATAATTTATAGACAAGGAAAAGCCTACAATGAGCTATGAGAGCTCACACACTCAAACCTACAGCTCTGCTAACCAAACTTGCAAAAAACAACCTATAGACTCAACCACATGGAGCTATTGCAAGCTATTTGTTAGGGTTTTTTCTTGCAGGTCCTCTAAAGATGCTTGAATGCTTAAATAACTCTATGACTCGCAATGCCTTTAATACTCTGACTCAAGTAAGAGAAAACACTAATTAATGAGGTATTTTGATAACACTGGGGATACCTATTATCACCTCCTTTTTTGAGATCCACTGACTCAGGCAGATCTTACCTATAACTGATTACTGATTTAACAATATCTTTAGAGTGGATTTTACTTATGTGTTGAATGCTCTATTTTTATATGGATATATAAATGACAATGCCGATAACTATGACTATTCTAAGAAAAAGCTTCACAATCCAAATCATTATCTTAATGACAACAGACAACAACATAATAGGGAATTTCATCTTTCTTTCCTTTTACAATTCTTGTGAATCTAGGAGGAATAACCTTTTTTATTTACTCTTTAATAAATCAACAAAATTCAATTGTAATCACTGTGAATACAATTGATTTTACTCATATATTCTGAAAGTAATTGATTTTGAATAGTATTGACTATTTTGGATGATGATGGATTACCAAATAAGTTCCTAGACCAGTGCCTATCCTTGGGCCTATATAAATCCATAGAGATATATAAAGCAGAATACTGTAAGATGCCTTGCAACCTACATGCAACTTAGATAAGATGCCTTGCAAACTATCCTATCACTTCTACAATATTGTATCAAATCCTCAATTACTATTGTACTCCCTGAAACTACTCAAAAAGTTTAATTCCCCCCTTAGACGAAGCTTGTAAATAATCAAATAACTACCTTATAGCCAATATGTTTAATATGCCTTACAAATTAAACATAAAAGAGTACAGACAATAAGTAAAGAGACAACAAAAAATAGAGTAAAGTTGCACTGTATTTTCATTCATAAATTTCTACTTTAGTACATAACAAGCTCAAATGGCTCAAAGACATAGACTGAAATTTAGAAAGTCTGGTTTGCCAATATATTTCATCTCTCAAAAACTATTACAATTTTGTCTATTTATAGGTCCTTAACCATCTTGGAATCCTTAAAGTTAGGATGCAACAAGCTTCAGATGGTTTAAGGAACCTAACCCTAAAAGTACAGAAAAGAAAAGAAATAAGAATGTCAAGCGGTGGGAAGACAAGAACAAGGGATAAAATCTGATCTTCTTTGTCTTCATCTTGATTCTGGTGCCTTTGTCTGACAATATTCAGGATAGTATCTAATATTTATACTAATATCAAGTGACCACCATTTTAGGCTAACTTATACTTGTCTTTGATAATAACTAACCTCTCTGTGCTCAATGGTAAGATGCCAAGTGTTCCTTTTTACTCCTCATCCAGAATCTCCTCCTCTATCTCCACAGGCTTCTTTTTATTTGGCCTGGTCATCAAATCCCAAGTTGTCACCTCATCCTCTGTAGGCCATTTAAAATTCTGAATACTCTGTAGTTGTCCTTTTTTCCTTTCCCATCTGACATTAGTAATGCTTTTAACATCAACTAAAAATTTATTTATGTCAGTTTCTTCCTTAAAGGCCTCATCCAAAATTTTATCAAAACTATCTAAATCCAGTTACATTCTGTAATAACTACCTCATTACTAGGCATTCTGCTGTCAAACTCATTTCTCCTAGCCTCCAAGGCCTTAACCTGATCATCTTCTCCTTTCAAAGGAGGAACAAACCTATTAAAATCCGATGAAACTAGGCTTATCTTAGCCTCTATCTGATTTAGTTTACCCTTAAAGAAAGACAAAGATATATTTACCTTTTTTATTTCATCTTCCACCTCTATCACAATCTCTTGTAAATCTGACCTGTGCTACTGCAAAGAGGCTAGTTTCTCAAACAATTGTACCCTAGGAGACCATGTGACAAAGTAAGGGTTCAAAATAGAAATATACCCTATTACTTAAGCATGCAAGATGGGCAATTTATTATATGCATTCAGGATGATATTTTTTTTATCTTTTAATATATCAATCCTATGGTGAAGAATGCTCCTTAATACATTTATGACCACCTAATTGTCCTTTTTGGCCACATCCTCTGTTTTAACCTCTTCCTTTGTTTCAAACTTCTCTTCTATCTGCAGAGGCTTCCTTGAGGGCACATATACAACTTCAAGTTTTTCTTGTAATTGCCTAGTCATGTCAGTAATTAATTTATCCTATTGATGTATCTTAATATGACATAATTCCCTATCTTTTGCCAGGGCACTAGCCTCCCCAATTAAGACACCACACTTTTCAAACAACTACTTTGTTTTATCCTCATTTAGGTGTGCCCAATGCATCATGATTTGGGAAATCTCAAGATCTCTAGTGTTTTGTACTATCCACACCATTTGATTTCCAACCATACTCTCCTAAATATTCAAAAGTTGAGGCTTCTAGTCTTTTGGACATAAATTCCACATGGAAAATGCTTGTGATTTTGGACTATATCCAAACCCTTTGATCATGTCACCCATTTGGATTTCACTTGCCATCTTTAGATCTAGCTTCTTTCTGATTTGATCTATAATAAATGTTGAGGCTAGATCCTAGCCTTCAACAAGCAATATTCCACTATTCAAGACCATATTTCTAGCCTCATCAGGACAAACATCCTCACTTTCTAGATCATATGTTTGCAAAGCTAGAAGAGCCTCATTGGTTACTATTTCTTCACCATCTAATTTCAGTTGTTCCCCGATCTGCTCCTTTTTATGCCACCTTAATAAATCTTTAAACTCATTTGTTTTTATAAAATTATCATCACTCAAAAACTGTTGTTGGTGAAGCAATCTTTCATCAATACATGCTCTGAGAGGCAATTAGATGTTTTCCTCTACTTCTTGCTGCTGTCTCTTTCCTTTTCTGATTTCTTTTCTCAAATTTTGATCATACAATCTATTTCCAGGAACAAGAGTACTTATCCTATCTCCTTTTTTCTCTTTTCTTGCATAAGATGTATGACCAAGGTTAACTTTTTTCCTTTTGGTAGCAGGCTCCTCTATATCATCAGGTTGTGAAACCTTAGTCATGTCTATGATATGCCCCTATTCTCCCTGTATCTGAGTTGCCTCTACAACATTTTATTGTGGTTGATCAATTTGAGGTGGATGGACATATTCTCCATCACTCTCACTCTCATACTTAGATTCTAAATATTGAGGTTCTTTTCCCCCTTTCTTCACATCCAAAACTCTATCTAATTTCTCACAGAGTGTGTAAAAGTGATCTATCATAGCTTTAATTTTCTCAAAATATAGCAAGTCTAGAAAAAATAAAAATGATAATCCATTTATTTTTATTTGTTTCTCTAAATGCAGTAACTCTTGAATTCTCTCTCTCCTAGTTCTCACTTCATCTTCATCAAGTATATTCCTAGAAGCATCCTCCTCCACACAAAGAGCATGCACATATGTGTTCGGTATGGTAGGAGTTAGGAGTTTATTAGCTCCTGCAATAAATCCCTCTAAATCAATATATCTATATAATATTTCCCCCATTTTGCAACTTTCCAACCATCCACTCACTTGTTCAATAGCTCCTTTGCCAATTGTAAACTGAAAAATCTTGAATTGCCTAGGGGTTAATGTTCCCTTCCTATGTGGTGCAAAGTGCTCATTATCTGTTAACAATATTTACCAAATGAAATCCATAGATATAACTCTTGATGGTACATGATATGGTAGGACATGAGGAGGATGTGTGCACCCATATACTCTGATCATAGTAAAATTCTCTTCTAAAAAGAAGTCTCCCCAATTGTGGTCACCCTCCCATTTATCAACATATTCAAAGGGTATTAGCAACTACAACACTTTCACTGGGAGCTTAGTCTTGCTAATACCAAAACTCTGTATCAAGGGGTATATAATCTAGTTCTCAAATCCACAAAACTCACAATCCCTGGAGGTATAATTCCATATCCTAATCCAAAATTGAATAGGATTGGGCCAGTCCTGAAAGATCCTCTGAGGGTTCAAATTGTTTACATTCATGATACCATAATGAAAAAACTTAGGATCTTTACCCTTCTTCTTCATAGCTACAAACCCCTCATGCATTCTATCAATGATGTACTATATATAGTCATAGGTAGTACTAGAATGTGCATCTTACAAATCTAACACCATCATTAAAACTCCAGAATTTATCTTCTCAGCTCCTCCATCTATACCCAACACTCTACACAAAGCATATGCAATGTACTTGATATAGAAATGTAAATCTTTGAAAAAGTAGGGTGCAGTTCCCGGTATAGGGGTAATATGATTTCTAACTTCCTTAAGAATATTTTTTTGCAATTGATTTCTGGCAACCCCAGGCTATAACCTATACCTTTATTCTTGCTTGGTAATATAAATCTTGGTGGACATGGTACTATATAAACCAAAATCTTGCATAAATGAATTCCTATTTAGAATCAACAATGTTGTACCATCATTCTTTTTAATTGTCCTAGACAAAGAGTCGTAATGGTTTGCAAGACCTACAAACAAGTCTACATCTACATAGACATCAGGGATAATTAACCTACCCAAACCACTAGTCCAAGGGTTTGATATTGGGATGGCCTTATCAGAATTATTATAAAAATAGTTATATAAAGAGAAACCTGTGGAACCTGGGGTATGGGAATCTCTCATTTCACATTATTCATCTGCCAATATGTTGGCATTTACCCTCTTGTTCTGTGTAGACCCAGGAAACAACTTCAAAACTTGATTAGAGAAATTCCTTTTACCCTTAGCATCATCATCTACTTCATCGCTCTTCCCACCGGTAGAAGCCACACTAACTGCTCTACTCATCTTTCTCTATTTTCACCTCTCTTTCACCGATATTGAAAAAAATCTTCTCTCAGGACTCCTTACTCTTCTCTATGCACTAAGGACAATTCAAGAACTTTGAAAACTGGAGAATCACCTTGAAATTGATCAATTCCTACATTTTGGACACAGAAAACCTAGCAAATTCTCTGCTCTAAAACTCTGGATGTATGATGAATCATAATAAACATGTGATCATCCCTTTATGGTAACTTTTCAAAGTACTTATCTCATCATTGAAGAGACAATCAATTTCACCTTCAAGTGTACGTGTTGTGTTATTAATTGAAATCCTAGCCATAGCTCATGAATGTGATAGGAAATGAAATTCATATCAGTGTGTTTTCAGAAAAACCCTTACAAAATTTGAACAAAATGACATGTATTCAAATGATTGGTTCCTCACCAGACATCTCAGCTACCTCTTTCATACAGTAATTAATCTCTTGTATTTTCATTGGACGATGAATCTCTATGGTGTCATGTCAGCAACTGCTACCTTTTATCACTTTTCATATTTGGCGACCAAGCGACTATGCATTATCTCTTTGTCGCTGATCAAATCTCTTAACTATTAATTCTTCTAGAGATCTAGCGACTATATGATTATCTTCTCTTAGCTTAACTATGATTAAATTTTTGTGATCACACGACCAAATGAATCCAAGTCACTAGATCAAATGCCAAACTTAGAGTTTATTCAAAGACCCCACGACCACGGTTACTTTTCATCTTTTAAACTCTTATCACCAAGTCTCTAAATGTTCTTTTTACTTTATGAGACCCCACAAATACCCTTAGTCGCCCAATTGCTAAATAAAATTGCTCTTTATTATTTCCTTTGGAGACTTTGTGATATAGACCATGAAACCTTATCTTGTAATTTTAATTCGGAGACTATGTGACTAAAGCTAATCTCATTGTCGTGAGAATATTTTACTCTTATGAAAATTTGATAGAGAGTTAGAAAATACCATTGATCTTATCTCACTATGCATCTAACAACTCAGCTAAGTCACTGAGTATATTTTAAAAACCCTAAATCATTTGGAGACAATGCGACAATATTAAAATACATAGCCTTACACCCTTTAGTCTCTTAATCGCCAAATGATATTTTCCTTTTGGGAGACCATGCAACTGATACACTTTATTCTATTCACTATGGACACATGTCTCATCTTAATTGTTTGTCTCCAAATCACTGAAAAAATGTTGACTTACCATTTTTAACCAGCGACTACCTGACCACCATATATTTCAATCAACTTGCAGTTTGTCGCCAAGTCTCATAACCTTTTACTTAACTGGATTTTAAATTGGAGACTTGACGACAGAAGCATTTAACTTTTCAGTAACTGTGTTCTGATCTGGAGACCTCATGACTGAAGCAATCACCAACTCTCATGATAATTTACTAACTGCAGGATATATTGCGCGACACTGTGACTTAACCGCTTATCTCCATGTCGTCGGATGATGTTTTCCTTCATTGGGAGACTTCGCTAAGTCTCATAACTTACAAAGAATATTATTTTTCCTTTTGAGACATCCCAACAACAGTAAATCACCAAGTCTCATGACAAAATAGAATATTCTTTTAGGATTAAGCGACTCAGTGACCATTAAAAGGCACATGATCAAGGATGATGTGAAAAGTTGTCGAACAAATACCCTAGTGAGCAAAATATGCAGATTAGGTTTGACTGGATCAAAAATCTTAGAAAATAGGTTAAAATAGCTTAAATAGGTTGAAAAACCCAAATTTACTATTCATTTTCACTTTTTACTATTGATATTTTTCTTTGATCCTCTTACAACTAATAGCGATGGTGGTCCTGATTCAAGAGCACGGATTCGAGCAAGTGTGCAGATATTAGAGACCTCCTAACTACGGGCCTCCGATGAGTGGTTCAAACCTTCTTGGTGTATTTATTGCTCTCAAAATTACATTTATTGCATGTTTTTAGTGCATTTTTAGAAAATTTTTAGGTAAGATCCGCGTAGGATAGGTAAAGTGCTGCGTAGGCTTGCTAAAAGCCGCGTCCACGCTATGAAAAAATGTGTACGCATAATCCTTAACCGCATAGGAGCCAGGTTAAAATTGCAACCCAAAATAGGAAATACACCGCCTAAAAATGTCATGTTTAAAAAGCTGTGTATGATGATATAAAAGCTGCGTAGGCTTGCAAAAGGCCATCTAAGAGGTAAAGCGCCGCCTCTGCGTGGTAAAGAGCCACTTTTAAAGATTTAAAAGCTGCCTAACTTTAAAAGTCGCGTACACTTAGGCAAGTGTCACCTACCATAAATTTGGCATTTGATATAGGAAAAAAAGATGAACTCAATTCTATTGATCATCCAGATGACTTAATTAGGTTCCAAGCTAGAAAATGTTCATCCAGAATGTCGCGTTGTGTTTAGGATGGTAGAAAAGTCATAATGATGAATGTTTGATAGGTCAATCAAGTATGATTAAAAATGATTATAAATTATCCTTGTGTCTCACGATTTAGAGGTTAGGAGCAATAAGTTGATACACTCAAGTTAGAGAAAAGATAGATTTAATGTGTTGTGATTGACTTAGAATGGTTCATCAAGAGAAAAACTAACATGATGCACTTTGTTTCAAAATGTAGGAGCATTACCGCAAGCTTTGGCTGTGAGGAGTTGCGTTGTGGATTTTTGATTTAGTAGATGAGCTGACACCACCTGAGCGACGTACTATTGAGACTTGTGGTCTTAGTTTCCTTTTAGACCTCCCTCAGTTTCAGTTGAAATGAGCTTTATTGACAGTTGTGGTAGAGCATTGGCACTCTGACCATAATACCTTCCATTTACCTCTCGGTGAGATGACGATTATGCCAGAGGACGTATATCAAATTTTGAGGATCCCGACTCATGGAGAGAAGGTGTATTATGATGCAGTATATGATAGCCGTGTATGCTGATGGGTGTTTGGATATAACAGCATTGCAGATGATTGCATTACTTGGGCATAGTTTGCCTCATTCCGTACCCTACCAGCATTATTAGGAGCTATGATAGGAGGATTATTGTTGCCAGGTAGGTGAGGACGTGGTTTTGCGGTTGGATGGGGCCAAATTATAGAGGACTTGATTGCTAATCCACATAGATTGGACTAGTGTTCCTGTGTGTTGGCATAGTTATATCATGATTTGCATGAGATTTTATATCAGCGCAGTGCAGCTATTTTTGCAGGTGTAGTTTTGTTACAATTGTGGACATGGGAGCATATCCCTATTACTAGGCCAGTGTCAACATGGATCTGGGCTCATGGGTATCCATATGCATTTTTATATGATGGCATGATTGTCCAACATCGTTTGGGCAAGGTTGAGTTTTGGAGATGCACTATTGATGACATTGATCAGGTGGTTTGGAGGCCATACTTGCAGTGTGAGAGGTGGCAGGAGGATGATGATGAGTTACCTTACATTTTTTTACCTTAATGGATGATAGGCTGGTCATCTTTGGTTATTGAGAGATTTTGCTTCGGCAGAGTATTACGCTAGTTCGGTCGTATGTAGGATATGCCACAGGGTATGGCATTATATGCTCGAGTACAAGTAGAGAGATGGATGTGGGGTGCACAGGTTAACTACCAGTCAGCTTGCTTACAGATTGATTAACTAGAATATGGTGTGTGGGACATGTTACCACAGGTTGCAGACGTAGGGATGTCTATTGAGTATCGAGAGTGGTTCATGTGACATTAGTTTATGAGATTCACTGATCTAGTAGAGCCTATCCTAGATGTTGATGAGCTGTCTGAGGATGATGGAGATGGTGGAGATGGTGGTGATGATGGTGGTAGACCACACTGATGTAGAGTCCAGAGAGCACCTAGAGAGCCATGGGTATAGAGAGCAGCTGGGCCTCGGATGAGAGGCGGACATGCGAGAGGCCAAGGTGGTGTTTTCAGACAGTTGAGGTAGAGATTAGTAGGTGCACAGGGACCACAGGTTTAGGCTCTATTGAGAGTAGATGCAGATTGGGATAGACGGAGGTACATACGGGTTCAGGAGGCGAGACAAGTTCCTGGAAAGATACCACAAGTTGACCCATAGGTTAGCACAGCATAGGTTATACCACAGGTTCCTTTAGTAGCTCAGGCACCATAGGGTCCTCCAGCATCTCAGGCACCTTCGGTGTTAGATGATATAGTGCAGGATGTTTGGGGGTTACAGGCTAGGATGACCACAGTGACAGCTAGGTTAGATCAGGTCATGACCATGTTACAGTAGTTTCCTTCCACTCTAGCCCAGCTATTGACTAGTGCGAGCACTAGTCAAGCACCTCCTGGTTCATAGGATAGAGTAGGTGATAGAGATCCTGATGGCACAGGTGGGTCAGGCATAGGTTTAGATGGATCAGGTGCCCCTACTGATTTATGATACAGATATGGACCCAAGATTTGTATCATATGTATTTTTTGATCAGGACTATGATGTACCATTGATATACCATTTTTATTGATGTACCTTTGATGTATTAACTATGCTATAGACATTGTTGATGGACTTATATCTGATGATGATCTTTGATTTCTCTTTTGATGATGTTATGAGATTTCCTTTTATGCATGTCTATATGTTTCTATGATGCATTTATTTCTATTGTGCAATGGATTCAAATGTCTTAGAGTAGGACATAGATAAGTGGATGCAAATGATGCAATTTAACTCTATATGGTTTTTTTTTACCAATGTATGGATTATGCAATGCATTGAATGCAATACTTAGTGCTTATGCTAAATGAAATACATCTATCTTTTTATGTTTTTGAATGTATGCAATTGTATTTATGAGATGCAGTTCTAAATGATGATAAGGAAAATGATTAATGAATAATGTATCTTTTTATTTTATCTTTTGTCATGAATGTATAATGAATAATGATAATGAATGCAAAGGAAAATCCCATATTTGAATGACTTGAAACCAATATGATTTGATGAAATGTTTGCAACCCTTTGTCCCCCCTTGAACTTGGAAAAATTGCTAGAAAGACATGCCTTTTTGAGAACTAAACATTGAGAATGCAAGCGAGAGAGAAACAAGCAACTAAACTAACAAGCAAAAAGCAACTAATCTAACAAGAAAAAGGAAACTAATCTAACATGCAAGATGCAATGCAAATAATTGTCCTTGAGGTTTGCGAAAGGAATGCAAACTGAGGTATATTTTCATCATAGAGCATTGTGGAACTAGGAGTCCATACAATCCTTACTAGTGCCATTGCCACCATAAGAATATGAATATGACTTTCTCGTGTGTGGTAACCCCTTCTTACAAAACCAAGTACAACCCTCACTAGTTGGAAGACCAACTATGGGAGTATGAATACCAGTTTAATCAAATTCAATGTTGCAAGTAGATGTTCATATTAAGATATGGAAGATCTAAATAACCAAGGTATCCTTTTGCATAAACAAACAAAGGTTAACCCTTCATCCTCTATGAATTTCCTCTATGGTTCTTTCATGACCATCTATTTAGACTAATTCACACAAGTTAAAGAATCTTCCTCAAAACAGTCACTCAGAAGCTTAAGAAAACATCATGTCTGTTATCCTGGCCAATCTAGTCAAAACATCATTGATTAGCTAAAAAGAACATGATTAAAAAAATTTAATGAAAAAACTCATCAACGTTTCAAGTGTTTTTGAAATGTATCAAGATTTTCAAATAAGAATTCCAGATAATCTAATCATTTAAGGTGTGTTGATTTTTAATCCTGATAAAATAAGTCAAATGATGTTCAAGGATCATGTTATGCGATCAAATTGTTTAGGGTTGAACAATGATAGTTATCAAAGGTTCAAAAATGTCTCTCCTGAATCTAAAAATCTACTTCTGATATGTGACCAAAATGTTGCACTAGTGAATTCGATTAGTACCAAAAACCTATGATGTGTGCCCCCAAGTGATAAATTTGGCCAATGTGATACTTAGGGCAACTAAGCTAAGAAGGCGAAAAAATGCATCTCTGAGACTTTATTAGGACAATGCATGAATGACAGATGCAATGAGGATATGGACAAGTGAGATGAGGAAACCGCAATATGTACAAATGCAACTAGGAAAAACCTAAGGGACAAAAGGTGCCTGTTTCCAGGTTTTCACCTCTTGGGATTATTTCTCTTTTTCTCTTTTTCTCTTTTTTTGCTACCAAGGTGCCTATTGCTAGGTTTTCACCAAGGCACTTTTTTTTTTCTCTTTTTCAAATGTTTTTGGCTTTTTGAATTTTCTGATTTTTTTGGTATTTTTGATCTTTTCTCCTTTTTTTGGTATTTTTGAATTTTCTCATGTACAAGGCTGATGCTTGACTCATCTGATACTCTTCAACTTATACTCTTTATTCTGATACTCTTTCCTCTGAATCTTGTGTGGAACCTTTTAAGATGAATGCTATTGATAGGTTCTAGCAATTCATCACCATCACAATCAGCCAATTTGTAGGTCCCTGTTCCAAATGAAGAAACAATGACAAAAGGACCAAGCCAATTTGCTTCCCACTTTCCTTTCTTTTCTCTATCAGCCTAATTTTTTGGATTTTCTCTCAATACTAAATCTCCTATTTGAAAGTTTCTTGGCTTGATATGTTTTTTATAGTTCCTGAAAATGCAATTCTGATACACTTTCAAATGATCATAACCTTGAGTTTGATGTTCATCAAACAATTCCAATTGTTGAAGGTGGGCAACTCTATAATCCTCATCTGTTATTAATCCATGCAATGAAACTCTAAGGGATGGTATTTCAACTTCTAAAGGAAGAACAACTTTGGCCCCATAAACCAAAGAAAAAGGTGTAGCTCCTATTGGGGTTTGAATAATAGTCCTATAGGTCCATAATGTTGTATTGATTTGAAGGTGCCAATCCTTTCCTGATTTTCCAATGGATCTCTTAAGTATTTTCAGTATGTTCTTGTTAGTGGCTTCTGCTTGTCCATTACCTTGGGGATAGTAAATGGATGAAGAGTGATGTGTAATGTGGAATGTGTCACAAAGTTCATCAATATCTTTGTTCTTAAACTATTTTCCATTATCTTTGATGATGGCATGAGGAATGTCGTATCTACAAATGATATGATTTAGGATAAACATGGAAATTTGTTTTCCTGTTGTAGTTGATAAAGGGACAACTTCAACCCATTTAGTAAAGTATTCTGTCACTGTGATTATATACTTGTGTCTGTTTGAATATGGTGGATAAATCATGCCAATTAGTTCAAAACCCCATTGATAAAATGGCCATGGTGTGACAAAAGGGTTTAATTCTTGTGCTGGTGCATGAATCAAGTTTCCATGGTATTGACATTTCTTGCAAACTTTAACATATTGATAAGCATCTCATTCTAAGGTTTTCAAAAAGTACCCCATACGTAAGATTTTCTTAGCTAGGTTTAAACCATTTGAATGTGACCCACAAATCCCCTTGTGGACATCTTTTAAAGCTAATATTGATTCATCTTCCTCTAGACATCTAAGGAGTGTTCCATCAAGACCTTTGTGATACAATGTGTCAGAAATAATAGTATAACGGGTTGCTTGTCTTATGAAGTTTCACTTTTGAGTGTGGGTTTGGTCTATAGGTAGGGTTTGATTTTTGAGATAAGCATAGATAGGTCCATACCACGGAGAGTCATGTCCATGTAAAAGGGAAATAATTTGGGTCCCAGGTAGGTCAAATGTTAGTTTCAAAAATTCTTCCACCAAGAACTCAAACTTTTCATTTTGATTGGGTAGCTGAAGTAAAGATGCCAAAGTAGCCATTGCATCGGCTTCTCTATTCTTGTCTCTTGGAATTTGTACAAAAGTAATTAAAGAAAAGTATGTCTTCCAATTGTCCACCAAGTTCTTGTAAGGCAACAATTTTTCATCCTTAGTATTATACTCATCATTAACTTGATTAATGACTAATTGAGAGTCCCCATACACCTGTAACTCTATGACATTCCATTCCAAAGTTGTCTTGATTCCTATGACCAAAGCTTCATACTCTGCTATGTTATTGGTGCAAGGGAACAATAACTTGTAAGATTTTGGGATTGTGAAACCTTGTGGTGTAATCAAAAGAATGCCTGCTCCACTGCCATTTTTGGTATATGATCCATCAAAGTATAGAGTCCATGTCTTTGTTTCGACATTCACAATTGCAGAATCTTGTAATTCAACTTGTATAGGATGTGTAGATTCTTGAGGATAATCAGCCAATTTATCAGCTATAATTTGACCTATGATTGCTTTTCTATCAACATATTCAATGTCAAATTCACTAAGTACCATGACCCACTTCGCAATCCTTCTAGTTAAAGTTGTTTTGCTAAGTAAGTATTTCAAGGGATCAATTTTAGCTATTAGTTTCACCTTATGTAACAAAATATAGTGTCTTAAATTTTGAGAGGCAAATACCATTGCTAGGCAAGCCCTTTCCATGAAGCTATAATTTAACTCATATTTGATCAAGGTTCTACTCAAATAGTAGATAACTCTTTCTTTTCCTTCATCATCCTCTTGTGCCAAAAGGACTCCCAAAGATTTTTCTATTGTTAAAATGTAGAGTAATAAAGGTTTCCCTTGAATTGGTGACATTAAGATAGGAGGATTTATCAAGTATGTTTTCAACAATAAAAAGACTTTGTCACACTCCTCATCCCATGTGAAGATGGTGTCTTTATGTAGTAATCTGGTGAAAGAATGACATTTTTCCACCAATTGAGAAATAAACCTTCTTATAGATTGAATTATTCCTTGAAGTGACCTCATTTGACTAATATTCTTTGGAATGTCCATGTCCATTATTGGTTGTACCTTTTCAGGATCTACTTCAATGCCTTTTGCTAAAACAATGTATCCTAGGAGTTTTCCAGATTGCACCCCAAAAGCACATTTCTTTGGGTTAAGTCTCACCTTGAATTTTTCTAACCTTGTAAAAATCTTGTCAAGTATGGATATATGATCTTTTCTTTCATGTGACTTACCTAAAATGTCATCCACATAATCTTCCATAAAGGTGTGCATCATATCATGGAAAATGGTAGTCATGGCTCTTTGGTAAGTGGCTCTGGCATTTTTAAGACTGAAGGGAATTACATTCCAACAAAAGGTACCCTATGGGCATGTAAAAGTTGTCTCCTCTTGATCCTCAGGTGCTATGAAAATTTTATTATACCCATTGAATCCATCGATAAGTGAAAGCATAGAATGACCTACCGTGAGGTTCACAATAGCATCAATGCTAGGTAAGGGAAAGTCATCTTTCAGACAAGCAGGGTTTAAATCTTTGAAATCTTTACAAACTCTTATTGTTTTATCATGTTTGGTAATAGGTACAATATTGGAGATCCATTCGGCATATGCTATTACTCTTATAAATCCTTCTTTGAGCAATTTCTCCAATTCAACCTTAACTAATATGGCTATGTGTGGATGTATTTTTCTCAACTTCTGATTTACGGGCTTAACACCTGGTTTCACATTTAAGTGATGCATTATGAAACTTGGATCTAATTTGGGCATGTCGGCATATGACCATGCAAAGTTGATTTGTTTCACTTGAAATAATGCAATGAACTCTTCTCTTTCCAAAGAACTCAAAGATGCTGCTAAGTGAATGAATTTAGGATCCTTTTATGTTCCAATGTTGACCTTTTATGTGGGTTCAATAAGTATAGGTGATCTTTCATCTTTGTGAGTTGGCAAGGTGTCCATCCTTTCTCCCTTAGGTGCCACAGTTGGGTTTTCACCTTTGAAAACATCCTTTATTTTTACTTTTTTTGGGTCTAGCACTGCCACATGGTGGTTTTCAACACTAGACCTTCTCATTTTTTTGTATATTTCCTCTTCATTTTTTGGATTAAAAGGTTGAACACCTACCCCTATCATCATGTCTAGAGTGAGTTCATTGGTGGAAGAATTAGGTTCAACCACATTGATGTATAAAGCCATTGAATTGTCATTTGGGAAGTAGAGTAAGTCATTTGACTCAGACAGATCCCAATCGATAAGTTTGGGATGTATTAAGGATAAATAATCATTGAATGGGTTTTCATTTGAAGGAGTTAAGGACATGACTTCATTGGATGCTTCATACATTGTATCATCAAGGTCTATGACATGTGCCTCTTCTAGATGGTCCATGGAAGAAGGATCAAAATCCTCTCCATCAAAGTCCTATAAGATTTCTATGGGAAAGAAAGCATGTGGATTAAACACTAGGGTAGAATCTCCCACCCATGAAGTTACCCAAGGTTCACCTACCCATTGAGTAAAAAGATGTGCTTGTCCTATGTTGACTTGTTGAGGCTCACTTGTTGTTTGAGTTGAACTCAAACCTTGAGCCATATGTTCTTCATTCTCAACTTTAGGAGGAATTGCGTAAGTGTGAATGGCATCAACCTCTATGTCATGACAAGATTCTTTAGACAAGGAATCCCACTCATAGTCTCTAGAATCATCTTCACTTTCAGAACCTATCATATGGATATATGCACAAAAATCATGGACGGGACTTGAACTTTCTCCTTTATGTTGAAAACCTATGCCGGATTTCTCTTCTTTGGCTCTCCAAACGGGTTCAATAGGTTCTAAAAACCCTCTATGTCGACTCCTAAGGGTCCTCTTCCCTTATACCCCATTTTCTTCATAATATCAAATCCTTTTCCATTTTGATCAGTTTGGATATTGATATGTTGCACCCTTTCATTGGGATTAGCTGAATTATCATCCTCTTTATAGAGCCATTGTAATACCTCATCATCTTCTTTGTCTAATTCTTGTTTGTCACATTCCCTC
>MU224608.1:1105828-1126288 GCA_018584345.1 Thuja plicata | reverse complement strand
GAGTTAATTTTACATTGTTTTTCAAATTGATGCATTAGGTCACTCATCTTTTCATAATGATCTTTCTTAGTTTGTTCTCTTTCTTCCTTAGTGGGTTTAGAAGATTCCAATCTCAATGTTTAAGTCTGAACTGAAGTATCCTTTGAATTTGAACCCTCATAACTCATCTTTTCTTTTCCCTTAGTTGATGTAGTTGAGTTAGTTTGAATAGGGTTAGGAGTAGTTGTGACTTTTGATGTTGGTTCTAGTTTTTCTTCTTTGGCTTCTTCCATGGTAATATCAGGGATAACTCTTTCCCTATTATGAGGAATATACAATTCATGACTTGGCTTTAAAGCATTGTAATATTGGAATGGGTTTGAATCTCCCCCAATTGTGATCTCCTCCCCTAGGTATGGAAATTTCATGCATTGGTGATATGTAGAAGGTACCACTTGCATCTCATGTATCCAAAGCCTTCCTAGTAAGATGTTGTAGGTCAATTTCATGTCAAGGACTTGACATATAGTGTCTTTTTTTATAGGTCCCACTTGAATGGGTAGAACGATCATACCCTTTGAAGATCTTTCCTCTTCATCATAAGCCTTAATAGTTATTTTCTTATTTGGATCAATGGAAGACTCGGATAAACCTAATGACTTGACAAGGTTTAAAGTGAAAATATTTAGACCAGCTCCACCATCTATGAGAACTCTCTTGACCCTATGTCTTTGGATTAAAACCTCTATATGCTAGGGTAATTTTTGAGGATGTGTGATAGACATGTCATCTTGTTCTAAAAAGGAAAGGCAATGAGGGGCTATGAGGTGTCCCAGAATGTTCTAAAATTTGTCTTCCTCCAAGTTTATAGGAACCGTGGTCTCACATAAGGCCTTTTCCAAAATCTCTTTGTGATTAGGAGATAGTTTTAGCAACTCCAAAATTGAAATTTGGGCGGGAGTCTTTTGTAATTGGTCCACCAAACTATAAGGTTTTGTGTTGGGTGTTGTTTGTTTAGCCATAATAGTTGGTGCCTTGGAACTGATAGTAATAGGAGTAACTCCTTGTAAGGTAACCTTTGAGGCTTGCCCCCTTGTGATGGCATTAACAGACCCTTGAATAGGTTGGTCCTTAACCACACCAACATTGATGGTATTGTCATAAGTATGGGAAAAGTTGACATTATGACTACTTTTTACATTATTTTCATTGTTTCCTCCATTGTTGGAATTAGAAGATTTTCCCTTTTCATGCTTATAAAAAGGAGTCTTAAAGGCTATGTGATCTTCATTATTTTGAGGTCCATCCACCTTTATCACACCATTGTCTATGAGATCTTGTACCACATGTTTGAGACATAAATAATCATTGGTCTTATGTCCCCTATTTCGATGATAGTCACAATGGTTGTTCTCATTCCACCAATTTGGCTTGATGTGTCATTCGTAGGGTTGAGCCTTTGGTAGATCAATAAGCTTATTTTCAATAAGTGTCCTTAATGAATTTTCCAATGGTTCACCCAAAGTAGTGAATATCCTCTTGGGTGTAGGTGCAAAGAACGGTTTAGGCTTAGAAGCCCCTTGATTATTTCTAAAGTTGTTATTAGTGTTGTTGTTGAAGGGCACTTTGGGTGCTTGATTCACATTATTGGCTTGAGCTGAGTTTTGAGTGAGGTTGAAAAGGATAGCTTTTAAATTATTAGCCTCCACCACTCCATCTTTAACCACTCCTTTATTGTTGTTGTTATTCCTTATCCAATATCGATTGTTGTTGTTGTTGTTGTTGTTGTTGTTGTTATTGTTATTTCGATTTTGATTGTTGTTGGAGTTATTGTTGTTGTTGTTACTTTTGTAATCTTTGTAGAGTTTAATTTATCAACTTTTCACCAATACCTCTTCAGTTGTCACTCCATTCTTGATTAAGTCTTGGAATTACATAGGACATTGTAGCCTTAATCGATAGTTTATTTCATGATTTAGGCTATTCACAAAGATATCCATCATTTCCTTTTCGGGTACACTTCGAGGGTATCTAGCAAATACTGCCCTCCATCATTGTAGGAAAAGTAGGAATCCCTCTGCAATCTCTTTGTTTGGTATTACATAGATTTAGCATTGTAACCTCGTGTTTGATGTTATAAGAATAGTGGGTTAAAAATTTAGAGGCCAATTCCTCAAAGGTCCTAATACGAGAGGGTAATTTTGAAAACCACTCCATTGCCATGCCTCCCAAACTTCTATGGAATAACCTCAAAAGGTAAGTTGTGTCATGCATGAACTCTAGACTTAGGGCACAAAATTCCCTTAAGTGATCTTGGGGATAAGACTTCCCTTCATATTTATCATATTTCGGATAAACAGCATTTGTTGGAAATGGTATCATGACCAAAGACTTGTCAAAAGGAAAAGGACACAAGGCTTCAATAGAAAAAGTTTTAGGAGCCCCACCTTGTTTCAAAGTGTCCAATTGTAGTTGAAAAAGCTGGAGTTGTTTGTTCATGATATCAATGGGGTTAGCCTCTACTTCTTCTTTCTTGAGTTTGGCAAAATTATAATCATGTGGAAGTTTGAGACCCGTTTGTGCTAGGTCTAGGAAGTACTTCTATTTATCCTTTTCTAGTACTTTTTCCACAAGTTTCATAAAGAAAGGGCTTTTCATAGCCTTGGTAACCTTTTCATTGGTTAGTTCTTCCTCATTTGGGTCCATATTGCCCCCATTGTTGGTGTTATTCATCCCTTGATTGTTAGGGTCTATGTTTGTCCCTCCATTGATATTGGTGTTGGATCCTTTGTTGTTACGATCAATATTTCCTTGTTTGGTTAAATCCTTGTTCACATGATTAATATGATTAGGATCTATATGACCGAATGGAAAATACATCCTCGGTTCTATTTATTTGATGGTTCCGTCTACAGGATTTGTGTAAAAGGGATCACTTAGGAAGGGACACTCTTGTCTCAAATAAGACCCATCTAATTGTATGGTAGCTTTTATGTAATGGGATCAAGTGAAAATAGGCATTAACATATGTCAAAATGAAGATCCTAGGTTTTAAAACTCGTCCAATGACCAATCCATGCACGAATTTGCAAAATGCTTAGAAATGGCAGATTCTAATCATGACAGGTGTTCTTAGTGATAGACCGTCCAAAAGGGTATCCAAAAATCAAATTTCCTTTTTCTTAAACTTTTGGCAGATACCCATTGTTTTCCTTTTAATATTTTTAGGTGACTCTTACCTGTGTGTAGGCAGCCTTTAATTGATACTACATGGTTATTGGAAAATCTCTACGCACCACTCTGCAGATGGCAGGTAGCATTTCTCTGTTGTTAGGCATTTTTGGAATATTGTTACGTGGCTCTTTCTAGTTATCATGCATTTGTTTGATGTTGTCACGCGGCATTTTATGTTTGGCAAGTGGCCCATCTTTGTTTGTAAGTGGCTCTTCAATGATTGTACGCGGTGTTTTACTAATTAGAACTAATTTTTTCAATTTTAATAGTGTTTTCAGGGTTTAAAATTTTAATGTCTATGATCAGATTTATCAAACAGTATTCTTGTATGAAAATGAAATCCAAACTCAACACACACGTAATATTTGCATCATGTCCCTAAAAAGCATAGTAAAAGTGTATGTTCTTGGATGTTTCAACAGGTTTGTACAATAATATCTTCCAAGCAGTCTACCTTAGCCTCAACAAATTTGGCTTTTAAACATGGCTCTACAAAGTTAGGTTTACTATTTTACCAGGTCTCAACCTATTCTGGTCTAAACCTTGACAAGATCTTTTACCCCTTTGAGGGCTTCCCACATGCACAAAAGTATGATTTTGCACAATCACGAAGGACTACTAGAGGAAGTGAGGATGACTTGCACAAGTTTTGAGTCAATTTCCAATTAAGGATAAGTGCATTATTTATAGTGGGTCAGACGATATTGTGATAAAAGTAAGTATCTCCCACTTTGGGTCGTTCCCTCTCACCATCCTCATAAGGCAATTCTTGGGAGGCAGGCCCTTTAAAGCTCTAATTAGCTAGCATGTTCATAAAAAGTGGGAATTGAACTTGGTCCATCAAGTTTGGGAATTTGATTCACTCAAAGAGTGAAGAGCATATCCCTATTGTCTTCCTTTTGTTCCAAACACTTTAAACAACTTTGTTCATTTTTCAACCCCTTAACAAGGAGGCTCTTAGAATAGAAATGTGTGGTTCAATTTGCCTATCCTTGTCCTTCTACCAAATTGGCTTTGCACGTTTGGCTTTTTGATTCACTTCAAAAAGTGAAGAGCATATGCCTAATGCTTGTTCAATTTGGATGAAATAAGGGATTTTTTATTTATGCTAGATTTAAATAAAGCCACAATTTAATCAAATGCAAGCTTGATGAGAGAAATACCTGATTTTGAAGCTAGCAAAGGGATAGGCACATTTTTTAGTATTTTAGCTTGTTTATACTCACCTAGTGGCGATCGTTCCCACTCCAACTCCTCCAACAAATTTAGTCAACACAAAGCACAACAAAGTGAAGAAAACTTGAAAACCTTAAAGATACCAAAAACCTCCTAAAATCTCCTTTAAATGAATGATTTATGGATTAAAGATTTTAAAGAAAGTAAGAATGCAAATTATTCAAAGAGTAGGAAATTTTTTCTTATATGCAAAGAACACCTTAATATAATTATCTTATAAATGTTCTTCTTCAAACAAGCTCTCTAACAAATTTGCATTATGAATCTATTTATCATTTTTGGTTTTAGCTCTTACCTCTTTGCTAGGCCTTGAGATTCTTTTCTCTTGTTTCTGCACCTTTGGGTGGTTTTTCATCTGCAGAACAAGAAAACACAGAGAATTATAAAAGTGACAGAATTAACCAAAAATTGATTTAAAGAAAAAGTTGCCACACGACATTTTATAGCTAAACAGTGGCTAAAAAATGTTAGTAAGCGGTGCTTTAAACTTTTGAAGCGGCTTTTAACTTTTACTACGCGGCGCTTAAAATATAACAGGGAGAAAAATAAACATAACAAGCGGCACATAAAGTATAAAGAGCAGTCAGAAATTGTTGGTAAGCGGCTGTTCAAAGTTCATAGGAAGTGCACTTTATCTAACAAGCAGTCTAATTTATCTCCCACGCGGTAGCATAAATAAAGACAGAGATTATTCACACTTTTCAAGCGGCATTTTGGTGTTTGTAGATGGCTCTTTGCATTGTATACGCGGCTCTTCTCCTATTTTATGCAAGAAAAACACCAAAAACAAAGAAAATAGACCAAATAATATGATAAAAATGTCAATACAGAGGCTTAGGGCCCCACAGTGGGCGCCATTATGTGTGTAAGAAAATACACCTTCAAGAAATTAAGAATGTAAGCAACAATTCTATTGAAAGATAAACAAGTTAATCTAAGAATTGAAACTAAACAAACTATATCATCTCATGGTTCTCTATCCAAGCTTTGTTAAGAGAGCTCTCAGGCTTAATCTCTCTCAAGGACAATCCTATAATGAGATATGTATGAAATTTAAATGCTCAAATCTAGTTAGAATGCTCAAAATGCTCAAAAATGCTCCAAGATCATAAGAGAAAAAAGAAAATGCTCGTAAACATGATATCCTAAATGAAATGCAAATGCTAAAACTCTCTCAAAAGCTCTCAATTTCTCATCAATATGCCTATAATAAGGATGCTTTTTCTCTTGAATTCTTTGATTCCAAACACAAAGGAAATTGCTTGTATTTATAGCATTTTCCCAAGGGTAGGGGGTAGAGTTAGTTGATCATGATCAAAGCTTGGTTAAGTCAAAAGCTTTGAGGTGTTTGCAAATGCGGGGAAAGTTGGTTGGTTGTCTCAAAGAATTAGGAATTAAATAAATCCATCATTTAATTAAATTATCCATGGAAGGGTGATTGGGTTGGATTTAATCTTTTTGATTTGAACTATACAATTGAAAAATCAGTTGCATAATTTGATTAATCTCTTTAGGCTTGAATTTAATTATTTGATCTTTTAATTTGATTTGAATTTTGTTCCTTTGATTTGATAAATGTCCATTTGATTTGCATTGAGATGATATTATGAAGTATTTGGCTAAGATTTATAATTTGGAATGCTTGAGATACACCTTGTAAATTTTAGGTGTTTACATATACAAGACACAGAAAAAACCAGACAGTTTTATAGACTCCCCAACAAGAAGCGGATGATATTTATAGAAATTTATAGCCCAAGAGGGTAGGTTCCTTTCCTTCAAAGACAGACGGCTATGAATGGAAGAGGAAGCACCATAATCAAGGATAATTTTTTTTCAAACAATAGACCCAACCTTAGAGTAGAAAATAGATGAAAAAAGACCAAGAATAGACATAGAAAAACATGAACCAACCATGCAAAACAACATGAAGCACGCATAAAAATGAAACACAGATGAAACAAAAGAAAGAAGAAAGAAAAAAAAGTGGAAAAACAAAAGGAAAAGACCAAGGGCCTACCTGAACCTCAAAATGTCGAATGGAAGGACCTGCAAATGCTTCAATATATCACCTAAATACTCCACCATACTTGATGAACACACCTCTACACCTTCTAGCCCAAACATTTTTCTTAGAAAACAAATCACTTCGCTCTCTAGAAAAGTTTTCCATAATGAAACTTGTTTGTGGTTAGTGTAAAAATGACATGGTAAAATACCTCAAGTAATTCCTAGGAAAGCACATTAATTACCAAAAGTAACTTTGAGAAACACATTGGCAGTCAGGATCTGGGCCGAAAAACACCTAATGGTCATCCCTCTTCTGAAGAAAAATAAAATTATCATTGGGCACAAAATATCTTGAATCACCTACTTGGGAACGACACTCCAAGAGATAGATCCTAGAAGAAAAAACAAACACAAAAGGGAGACCAAGACCAGGGAAGACCAAAAGAGCCTGGAAGAAACAAGGAACCAAGCCAAAAAAAAAAGAAAGCAAAGGAAAAACCGAAAAGGGAAAAGAAGAAGAAAAAGAAAAGGGGGACATGACATTTTGCACACAAAATGAAGGGAAGGGTATGCAGGGCATAAAAAATGGTGACTCACTGGGACAGATGCTTTGTTCATTTGAGAACTCCAAAACTCTGGTTGAAACAAAGGGGACATTATCATCAGAAGAGAAGTGGGGTCACGTTGTGACTCCAGAATCGGGGAAGCTTTATGAGGTTTTGATATTGATCTCCTCCCTTGTATGTGTCCTAGGTGTCAGATGAATGGATGAAGATAGAACATGGTGAGAGAGATGACAAGGAAAATGCACTAACATAGCAAAACTGGCACATTACAGATGTTTCTTGTTTTCCTAAGATCCAAATCTTTCCGCTCCTAACACCTTTATCTTCTTTTTTCTTAGCTGAATGGAAGAGGCAGTACTTCTTTCACCAAGGTCCTCAAGCTTAGCTTGTTACAATGGCGGTAATTCTTTCACCTCATCATTCTTTTGATTATTGAGTTGAGCAAGAAAATCTAGCTTGGGGAAAATCTTCAAGTAATATTTTTTTTGCTTAGGCGCCCCTCACAGAGAGTGTAGTAGATCTATCTTTCTCTTAGCCCCTTTATTTCTTAGTATTTAAATAATTCCCTCTTTAGAAATCAAAGCCAACCTTTATTCTCCAAGGGAGAAACAATAATATCAAGATTAGAAAATAACCTCCGACGTAAAAAATCTTGTGTGAAGAACTTCTCAGGATGAGGATAAAGCCAGGCTCATTTACCTTCTAGATCTAGACCACTAAAATGAGTGAGGGGAATTTATCAACTTATGTGACCATTATGCAAAGCATACCATTCCAACAGGAGAGGGAAAAACACCGGGGAAACCTAAAAGAAAAGAAACCAAAAAGGAAGAAGAAGAAGAAGAAGAAGAAGAAGAAGAAGAAAGGACATACAGGACAACAAAGGACCAAGGCAAAAATCTCCCACAACTATTTACAAGGGAGGGTGTGCTGGAGAGACACACCTAAAGGCTACTAACAAAGGGTATTTACATATGATACATCTCCCACATGGGAGTTCATTCTTCCAGCTTACTCAAAGTAATGTTTAAGGAACTACCCATTGAAAGGCAGTGGGATAACTTCTACAGTTAAGGAACTGAGGTGGTATGTGTTGGATCCACATATTTTGGAAATTTGATAAGGTATGAGCCAAAGCCTCTAGAACTTGGTATGTTTAACTTTCTTCTCCCGGGCCTTGTCCCACAACAAGACCATGTCTGAGAGTTGAAAAGATTTGAATTGGGCTCTTTTGTCAAACCAATGTTTGACTATGACTTGGTGCTTTACAAAATGTTCTAGTGCATGATCTCTTTGTTCTTCTAATCATACCAAGTTAAGGAGATGCACCTCAAAAATGTTATCCTGATTATTAAACTCTTTCACAAACTTTAAGACCAAGATTTTTAGGTTCATAGGAAACATTAGATTTAGTCCATACACTAGATGAAATGTGGAAGTCCCCAAAGTGGCCTTGATTCAGATGCAGTGTTCCCACAAGGAAAACCTTAGTTTTTTATACCAATCTTGGGGATTCCTTTTGAGTAGGTGTTTGATTTCCTCTAAATGGTTCTTGTTGTTTGATTCTTCTACCCCATTGTCCTGCGAGTAGTAATTAATGGAAAACTTGAGGGTGAAACCCCTATCATAGGCCCACTCTAGTAATTGAGAAGAGGAAAATGCTAGGCCGTTATCACATATGAAGGAAAAAGGAATTCCAAACCTAGTGACTATGTTTTCTTCGATAAAATGGATCACTACATCTACAGTGTTGTTTTGGCATAGTACATCCTCAGTCAATTGGGTGCAATAATTAGTCAGAGTTAAAATATACCAGTGGATCATTGTCGAGTTGGGATTTATCTCTCCTTTAAAATCAAATGCACATGGGTGAAAGGTCTTGCATCAAACACAGGTTGGAGAGGCATTGTCAGATTCTCCCTTGAAGTGGCACTTTGGCAGGTGTGGCATTTCATCATGTGTTCATAGACATATTGAAAAACATGGGGTGAACAATACTCATCCTGAAGAATTTGATGATTGGTAGCATTGACTGACCCATGTCCAGTCCCAAGATAACTGTGGAATTATTCTATCATTTTTGCAGCATATTCTCGGTCAAGAAACGGGAGGTATACAGCTTCATATTTCCTTTAGAATAGGGTCCCATTTTTATCATGAAGTGTATGCTCTTTAGCTAGAGATCCTGACATTTACTAGGGAGGAGCCCTTCTAGGCACTGGTTATTTAGCATAAGGTGTACCAAGTCCACATACCAAGGGTCCTAAGTGATGGATTTCATGGTTTAGGTGTGGTATTCGATATGTGTGTGGGCTTCATCCATAGCTTTGCATATTCCTTTTCCTCGAACAAGTTTCATAGGTTGCATATCTAGATGATATTTTTGGAGGATAGCCATCCACTTTGCCCAATGCTCACCTAGTTTGCTATAAAGTAATAAAGATTTGATAGCCTAGTCAAGGGGAATGGCATGCACTTTTCTATGAGGGATGTAATGTAGGAATTTCTTAACTACTTGGACGAGGGAAAATGCTTTTTTTTTCAGAGGTGAATATTGTACCTTTGCATTCTTGAAAGGGGAGCTCATGAAAGTAATGGGTCGCTCTTCCCCTTCTATCTTTTGGGTTAATACGGAAACCACAAAGTGAGTAGAGGAAAAATAATATATATGAAATGAGATAGAATAATCTGGGCTAGCTAGGATAAGGGCCTCCATGATAGCCTATTTGATCTGGGAAAAATCATATTTTGCCTTCGGACTCCACTCAATTTTTGTATCCTTATTCATCATATCATTTAGAGGTTTTACAACCTTGGTGAAACCAGTGATAAAATACCAGACAAAATTGATCTTCCCAAAGAAATACCTCATCTCCTTCTTACTACCCAAAATTTGTAGTCTTAGCAGTGCTTCAACTCGCTCAATGTAAATAGATATACCCATTTTTGAAATCATATGTCTTAGCAATTTTCCCTATATTACTCTGAATATGCATTTCTTTGGGTTGAGGGATATGCTGAACCAGTGGCACCTTTTGAAAATCTTAGCAAGATGGGTTGGGTGATCATATCTCTCGAGACAAAACACAGTTAAATCATCCATATAGATGATTATACATTTATTGACCAAGCCTTTGTCAGCTATGTCTATGGATTTCTGGAATGTGGCCCTAGCGTTAATCAACCCAAAAAGCATTCTTTTATAGGCAAAAATTTGCCACTTCATGGTGAATGCCATTTTGGATTTGTCTTCAAATTTAACCATAACCTGATTATATCCAGAGTATCCATCTAGAAAGCACATCATCTGAGAGTTGTTAACAATTTATAATACCTCATCCAGCAAGGGAAGGGGGTTATTATCTTTCTTCAAGGCTTTATTTATATTCTAGAAGTCGAAACACAGTCGGATTTCCCCATTCTTCTTTCAGACTGGTACTAGATTGGCCATCCACGTGGTATGTCAGATTGGGAAGATTGTCGAGGCGGCTAATAGCTTCTGAACCTCTTGATGGATAAGAGGCTCAATCAGGAGATTGATTGGCCTTTGTTTTTTTCGGAAGGGATTGGCATCCAGCTTCAGAGGGATGGTGTGTGTCATGATAGAAGTATCATAGGTCTTGAGATCTTTGTATCACTAGGAGATTACATCAATATATTCTCAGAGGACTGTGAGAATATTCTCTTTCTCTTTGGGAGAGAAAGAGGTGCCAATGTGAACAATTCTCTCTTCAACGCACATTGCGATATTTACCTTTTCATATCTTGCCCCATCTGGGGTTCATGATTCTCTATCCTAATCTCATGAGTCAGAGTCAAAGAACCATTCAAGGGAAATCATCCCCTTATGGATGGTGTTCATAGTGTACATGTGAGTTAATACAACTTCATAAAATTAGGACAATTAAGCACAATTCTATTGAAAGAAATAAACAAATTAATCTAAAGAATTGCATTTAAAATCTATAACATCTCATGGTTCTCTAACTAGGCTTTGCAAGTACAGCTCTCATCCTTAACCTCTACTAGTGACCTTCCTAGAATGAGAAATTGATGATAAAATTCCTAATCTAGCTCTCAATTCTCTAAAATTTGATACAAAATGGATTCAAATGCTCTCATAAAATGATAAGATCTCTCGATTTACTATGAAATTCTCTCACTATTGCTCAAAATTCTATGAAATTGCCTATAATGAGGATGCTTTTCTTTCAAATTTTCTAGGATATGCTTATTCTTGAAAATGGCTTATATTTATAGTAAAATACCAAGGGTAGGGGGTAGAGTGAATTGATAATGGGTTAATCCTTGGTTGAGTTTGATCTCTCAAATAGTTTCAAATAAGGGGACCATTTAAATTTTTTCCTCAAAGGGTGGGACAAAATGAGTGGAGGAGATTTTGAAGGGTAAATGAGAGGTTGAGATGCAAAATTTGAGTGATCAATGTGCAACTATGTTCTAAATTCTCATTGGCTCTTTTATTTGTGTTGAAAATATATTAGGATTTTAATTAATTCAATCATTTAATTAATTTATCCATGTAAGGAATAGGTTCATTTTGATTTTTGATTTAAACTATACAATTAATTGATTATTTAATCAATTGCATAATTTAATTAATCCTTTTAGGCTTGTATTTAATTTTTGATTTCATGATCAATTAATCCCTTGATTTAAATTTGATTTAATCCACTTTGATTGATAAATATCCATTGGAATTTGATTTTGATCCATTTTGAAGAATTTTGATGAGATTGGCTGAGATTTGCAAATTTTGATGATACTAAGACACCTGGTCAATTTTAGGTGTCTACAAATGCCCCTCTTTGAATTGATGTGTGAAGCACATCGATTCAAAGAAAATTGCATGTCATGATCACTGATTTGATATTGATTGATTATTTGATACAAGTGCTCTAACACTAATAACCTGATTGATTGGAAACCTGATTGATTTGATGCACTAATTTGATTTGCTGATAAAAACCTAATTCACAACTTCGATTTGAAATTCTGATTGATAACCCTGATTCACAACTCAGATTTGAAACTCTAATTGATAAGATACAGAATGCCCCACTGATAAAATTTTGAATTTTTAATGCCCCAGATTTAATATAGAACGCTAATTTGATGATCTGAAGATATATGCCCCCGCAAAAATGAAAACATTTTGATGTCCTGATGCTAATAGGACGAGTTTGATGTAAAAAGTATAATCAAATGATTTCATTTTTGAAAACACTAAGAAGAATGATGATAAGATCACAATATGCCTCAGTGTGCATAAAATGTAGATTTAGGTCTCAGGGGGTAAAAATATTTCCAAAATTAGGTCAAAATAGCTTAAATAGGTTGAAAAACCCAAATTTATTATTCATTTTCACTTTTTACTATTGAGATTTTTCTATGATTCTGCTGTGATTGAGAGCAATGGTGGTACCTATCTAAGAGAATCAATTCAAGAGAGTGCACTAGTATCAGAGACCTCCTAAATATGGACCTTCGGTGAGTGATTTGAACATTTATGGTGCATTTATTACTCTTTTTGATAGCATTTATTATCATTTTTTATTCTTTCTAGATTAGGTTTAGCAAAATTCTGCTTAGGAGCTTTTAAATGATGTGTATGGTAGTGAAATGTCATATCCCTATAGTCAAATGATGCATATGAAGTGTTAAACACCGCATAGTAGTTAGGTTAAAATGGACAACCCATGTTTGCAATGACGCATTGGAAACCCCTTTGCAAAATTAAGATTTAAATGATGCGTAGAATAGTTTGAATGACGCGTAGAATTTTCAAATGTCACATTTGCTACTAAGAAATGCCTCCCAAATTTTAAATTATGCTTATGATGTTTTCAATGACGCGTAACATGAATTGACCCTTCTGCTTAATCAAGTGACACGTACTATGATAGTTGATGATAACCTTATTTAGGATAGAACAAGTTGTATTTGATTGATCGTCTGGATGAGTAGATTGATTGCCAAGATAAAAATATGTGATTCCATGATATTTACTTAGTGTTTAGGATATTAGAATAATCATACCAGTGGATGTTTGATGTGTCAATCAGATTGATTAAAAAATATTTGAAATTGATCCCTTCTCAAGATCTAGAGGTCAGGAATAATAGGTTGATATGCTCAAAAAGAGAAAAAAAATAGATTTAATATGTTTGATTGACTTAGAATGATCCACTAATAGAAATATACTAATATAATTCACTTCATTTGGAAAATCTAGGCACATTACCGTAAGTTATATGTATGGAATGTAGCATGTTGGGTATTCGATCTAGTTGATGAGATAACCTCTCCAAAGAGATGGATGATCAAGACATGTGGGATCGTATTCCTTCCTGATCTTCATCGGTTTCAACTGAACTAAGGTTTATTGATAGGTATTACAGAGCATTGGCACTCTGACCATAATACTTTCCATCTACCCCTCAGTGAGATGACCATCACGCCAGAGGATGTATACATATTGTTAATGATCCCAACCCATGGAGAGTAGGTTTACTGCGATCAGGTCTACGATGGTAGCACATGTAGATGAGTGTTCAGAGATGGAACTATTAGTGATGATAGCATTACATGGGTGCAATTTTCTTCATTTCCTACTTTTCCATCTTTGCTAGGAGCAGTGATTGGCGGACTTCTCTTACCAGACAAGAGAGTTCGTGTATTTTTAGTTAGATGGGGCCGCATACTAGAGGAATTGATTGCCCATCCTCAGAGATTAGATTGGGGATCTTGCTTGCTAGCCTAGTTATATCATGATTTACATGAGGTTGTGTATAGGCATAGTGCAACTATATCTATGGGTGTAGTTTGGTTACAACTATGGACTTGGGAGCTTATTTTGATCAGCAGACCTATATCAGCATGAGTGCAAGGTCGAGGATATCCATATGAATTTCTATATGATGGAATGATTGTCCAACATTGTCTAGGCAAGGTTGACTTCTGGCGTCGGACTATCGACAATATTGATTAGGTTGTATGGAGAATGTACTTGGTCTACGAGGGATAGAGAGAGGATGATGACGATCTTTCATATATATTTTCCCCTCAGTGGATGATCGGTCAATCACTCCTTTGTATAGAGAGATTCTTCTTTGGGAAAGTCCTCCGAGAGTATGGACATGTGCAGGATATGCCGCAGGGTATGGCATTATATGCAAGAGTACAAGTAGCATAATCCATGTTGGGAGCTCAAGTAGATTATTAGTTTGCATGTGTAGAGATTGAGTGACTAGGCCATGTCAGATGGGGATATGATGGAGCATGTGAACGATGCAGGTATGTTCACTGAGTATCGAGAGTGGTTTTCTTGGCATAGATTCATGAGATTCACAAATCTGGTAGAGCCCATTCCTGATATTGATGAGTTCTCTACTGATGATGGAGATGGAGATGAAGGTGGTGATGGTGGTAGGAGACCATGGAGGTAGAGAGTATAGAGATTACCTATGGCTCCTTAGGGACAAAGAGCTGCAAGACCACGGATGTAGGGTGGACATGTGAGAGCTCGAGGTGGTGGGTTAAGATAGCCTAGATAGAGGTGGGTACAAGTACTGATGCAGAGATAGGTTCAAGCCATTCTAGCTACACCTTGGGCTAGATAGAGATAGAGACAAGTATAGAAAGCCAAATAGGTTCCTTTACAAGGTTGGATTCCATAGAGACCAACATCTCTATAGAGATAGATGTTGGAGATTTGATTTTGAATAGTTGATTGATAGTATGTTTGTCATTGATGACAACATATAATACACAGTAGTACTTCTGTATGTACTTATCAATATGATGACATGAAGACCAGCATAGATAGATACATGTTTTTGACATGTTTCCTATGCTATTTTCATACACGCAGACTCAGATATGAAGTTTCAATAAAGATATGTAATTCTGTTATTGACGGTTACAGTTCTGGAAGAATAACAATTTAAGGCCGATGTATGTAACATGTTGATCAAGTTGCACCTATCTTCAGGATATGCGTGTGCATATTCATGATGAGTTATGAGTTGTTGATATTAATCTAAATGCGCCAAACATATTTCAAGAAGATTGAAAAGTTATGATTAATTTGGTGAAGCCGACTTAGTGAAGCGACACGTCTGTTCAGCATTGACTTGTGCGGTTGTAATTGTGCTTGTGTGCTTAGTAGAGCTGACAAAGATGTTATGAAGAGTTGTCTAACAGGTCCCATGATCTCATACTTGGGGTATGTACTTATAGAAGGTCATTTGTGATAAGAAGAGTTGCAAAAGCCAGAGATTGACAAGCAGAGTAGAGTGTTGATGCAATAGAGATATATTTATCATATATTGATAATATAGATGTTTATAGTGAAGCATTCAGAATATAGATTATATTCTTATACTACTTTAAAAGAGGTTAAAGTATTGGCACATAAAAGGAACTTATCAGACAAGCTGTGTCACAAACAGTAGTTCATCTTGTTGATACAATGTGTATCAAATAACCAGAAGGTTGTAGCCTTGACCACTTGGATAGTGAGTCCTCCACCCCTAATAGGGTTACATGTAAAAGACTCCTAACAAGGTCAGACCCTTAACCAGGTCACCATACTACTGCATTGTATTGTACAACTCCTAATAGGGTTGAAATATCTTTTAACAGTGAATACTACAAATAGTATAGTTCTTTGTGGGTACTAATTCCCACTGGAGTTTTTACCATTTGGTTTCCCCATAACCAAATTGATGTGTTGAGTAATGTGTTATCTGAATGTGCATTTAATTTATATCAATTTGGATTAATAAGTACAAAAGTTTTAAATTTATAGATAACTGATACACCCCCCCCGCTCAGTTATCTCTAAAGTATTCAAACAATTGGTATCAGAGCCAAGTGCCTTGGAGAAGAAGCCTAACAGCTTAAGGTAGATCAAGATGGCATACTTCAAAAAATACAGCCCTAAGTTTAATGGAGAGAACTATTTGGATTTGAAGAAAAAAATGGTAACACATCTACAATGCATTGGATTTGAGATCTTTGAGATTGCTACACAAGAGGTTGAAATTCCATCTTTGAAAGACCTTGCAAAGGATGATGCTGCTAGAAGACAAAAGGAAACATTTACCAATAATGCAATTTCCAAAGAAGCCCTAATCAGTGCCTTATCTGATAGTGAATTTTTTGAAATCAAGAAAATTGACAAATCACATATCATATGGAAGTATTTAGAAGACATGTTTGAAGGAGATGTTCAAGAAAAGAATGCACGCAGGAAGACATGGAAGAAGAAATACAACAGTCTTGAGATGTTACCAGACGAAAAAATTAGAGATTACAATTAGAGGATAAATGATGTAGTATCCAGAATCAGGAACAATGGTGGTAAAATATCAAAAGAAGATATAATGGATAAGTTATTAACTACTTTGACATCAGACTATGAAAACAAGATCAGTATTCTAGAGGAAACTATGCAATTCTCACAAGACTTCAAGAGAGAGACTTTGATCAGTAAGCTCTCTACATTTGAGATATCAAGATTGAAGAATGACCCTAAGAGTGAAACAGCCTTCAAAACTTCAATCCACGATAAGAAATCCTCACACATCTCTAGTCATAATGAGAATGAATAAACTGATGAAGAGTTAGAAGAGATAATTGCCATGATTGCTAAGAGAGAAAAGAAAAGAAAAGGAAAGTATGAAGGAAAACTTCCATTCAAGTGTTTTTCATGTAATAAGATTGGTCACTTTGCATCTAAGTGTCCCACAAGAGTCAAGAAGTTTAGATCTAATTATAAACCTAAGTATAGAAAGGAATGTTACCATGCTAAAGAAGGTGTAACCGATGAAGATTTGGGAGAAGATGAAATTGGATTCGTTGCACTTAAAGATATGGAAGGATTTCTTGAAGAAATGGACATTGCAAATAATGAAGAAGAACAAGAACTAGCCCTAATTTCCAAAGCAGATGTAAGAATTGATTGGATCATTGATAGTGGATGCTCACACCACATGAAAGGTGATAAAGATATATTTTTTCATCTAGATAAATAAAAAGGTAGTATGGTTAGATTTGGAGATAGCACTCCTAAACCTATCATAGGCAGAGGTTCCATCACCTTGGATGGAAAGAATAAGATAGATGATGTTATATATGTTGATGGATTACATCATAACTTGCTGAGTGTTGGACAGCTACTTGACAAAGGCTATCATTTGGAGTTCAAAGACAACAAGTGCATCATTAGCAACAAGGATGGAGACATGATTACATTAGGCTCTAAAACAAAAGGTAATGTTTTTTGGCTCAATTCATATGTAAGTTGTTTTGTTGCAAAAATAGATGACAGTTGGTTATGGCACAAGAGACTCTGTCATATCAATTTTGAAAATATAGTAAAAATCAGTAATGTCAAGGCAGTTAGAGACCTACCAAGCATTGCAAGACCAGTTGACACAATATGCAGGGAATGTGTTATGGGTAAACATGTTAGGAGTTTATTCAGAAGCAAGCAGACCTCAGCTAAAAATAAGTTGGACTTAGTGCATACAGATTTATGCGGTCCTACTCAAACAAGATCATACTATGGTGAAAGGTACTTTATTTTGTTTGTTGATGATTTTTCCAGGATGATGTGGGTTTCTTTCTTAAAAGAGAAGTCAGAAGACTTTGAGAAGTTCAAAATATTCAAAGCTAAGGTTGAGAATGAATCTGGAATAAAACTAAAACTTTTAAGATCAGATAGAGGAGGAGAATTCACCTCTGACTAGTTTTATGACTACTGTGAAGAACATGGAATAAAAAGGCATTTGAGTGCCCCTAGAACACCTCAGAAAAATGGAATTGTAGAAAGGGGGAACAAGATCATACTGGATATAGCACGCACCATGATGATTGAAGGAAAAGTGATACACACCTATTGGAGAGATGCAGTGAACACAACAGTGTATACCATCAATAGAACTCAATTGAGACCAGGCATGAACAAGACACCCTATGAACTTTGGTTTGGCAATATACCCATAGTGAAATATTTTAGAATATTTGGTAGCAAGTGCTACATCAAGAGAGATGACAGTGTTGGTAAGTTTGATGCTAGAAGTGATGAAGGTATTTTTCTTGGTTACTCCATAAAAATCAAAGCATGCAGATGTTTCAATTTAAGATTAAATTATATAATTGAAAGCACACATATTAAGATTGATGAGAAGTTTACGATCCAAGAAAGGTATTATGATTATGCACCTTTGATTGAAGAAGAACCCAGACATAACAGTAAGGATACTATGATTGAAGAAATGTTTGATTGCATTGATGTCTCATGCAATGACCCTAATTCATGCAATGAAGAACAATAGATAATAGAGGAAGAATTCACATCTAAAGTTCCTAATTTTACATCCAGATACCACTCTAAAAATGATATCATTGGAGATTAGAGTAGCACTGTTTTGACCAGATCAAAAGCAAAGAATCTAAAAGTGGATGAAGAGGTATGTTTAGTTTCACAGATTGAACCTTTAAGTGTTGAAGATGCATGTAATGATTCTGATTGGAAAAATGCAATGAAAGAAGAACTAAATCAGATAATCAAGAATGACACATGGGAATTGGTTCCTAGACCAAGTGATAAAAATGTGATTGGAACAAAGTGGATTTTCAGAAACAAATGAATGAAGAAGGTACAGTAATAAGAAACAAAGCAAGATTAGTAAGTAAATAATATGCACAAAAATAAGGAATAGACTACACTAATACATTTGCCCCTGTAAGTAGACTGGAAGCCATAAAATTATTTTTGGCATATGCAACAATAAATTTTTTTAAAGTTTATCAAATGGATGTCAAATCAGCCTTTTTGAATGGTTACTTAAAAGAAGAAGTCTACATAGAATAGCCTGAAGGATTTAACCTTTTAGATAGACTAGACATGGTATGCAGACTAAAGAAAGCACTTAATGGACTCAAATAGGCCCCAGGAGCGTGGTATGAAGGATTAGATGGATATCTCACCAAGATTGGATTCAAGAAAGGAGCAGCACATTGCAACTTGTTCATAAGAGAAACACTTGATGGATTACTATTAGTTGCAATATTTGTTGATGACATTATCTTTGGAGGTAATGATAAGCTCAGTAAAGCATTTGCAAAAGAAATGCAGAATGAATTTGAAATGAGTATGATTGGTCCTATAAAATACTTTTTGGGATTAAATGTAAAACAAACAGATAAAGGAATATTCATTAATTAGTCAAAATATGTGAAAGAAATATTGAAAACCTTCATGATGGAGGATTGCAAGCTAGTATGCACTCCTATGATCATAGGAAGTAAACATTCAAAAGATGATGACTCCACAGCAATTGATAAAACATTGTACAAATCTATGATTGGAAAGCTTATCTATCTAACTCAATAAAGACCTGACATATCTAGTGCAGTTGGCATTGTTGGAAGATTTGTAGCTGAGCCCAAGCATAATCAATTAATGGTAATCAAGAGGATATTTATATATCTTAAGGGAACTATAGACTATGGTTTATGGTATCCTAAATCTGAGAATACACAACTTCATGTGTATACTGATGCAGATTGGGAAGGTTGTATTGATGATAGAAAGAGAACTTTAGGAGGAGTAGTATTTCTTGGAGAAAGGTTGGTATCTTGGACAAGCAAGAAGAAAAATTGTATTTCTTAGTCAACGACAGAAGCAGAATATGTTGCAGCAGCACTAAACTGTACAATAATTGTTTGAATCAAGCAAATGGTTAAAGAATTTGGTAATTAGGTTGACTATCCTATTATTATTCATTGTGATAACACCAGTACTATTAACATGTCTAAGAACCCTATGATGCATGCAAAGAAAAAACACATAGAGATCAAGTACCATTTTCTGAGAGAAAAAATTGCAGACAAGGAAGTGATATTGGATTATGTAAACACAAAAGATTAGCTAGCAGACATTTTCACAAAGCCTTTAGCAAAGGATACTTTTGAGTATCAAAGGGAGAAGTTGGGAGTCATTCCCTCTCCTAAGTCTGATTAGAAAAAGTAGCAAGTACATTAGTCCTGTGTGACTGATGAATGGTTGACTACTCTACTTCTGGAGTAGTACCTGTGCATAATGGTTTATGGCACCCTTTGCCATTGCTGTCAATGGGGGAGTATGTACCAGTAAAAAAAAGACAAAAAAGGAACACATACAAGGAGCTTATACTATGGGGGAGTAAAGGAACAGAGTAGGGAAGTATGACAATGGGGGAGTATTCAGAGAATACACAGTACATGAAACTGCAGCAATATAGATGAATCTTTGTTGAGGATATTGAGAAGATTGTATTAGAAAGAAGATACCATGAATAGAAGTTGTTTTTATATCATATGTTGCCATCAATGCCAAAGGGGGAGATTGTTGGAGATTTGATTC
>MU224608.1:1090303-1105778 GCA_018584345.1 Thuja plicata | reverse complement strand
GCCAAAGGGGGAGATTGTTGGAGATTTGATTCTGAACAGTTGATTGATAGTATGTTTGTCATTGATGACAACATATAATACACAGTAGTACTTTTGTATGTACTTATCAATATGATGACATGAAGACTAGAATGGATAGATACATTTTGTTGACATGTTTTCTATGCTATGTTCATATGTGTAGACTCAGATATGAAGTTTCAGTAAAGATATGTAATTCTGTTATTGACAGTTACAGTTCTCGAAGAATAACGGTTTATGGTCGACGTATGTAATGTGTTAATCAAGTTGTGCCTATCTTAAGGATATGCATGTGTATATTCATGATGAGTTATGATTTTTTGATATTCAAGAAGATTGAAAAGTTATGATTAATTTGGTGAAGCCGACTTAGTGAAGCAACGCGTCTGTTTAGCATTGACTTGCACATTTGTAATTGTGCTTGCGCGCTTAGTAGAGCTAACAAAGATGTTATGAAGAGTTGTCTAATAGGTCCCATGATCTCAAACTTGGGGTATGTACTTATAGAAGGTCATTTGTGATAAGAAGAGTTGTGAAAGCCAGAGATTGACAAGCAGAGAAAAGTGTTGATGCAGCAGAGCTATATTTATCATATGTTGATAATATAGATGTTTATGTTGAAGCATTCAGAATACATATTAGATTGTTATACTACTTTACAAGAGATTAAAGCATCGGTGCATAAAAGGAACTGATCAGACAAGCAGTGTCACAAACAATAATTCATCTTGTTGATACAGTGTGTATCAAATAACCAGAAGGTTGTAGCCTTCACCACTTGGACAGTGAGTCCTTGGATAGTGAGTCCTCCACCCCTAATAGGGTTACATGTAAAAGACTCCTAATAGGGTTAGACCCTTAACCAGGTCACTATACTACTAGATTATATTGTACAACTCCTAATAGGGTTGAAATATCTTTTAACATGGACTACTACAAATAGTATAGTTCTTTGTGGGTACTAATTCCCACCGGGGTTTTTACCATTTGGTTTCCCTATAACCAAATTGATGTGTTGATTAATGTGTTATCTTAATGTGAATTTAATTTATATCAATCTAGATTAATAAGTACAAAATTTTTAAATTTATAGATAACGGATTCACCCCCCCCCTCTCAGTTATCTCTGAAGTATTCTAACAATAGATACTGCCTCACATAGATCCACAGGTTAGCTCAATATAGGTTAAGGGTGTACCTCAAATCCATTTGATACCATAGGTACCATTAGCACCTCAGGCACCTCTAGTTCCTCCTATTGTTGATAGCTTAATACAGGATGTGCGAGGATTATAGGCAGGGATGAGTGCAGTGACTGGATGCTTGGATCAGGTGACTAGGATGTTATAGTATTTCTTGGCTACGATGTCTCAGTTACCTAAAAGTGCTAGCATGATTTAGGCACCACCTTCCACTCAGGATAGAGTAGGTGATAGGGGTCCCGATGGGTCACGGGATGGATCAGGTGTTGCTGGAGATGGATCAGGTGCCTCGGCTAGGTCTTGACATATATATGAGCTTGATATCTAGATATTGCATTGATTTATCATATGGAGCTTTGATCAGGACTATTGTATCAATCCTTTTTTTATGTATCTTTGATATACTGATTTTTTATAGACATTTAATGATGGACATTTATCTATGATGCTCTTTGACTGACTCCCCTTTGATATAGATATGAGATGTGAGATTTCTTTATATGCATATCTACATGACACCTATGATGCACTTCTTTTTTATTTATGATATTGATGCAATGTGTTAGATTATGACATAGATATATGGATGTAAATGATGATTATGCAACTATTTCTATATGATTTTGATTGTATCGTGATGTATGGTTTATGCAATGCAATGATATGGATGCAGTACTTAGTGCAATGGTAAAATTAATGCAACTATCTTTTTGAATTTAGATGTATGAAACTTAGTTTAAGAAATGCATTTCTACAAGATGAAGGATAAATGAATAATCATTAATGTATCTTTTCTTTTGTTTTTCTCAAGATATGTATAAATAATGATTAATGATTAATGATTAATGCTATGAATGAATGCAAAAGATAATCTCACATAATTGATTTGAAATTAGTGAATTTGATATAACCCCCAAAAATGATGAACCCCTTGTACTTGGAAAAAATTACTCTAAATAATGCAATTAATCTAACATTAATATGCAATGCAATGCAACTAAAGCTCACTAGGTTTTTCTGAAAGAACTGCAAAAGGGATATATTTTTACCATTGAGCATTGTGGAAATAGGAGTTGATACAGTCCTTACTGGTGCCACTGCAACCATAAGAATATGAACATGAATTTCATCTCAGTTGGTAACCTCATTTAGGAACCTAGTACAACCCTTACTAGTTGAATGACCAACTATGGGAGTATGAATACCGGTTTCAATGGATTCAATGTTGCAAGTGGATTTTGGTATTAAGATATTGAAGGTCTAAATAGCCAAGGTATCCTTTTGCATAAACAAACAATGGTTAATCCTCCTTCCTATATGAATGTCCTCGATGGTTCTTTGAGGACCATGTCCTTAGAAAAATTTACACAAGTTAAAGAATCTCCCTCAAAATAGTCACACAAAATCCAATAAAACATCATGTCTCCATCATCACCAATCTAGTCGAAACATCATTGATTAGCTAAAACGAAACGACTCAAAAAATTTAATGCAAAACTCATTAAAAATTTCAAGTGTATCGTAATGTATCAAGATTTTCAAAAATAATTCCAAACATTCTAATCATTTACGATGTTGTCAATTTTTAAGCCTGATAAAATAAGTCAATGAAACTCAAGGATCATGTTGTAGCATCAAAACTATTTAGGTTTTGAACAATGATATCCATCAAAGGTTCCAAAATATCTCCTCTGAATCTAAAAATCTTCTTCTCTTGTGTGACCAAGATGTTTCACTTTTGATTTAGTTTGGTACCAAAATCCATGATGTTTACCCCTAATTGATAAATGTGGTCAATATGAAACTTAGGGAAAATGAAACCTAAAATGCAACAATGCAGCTGAAAGACTTTATTATGACTATGCACAAATGGCTGATGTAATGAGTATATGTACAAGATGAGATGGTGAAAGGCAATATGTACAAATGTGACTAGGAAAGACCTAAGGGACAAAAGGTGTCTGTTTCCAGGTTTTCACCTTTTGGGGTTATTGATCTTTTTAACTTATTTGATTTTTTTGCTACCAAGGCGCCTATTGCTAGGTTTTCACCAAGGCACTTTTCTCTTTTTCAAAAAAAAAAATTTAAATTTTTTTTTATCATCAAGGCACCTATTTGCGAGGTTTTCACAAAGACAACATTTTTTTTATTTTTCAATGTTTTTGATTTCTTCATGCTCAATTTTCTCCCTTTTCAGATTTTTCTGCTTTTCCAATGTTTTTGGCTTTTTGATCTTTTCTCCTTTTTTTTGGATTTTTACTTTTTCACATGTACAAAGAAGATGCTAACTCATCTGATACTCTTTAATCTGATACTCTCTCATATGATTAGGTATGAAACCTCTTTAAATTGATTCTATTAATGGGTTGTTGCAACTCATCTCCTTCACAATCAACTAGTTTGTATGTTCGTGTTCTAAAAGAAGAAAAAATTACAAAAGGATCAAGCCAATTTGGTTCCCATTTTCCTTTCTTCTCCCTATCTACCTGATTTTTAGGGTTTTCTCTTAACGCTAAGTCTCCCACTTGAAAGGATCTTGGTTTGATGTCCTTGTTGTAATTTCTTGAAATTCAATTTTGATACAGTTTCAAATGATCATATGCTTGTGTTTGATCTTCATCTAAAAATTCCAATTGTTGAATTCGGGCAACCCTATAATCCTCATCTGTGATTAATCCATGTAGTGACACTTTTAGGGATGGTATTTCAACTTCTAAGGGTAGAACAACTTTGGACCCATAAACCAAGGAAAATGGTGTAGCTCCTATTGGTGTACGGATGCTAGTTCTATATACCCACAATGACGGGTTTATCTAAATATGCCAATCTCTTCCTAACTTGTCAACCGATATTTTCAATATTTTGATGATATTCTTGTTTGTAGCTTTGACTTGTCCATTACCTTAAGGATAGTAAATGGAGGAAGAATGGTGAATAACATGAAATGTTTCACAAAGTTCATCCACATCTTTATTCTTGAATTTTTTTCCATTGTCCGTAATCGTGGCATGAGGAATACAATATCAACAAATGACATGATTAAGGATAAACATGGAAATTTGTTTTCCCATGGTAGTTGTCAAAGGAATGACCTCTACCCACTTAGTGAAATATTTTGTTGCTGTGAGGATATACTTTTGTCCATTAGAAGATGGTGGGTAAATCATGCCAATTAGATCAAAACCCCATTGATAAAATGGCCATGGTGTGACAAAAGGATGTAATTCTTGCGTAGGTACATGGATCATGTCGCTATGATATTGGCATTTAGCACAAACTTTCACAAATTGACAAGCATCTTTTTATAAGGTTTTCCAAAAATACCCCATGCAAAGGATTTTCTTTGCTAAATTTAATCCACTAAAATGCAACCCACAAATACCCTTGTGGACATCTCTTAAAGCTAACCTAGATTCATCTTCCTCTAGACATCTAAGGAGCGTTCTGTCAAGACCCTTATGATATAATGTGTCTGATAGGATGGTATAACAAGCCAATTTTCTTATGAAATGTCATTTTTGGGCTCGGGTTTGGTCCAAAGGTAAGGTTTGGTTTTTAAGATAAGTGTAAATCGGTCCATACCAAGGTGAGTCATGTCCATTAATAAAGGAAATAATTTGGGTATCGGGTAATTCAAATGCCAATTTTGCCAACTCTTCCACCAATAATTCATAACTCACATTCTGGTAAGGCATTTGGAGTAATGAAGCTAAAGTAGACAATGCATCAGCTGCTCTATTTTTGTCTCTTGGAATTTGCTCAAAGGTAATCAAAGAAAAATATTTTTTCCAATCATCCACAATCCTTTTATATGGCATCAATTTTTCATCTTTGGTATTGTATTCATCATTGATTTGGTTGATGACTAATTGAGTGTCTCCATAAACTTGTAATTTCATGACATTCCATTCCAAATCCATTTTGAGACCTATGACCAAAGCTTCATATTTAGAAATATTATTTGTGCAAGGAAACAATAGTTTGTAAGATTTTGGAATTGTGCAACCTTTAGGTGTTATTAATAGAATTCCTACCTCGGAAGCACTTTGAGTATAGGATCTATAAAAATATAGAGTCCATGTCTTTTCTTCTGCATTAACAATATTTGAATCAGGGAATCCCACTTTAATAGGATGTGTAGACTCTAAAGGATGTTTGGCCAACTGATCATCAATTACTTTCCCTAGATTTCTTTCCTATCCATTTACTCAATGTAAAACTCACTAAGTACCATCACCCACTTTGCAATTCTTCCTGTTAGGGCTGTTTTACTAAGTAGATACTTCAAAGGATCAATCCTGGCAATGAACTTCACTTTATGCATCAACATGTATTATCTAAGATTTTGAGAGGAAAACACCAAAGCTAGGTAAGCCCTTTCCATGAAGCTATAGTTCAATTCATACTTTATCAATGTTCTACTCAAGTAATAAATGGATCTTTCTTTTCCTTCATTGTCTTCTTGTGCCAATAGGACCCCTAATGATTTTTCTATTGCTGATATGTAAAGTAAAAAAGGTTTTCCTTTAATAGGTGACATTAAGATGGGTGGATTCACCAAGTAGGCTTTTAACAATGTGAAATCTTTATCACACTCTTCATCCCATGTAAAAATAGTGTCTTTATGTAGAAACCTTGTGAATGAATTGCATTTTTCCACCAATTGGGAGATGAACCTCCTTATAGATTGAAGTTTTCCTTAAAGAGATATCATTTGTCTAATACTCATAGGAATTTCCATGTCCATTATTGCTTGTACTTTCTCAGGATCTACTTGAATGCCTTTTGCAGAAACAATATAACCTAAGAGTTTGTTGAATTGTACCCCAAAAGCACACTTTTTGGGATTGAGTCTCACATTGAATTGTTCTATCCTTGTGAAAATCTTGTCTAATATTGGTAAGTGATCCTTTCTTTCATGTGATTTTTCTAGAATATCATCCACATAGTCTTCTAAAAAGGTATGCATCATATTTTGGAAGATTGTAGTCAATACTCTTTGGTAAGTTTCTCCTGCATTTTTTAGACTGAAGGGCATCACATTCCAACAAAAGGTTCCCCATGGGCATGTAAAATTTGTCTTCTCTTGGTCTTCAAGTGCAATCCAGATTTTATTGTATCCACTAAATCCATCCATCAAGGAAAGCATATAATGACCTACTATTAAGTCCACTATTGTATCAATGCTAGGTAGTGGAAATCATCTTTTGGTAAAGAAAGATTGAGATCTCTAAAATCCCTGTAAACTCTAATAGATTTTTCATGTTTTGTGACCAGTACAATGTTGGATATCCATTCTACATATGAAATTACTCTTATGAATCTAACCTTGAGGAGCTTTTCCAATTCTACTTTTACTAAAAGTGCCACATGACGCTGCATCTTTCTCATTTTTTTCTTTATGGGTTTCACATTTAAATGATGCATTATGAAGCTTGGATCTAACCCTTTCATGTTAGCATAAGACTACACAAATTTAATTTTCTTTTCTTGAAATAATTCGATGAACTCCTTCCTTTCTAATGGAATCAAAGATGCTGCTAGATGAACAAACTTAGGATCCTCTTCGGTGAAATTGTTCACTTTCTTTGTTGGTTCAATAAGGCTGGGTGATCTTTCATCTTCATTTTTTGGTAGGGCATCCAACCTCTCTTTGTTACGTGCCACAATTGGGTTTTCACATTTTGAAACATCTAATATTTTGACTTTTTTAGGTTCTAGCACTGTCACATTGTGGTTTTCACCACTAGACCTTTTCATTTTTATAATTTTTTCTTTTATTTTGTGGATTGAGAGGTTTGAACCCTACCTCTATCATCATTTCTAGATTTTATTCATTGATGGAAGAAGATGGATCAAACGCATTTAGGTATTGGGCCATTCCAAGTACATTGGGAAAGTATAATAGGTGATTGGGTTTGGATAAATCCCAATCAATGAGTTTGGGGTGCATTAAGGATAAGAATTCATTTGGAAAATTGTCATTTGAAGGGTTTAACAACATGAACTCATTTAAAGGTTCATACATTGTATCATTTAGGCCTATGACATGGGCTTACTCAAGATGTTCCATGTAAGTTGGATCAAAGTCTCCTTCACTTGAGTCCTCACTGATTTCCATGGGAAAGAATGTATGTGGATTAAATACAGCATTTGAATCATCCCCCCAACACGTACCCAAGGTTCACCTACCCATTGAATAGTCCTAGATTCTTGTAACATGTTGGATTCTTGAGGTTAAATTGACACTTGTGTAGAATTCGAGCCTTGATGTTCATTTTCTTGACTTGCAACATTGGAAATAGTTGCATATGTTTGAATAAAATCAACTTCTATGTCATGACAAGAATATTTGGAAAAGGAATCCCACTCATAATCCCTAGAATTATCTTCACTTTTAGAACCAACCATGTGCACATGTTCATGGGAATCATGCATTTGACTTGAAATTTCTCCTTTATGTTGAAAACCTATTCCGACTTTCTCTTCTTTTGCTCTCCAAGCTGGTTCAATAGGCTCTAATAATCCTCTATTTAAAACCCCTAAGGGTCCTCTTCCCTTATATCCCATATTTTGCATGATTTTTTACCCTTTCCCATATTTATCAGTTTGAATGTTGATGTGTTGTACCCTTTACATAGAATGGTTTGAAGTGTGCTCTTCCTTATAGAGCCATTGTAGTACTTCATTATCCTCCTTCTCTAAGCAAGATTTATCACTCTCTCCTACAAAATGAGCATTGTATTTATGAGGGGGATGAGCACTTGATGGCTTCTCATGTGTGCTAGGAGAGCTTGGTAAATCAAATATGGAAACATAATATTATCCCACTCCCTTGGAGTTGATTTTACATTGTTTTTCAAAGGTGTGCATCAGTTCACTCATCTATTTATATTGATCCTTCTTATCTTGTTCTCTTTCTTCCTTGGTAGGTTTCTAAGTTTCAATCTTCAATGCAGAAGTCTTAACTGAATTATCATGTGAATTTTGACCCTCATAACTCATCTTTTCCTTTCCCTTAGTTTTTGTAGTTGAGTTAGTTTGATTAGGGTTTGAGATGGAAGTAGCATTTGATGTCAACTTTGAACTTTCCTCTTTAGGATCTTCAATATTATCATTAGGGATGAATTCTTCCCTATTGTGAGGAATAAATAATTCATGAATTGGATTCAATGTGTTGCTATATTGGAAGGGATTAGAATCTCCTCCAACTGTGTTCTCCTCACCTCTATGTGGAAATTTTATGCATTGGTGATAAGTAGAAGGTACTTCTTACATCTCATGAACCTAAGGTCTTCCCAATAGAATATTATAAGTTAATTTCATGTTGAGAATTTGACATATGGTATCTTTTTTTATAGGTCCCACTTGGATAGGTAAATCAATCATGCCTTTTGAAGACCTTTCTTCCTCATTGTAAGCCTTAATGGGGATTTTCTTCTTAGGATCAATAGACAACTCGGATATCCCTAAAGACTTGACAATGTTTAATGTAAAAATATTGAGACCGATTCTCCCATCAATGAGATCTCTCTTAACCCTATGCCTTTGGATTAACACTTCTATATGCAAGGGAAGATTTTGAGGGTGGGTAATAGTCATGTCATCTTGTTCAGATAACGAAAGGCAATGAGTAGCTATGAGATGTCCCACCATATTTTGAAACTTATCCTCTTCCAAGTTTATAGGAACATTGGTTTCCACTAGGGGTTTTTCCAATATTTCTTTGTGGTTAGGAGATAGTTTCAACAACTCCAAAATAGAGATTTGTGCTTGATTTTTATACAATTGGTCCACCAAACTATAAGGCCTTATTGAAGAAGATGTTGGTTTAGGCAAAATATTTGTTAAAGTAAGACCAAAGGTTTTAGGGGAACTTCCTTGGAGGGTAACTTTAAATGCTTACCCCATAGTTACAACATTAGAGGACTCTTGAATAGGTTGTTTTTTGATTACCAGAACATATATAGTACTATCATGTCCATATAGCACATTAATAGTATTGTCATCGGTATGGGAAAAGTTTACATTGTTTTTTATTCTTGAATTGTTGCCATTGTTCCCCCCATTGTTTGAATTGGAAGATTCACCTTTTTCATGTTTTTAGAAAGGAGTCTTAAAGGTCGTATGATATTTGTTGTTTTGAGGGACTTTTACCTTTATCACACCATTGTGAATTAGTTCTTACACTACGTGTCTCAAATGCTTGCAATCATTTGTCTTATGTCCTTAATTTATATGGTATTCACAATGACTATACTCACTCCACCATGTAGGTTTGATTTGTGGCTCATATGGTTGAGCTCTAGGTAAGTCAATAAGCTTATTATAAATTAGGGTTCTTAATGCCTTCTCAAGGGGTTCACCCAAAGGTGTAAATATTCTTTTAGTAGTTGGTGTAAAGAAAGGCTTAGGTTTGTTAGCCCCTTGATTGTTCCCAAAGTTATTATTGTTATTGTTGTTGTTGAAAGGTACTTTGGGTTCTTGGGTCACATTATTAGCTTGAGAAAATCCTTTGGTAAGATTGAAAGGGGTGGCTTCAAATTGTTAGCCTCTACAAATCAATCATTCAAAGGGTTTAAGGACATGAACTCATTTGAAAATTTGTACATTGTATTGTTTGGGTCTATGACATGGGCTTCCACAAGATGTTCCATGGAAGTTGGATCAAAGTCTCCTTCAATAGAGTCCTCATTGATTTACATGGGAAAGAATGCATGTGGATTAAATAAAACATTTCAATCACCCCCCAACAAAGGTACCCAAGGTTCACCTACCCATTGACTAGTCCTAGATGCTTGTCTTATGTTGGATTCTTTAGGTTCACTTGAAACTTGTGTATAATTTGAGCCTTAATGTTCATTTTCTTGACTTGCAACGTTGGGAATAGTTGCATATGTGTAAATAAAATCAACTTCTATGTCATGAAAAGACTCTTCAGAAAAGGAATCCCACTCATAATCCCTAGAACCATCTTCACTTTTGGAACCAACCATGTGCACACGTTCATGGGAATCATGCATTGGACTTGAAATTTCTCCTTTATGTTGAAAACCTATTCTTACATTATCTTCTTTTTCTCTCCAAGCTTGTTCAATAGGCTCTAATAATCCTCTATTTTGAACTCCTAAGGGTCCTCTTCCCTTATATTCCATCTTTTGCATGATTTGATACCCTTTCCCATATTGATCAGTTTGAATTTTGATGTGTTGTACCCTTTCTATAGAATGATTTGAAGTGTCCTCTTCCTTATAGAGCCATTGTAGTACTTCATCATCCTCCTTCTTTAAGGCAGATTTGTCACTCTCTCTTACGAAATGAGCATTGTATTTATGAGGGGGATGAGCACTTGATGGCTTCCCATGTGTCCTAGGAGAGGTTTGTAAATAAAATATGGAAACAAAATATTCCCCCACTCCCTTGGAGTTGATTTTACATTATTTTTCAAAGTTGTGCATCAATTCACTCATATTTTGATATTGATCCTTCTTAGCGTGTTCTCTTTCTTCCTTGGTAGGTTTTGAGGTTTCCATCTTCAATGTAGAATTCTTAACTAAATTATCATTTGAATTTTGACCCTCATAACTCATCTTTTCCTTTCTCTTAGTTGTGGTAGTTGAGTTAGTTTGATTAGGGTTTGAGATGGAAGTAGCATTTGATGTCAACTTTGAACTTTCCTCTTTAGGATCTTCAATATTATCATTAGGGATGAATTCTTCCCTATTGTGAGGATAAAATAATTCATGAATTGGCTTCAATGTGTTGCAATATTGGAAGGGATTAGAATCTCCTCCAACTGTGTTCTCCTCACCTCTATGTGGAAATTTTATGCATTGGTGATAAGTGGAAGGTACTGCTTGCATCTCATCAATCCAAGGTCTTCCCAATCGAATATTATAATTTAATTTCATGTCAAGAACTTGACATATGGTATCTTTTTTGATAGGTCCTACTTGGATAGGTAAAACAATCATGCCATTTGAAGACCTTTCTTCCTCACGGTAAGCCTTGAAGGTGATTTTCTTCTTAGGATCAATAGATGACTTGGATATCGCTAAAGACATGACAAGGTTTAATGTACAAATATTGAGACCAGCTCCCCCATCAATGAGAACTCTCTTAACCCTATGCCTTTGGATTAACACTTCTATATGCAAGGGCAGATTTTGAGGGTGGGTAATAGACATGTCATCTTTTTCGGATAATGAAAGGCAATGAGGAGCTATGAGATGTCTCACCATATTTTAAAACTTATCCTCTTCCAAGTTTATAGGAACATTGGTTTCCGCTAGGGTTTTTTCCAATATTTATTTGTGATTAGGAGATAGTTTTGACAACTCCAAAATAAAGATTTGTGGTGGAGTTTTATGCAATTGGTCCACCAAACTATAAGGCCTTATTAAAGAATATGTTGGTTTAGCCAAAGTAGTTGTTGAAGTAAGAAAAAAGGTTTTAGGGATACTTCCTTGTAGGGTAAATTTCGCTCCTTGCCCCCTAGTTACAACATTAGAGGACTATTGAATAGGTTGTTCTCTAATTACCACAACATTGATAGTACTATCATGTCCGAATAGGGAATTAATAGTAATTTTATAGGTATGGGAAAATTTTACATTGTTGTTGCTTCTAAAATTATTTCCATTGTTCCCTCTATTGTTTGAATTGGAAGATTCACCTTTTTCATGTTTGTAGAAAGCAGTCTTAAAGGCCATGTGATCTTCATTATTTTGAGGGCCTTCTACCTTTATCACACCATTGTAAATTAGGTCTTGCACTATGTGTCTCAAATGCACGCAATCATTTGTCTTATGTCCTCGATTTCTATGGTATACATAATGACTAGAATCACTCCACCAGGTAGGTTTGATTTGTGGTTCATATGGTTGAGCTCTAGGTAAGTCAATAAGCTTATTAGCAATGAGGGTTCTTAATGCCTTCTCAAGGGGTTCAACTAAAGTTGTGAATGTTCTTTTAGGAGTTGGTGTAAAGAAATGCTTAGGTTTGTTAGCCCCTTGATTGTTCCCAAAGTTATTATTGTTATTGTTGTTGTTGAAAGGTACTTTGGGTTCTTGGGTCACATTATTATCTTGAGAAAATCCTTTGGTAAGATTGAAAGGGGTAACCTTCAAATTGTTAGCCTCTACAACTCCATCATTCACCACTCCTTTATTGTTATTCCTCATCCAAACCCGGTTATTGTTAGGAGGATTTATATTTTGTTTTTTATTGGAGGTATTTTGTTATTGTTCTTATAAAGCTTATATATGTTCAAACTCAATTGTGAGTTATGAGTTCATTATTGTTGATATCCACGCACAGCATCTAAGGAGCAGAAGGTAGAATTCATGCAAAGGTTAGAAACATAACACATCAGTTGTAAAGAACTCTCCATAATGCCAAAGACTTTAGAGAATCATTGGAATAGAGGTTATGCTTTCAGAAATGCATAAAAGTCAAGTATTGACTAAGTGACAGACCAAACCGGTGGAGTGCACACCATCGGTAAAGACAGAGATAAAGTCACAGTGATACCCAATGAGCAGAAGATAGTGTTTCCTGATGAAGAAGAATCGTAGAATGTCTGACGAGAAAGATCCAATGATGCCCAATGGACAGAGATCCTAAAGTTAACTAAAGTTGCACCTACAGAACTGGCTGTTTTTACCGGCGATGAACTGCAGAATTGACCGACAGAATAGAGAGATCAGAAAATGAAAAAATATCTAGCTCGGAGAGCTTAAGGATAGACTTAACTAGTTGTTTTATTTTTTTTATTCAACTAGAGTTAAGTAAGTTATTTAAAGATGATTTATACAGTTGGCAATAAGATAACTATGAGATAAATCAGGAGTTAAAACCATAAATCTATTTGGTTGTATTGCTTTTTAAGCCAAGAATCAAGAATCAAGAACCAAGAATTAAGGAATATCATTTCTATATAAGAGACAAGCATAATTCATTTTTGTAAGCAATCAGATACACAGGGGAGTGAATTGAGAGAAGATACTAAGAGAAACTGATGAAGGATAAACTTCATGCAGTCCTGATCAATCAAACTAAGGGAGAGCTAAAGAATTTTGTAGACACTGATACATAGTGAAGCACAACATCACAGAGCAGAAAGAGTGAAGTATAAATAAAGTGAATTGATACATTGATCAGAAAGGTATTATACATAAATAGATCTGAATATTTGCAATTCAAGTTGCATTAGAAACAAGTCATTGTGTTTCAGTTTAACCATTAAAGCATTAAGTCTCTTACCAAAGCAAGACTTAACAATCTTTTATAATTGAGGTATATCCTAATAGATTACCAAAAAGGTTGACTCATGATAGTAGCATCAGTCTTACCTAAAGCTTATTGACAATCTAAGAAGGAGGTTGATTCAAGGATGGTAGCGTAGATGCTAGATACTTAGTGACAATCTATGTATAAAAATCATCTAACAAGGTCGCACTTAACAGTGTGTTTGTAACCTTTTACAGGGTTGGATCCTAACAGGGCTCACTTCAGAAGAGTGAAAATTAGGGGTACTGGTCCCAATGGTTTTTCCCTTAACAGGGTTTCCATGTTAAAATCCTTGTGTTATGTGTGTATGGTTTATTACTTTATTTTTTTACATTTCACATGCATTTATGGATTGATTGGTATACTCTGCATATTTACTGAGTATCAGTAAATAAGTTTTATTGCTTATAGGTAATCAAGGAGAATAGGGACATACAAGGTAAACTGACAGATAGTCATTTTTCCCAAGTATTTCAAAGGCATACATCTTGTAGGGACTTAATAATCTAAGGTATATTGATTGGTGGATTAAAGTTTAAAATGAAAATAATTGATGCCACTGATTTGTACCCGCCCCCTCCCCTTTTAGTTATTACTAACAATTGGTATCAGAGCTTGTGTACTTAGACGAAATGTTTCAAGACCTAAGTAAAGATCACAAGATGAACAAACGAGATGTGCCCAAGTTGAACAAGGACAACTTTGCTTCATGGCAAAGAAGAATAAAGCTTCACTTATCAGGTATTGGCAATGATATTACTCAATACTTTGATACTGCATGTGTGTTTCCTACAAGACCATTGACAGTAGATCAATTGAGATTAAAGCATGAACATGACTGCATAGTTATAGAGCTTTCAGCCTCACTCTCTGATGCTGAATTTGAGGATGTCAAAGATTGCAAAAATGCAAAGACAATGTGGGACAAGTTGAAGCTTGTACATGGAGGTGATGCAAATTTTCTGAGAGCCAAGGTAGAAAGCCTTAGAGGAAAGCTTGATGATCTCATAATGAAAGAAGGTGAAAACATCACTCAGTACAACACAAGAATAAAAGTAGTCAATTCTATACGAGGCATTGGAGGTACACTTTAAGAGGAGATAGTGGTAAGTAAAATATTAAGAACCCTATTTCCCATATATGCTCTTAGAGTCTCTGCTATTCAAGAAATGAGAGTAGTAGAAAATAATACAGTCACTCTTGATAGCCTGATTGGTAGACTGATTTCATTTGAGATGAATAACTTTGATAATAGTGTCTTACCTAGTTTAGAGTCTGCATTCAAATCTTCTATGAGAATAAGAAAATCTAGTTATACACACTCATCTAGAAGACATAGTGAAAGAGAAAGTGAAGAAGAAGATCTAGATGAAATTGAAGCACTCATGGCAAGAATAATGCTAAGAGGTAAAGGTAAATACATAGGCAAGTTGCCACTTGTATGTTCTAATTGTAAAGAGATTGGACACTTTGCTGCAAGATGTCCTAACAAAAAAAAAGATGATAGAAGTGATAACAGATCTTTTGAGAATAAATCTGACAGAGGTGATAACAAATATTATAGAGGTTATCGAAGATCAGAAAGAAATGATACCTGAGATTACAAGGATAAAGGCAAGAAGGCTAGCTATCTAGCTCCTTGCAAAGATGAAGATACTAACATCAAACCAGATGATGATATGGAGATAGTATTTGTAGCTGTGAAGGATGATTCAGATGAAGATGAAAGGTATGAAGAAACTACACTCATATCTAAGATTAGTAAGAATGATATCTGGATTATACATAGTGGCTGAACTCACTATATGACCGGTGACAAAGAAAAGTTTAATAGTTTTGAATACTATAAAGGTGGTACAGTAAGAATGGAAAATGATTCACCTTGTCAAATTGAAGGTAAAGGAACAGTAATGCTGAATAACCTGATTAAATGTGAAAATGCTTATTGGGTAAAAGGATTG
>MU224608.1:1014412-1078798 GCA_018584345.1 Thuja plicata | reverse complement strand
ATTGACTAAGTCTGATTTTTATTAAAAATCTAAAATCTAGAAGTTACAGCTTAACTCCTAGGAAGTTGAAACCTATTCCAATCAATCTGAAAGGTACCTAAACCCTTTATACAAGTATAACTTAAAGCATAAGAAATTTAAAGTATCAAACTAATTAAACACTTGTATAAAGTAAATACCTAATTGTTAAGAAAATTACAAATTAAACAATACTATTTCTTGTATAAAGTAAATACCTAATTTTTAAGAACAAAACAAATTAAACAATACTATTTCCTAAATGTTATACTTGTATAAAGTAAATACCTAATTGTTAAGAACATTACAAATTAAACAATACTATTTCCCGGTTGTCAGCAAAAACCTAATTAATAACTCCTTTTCACAATGGCACACAGAGGACATATGGAGGTTGCAAAATGGTGCAAAGACACATAATAAAGGTTTCCAAATGGCACAAAGACAAAAATTGAAGACTGTGAAAACCTAATTATTATACTTGGCTCGGGTTTGAACAGAATACAAATGCGAATACCTAATTGATACAGAATACAAATAACTCATTTTTGTTTTTTTCAATAGAAATAACTCAGCTTTGGATTAGAATAGAAATGATAGGATATAAATTACATATACGCCACATACTTCTCGGTGAAAAAAGCTAAATGTAATTGCTAGGTGGCATAAAGCTAAACGTAAGTAATCCTAATAGGACACGGCATCTAAACACCTAATTGTTATAAAATACAGAATAGAATAACTTGGCCAAATACCAGAGATCAAAAAAATGATAGAAGTTGTTTCAAGATAGAGAATAAAACAATACAGAATACATTAATGTATCAACATTCTATTATAATAATACAACAAAAATATAGTAGTGCACAAACGTTCTGCAATAACAATACACAATACTAAAACATTCAAACAAAACATCATTCGTACTATAACATATATTTATTTCTCATGATGGATTCCAACCTGGAGTCCTGCGAAGATTGGTTGATGGAGAAGAAATAAAACTTCTAAATCCCTTCCAGCACTCCTTCAAATCCCTCCTACAGGCAGGCTCCAACCCCTTCCAGAAGAAATCTTCTTTCATAGAAAATTAATTTCTCTCTTCCCTTAAATCTTCTTTTAAAACTACAACAATATATTACCAAAAATAAAACCTCTCTTCTCATAAAATTTCCTATGCCCATCCCCTACACATAGGAAAGTCTTCCTGTAAATAGAATGGAGGAGGTGGTTGTATGGGTAATCCACCCGATGCAACCATCTCAACTATCCATCTGTTATTAATTAATGAGATGGTTTGCAAAACTATTCCCGTGAAGGGATAAACAATATTAAATAAAACTTTAATTTATATATCAAATAGATAATAAAGTTTTAAGATTATTTTACTAACCTATTTAAAATAAAAGAAATTACCAAATGCATATTAAAATAAAATATAACATAACCTTGCCATAGCCTCATAATAATTTTCCTTTACATGAATAATTTAGTATATACATATATATATAATAATATATATTTATATATGTATTCATAGGCATATGTGTGCACCCATATGCTTATCGTACATATACCATAAATAAGACATATTATTATCAATATTAAATATTATGAATATCATTATTATAAAACATATTATACACTAATCCATATTCTAAAATATATTAGATAATTACTAACATAAATTAGATTTTACCATCAAAACATTTTATTATTATTATTATTGTCGTAGACACTTTATTATTATGAGTAAAATAATACCATAAAATTTTTTATTATTATTGATATTAAAATCACATAATTTATTCACATACCAACTCATTCCTAATGAGATATGCTAATATAATAGTAGCTACTACCAAAGATAAATTACTAAATCATACCTTCAAATAAACAATGACACATCAATAATCAAAGTTGAGCATACCAAGAAGACAAGTACTAGCTACAAGATCCACAAATCCAACAAACTAAGAGATCACATAATACATCCACACAAGGGACTGACTCGCGAACTCCCCACCTAAGGATAGAAGGATCAGAGGCAGAGTTTCTTCCTGTGGAACCTGGTGATATCTCCATAACAATAACAATGATCAAGGATTTTTAGGGATCGCTCAGACCTGTGAAGCCAGGTGGAGACGATACCCGGTACTTGCAATCCTACATCACCAAGAAGAGATACATATATACATATGGATATTCATACAAATCAGATATATGCAAATAGATGACCAAGATCGATACATCGTGTGGACCTCAACTAAGTGAGTAACTATGACTTCATCCTAAGCCATGAAAACACATCAGACACATATCCATGAAACATAAAACATCATGATAATGGTTAGATTCAAATCCTTGGGTTAGATCCATAAAACATATAAAAATAGATGGTTTTCTAATCTCATAAACATATAAATAATAACCATAAATGAGCATATCAATCATATCATCATCCACAAAATATAAATGTAAATGTATAGTTCTAACTATCATAATAAAATGTCCAAGTCAAAAGTCCAAGTATTACCATAGGAGAGGGTATTACATGAGACATCTGATTCTGAATATAGTTGGCACAATTGATTGCCTTAGCCCAATAAGAAGGTTGCATAGTCTGTGACTGAAGCATACAATTTTCCATCTCCCGTAAAGTTCAGTTCTTTCTCTCAGCAACACCATTCTGATGAGGGGTGTGTGGAATTGTCAACTGATGTTGTAAACCATGCTGAGTACAAAAATCTCTGAAGGCTTGATTCACATATTCCCCCCATTGTCGGTGTGTATCCTCCTGATAGAATGACCAGATTGTTTCTCCACAAATGTCATAAAAGAACAAAAGGTATCAAAGACATCAGATTTGTACTTGAGAAAATATACCCAAGTATGACGGGAGAAGTCATCAATGTAAGTGAGCACATAGTGAGCCCCTAAAAAAGAACAAGTCAAAAAAGACATGACATCACTGTTTACAAGATGTAAAGGTGCCTTGGCACGAGTAGAATGACCTGTAGGAAAAGGGTCCCTGTGATGTTTGCCAAGGGCACAACCTGGACATACACCATCAGTACAGGAAATCAAAGGAAGCCCACTCACAAGTGCCTATGTACTCATCTACTGTAAGTATCTATAATTGACATGGCCAAAATGCTCATGCCAAAGTCTGCTCGCTGAATCTGCATGTGCCACAAGAGAGACACTAGAAGCAAAGGAACTCACGAAGCCATCAAAACTATATAGGCGAGACTGAGGATGTACACTGCCAGTGGCCACAATCAAATCAGGATAATGGAGGTCTTGAATAACCACATCATGTGGTGAGAACTCAACTATCTTTCTAGAGCTAGAATGGGAAATCTAAAAAACTAAAAGGAGGTGTGTTGAAATGTCAGGAACAAGAAGTACATCCTATAGACAACCTCTAGGGAATGAGATAGTACCAGAACCTGTAACTGTAAGCTGAACAGAGTCACCAATAGAAATATGTGAAGTATCACTGGGGGCAAGTGCAGTGACTAGCTACTAAGAGTGAGACATGGGGTGAGAAGTACCTGAATCAATAATCCAAGTGGAGCCAGAAGACAAAGCTCATGCAATAAGAGCATGTCCCTTTCCCATGGAAGAAGAAGAAGATGGCTGAGGTGAGGAGATATGATTCTATTGTAGAGCTTCCTATAAACCCTCTAAGTGTTTGCAATACCTGGAAACTAGATATCCTTCCTTGCCACAAAAACTACAAGGCTCACCATTAGATTTATAAGTCTTGGAGGAACACTCACCATACTTTGAACATTTCCCATAATTGGGACAAGGTTTGGAATCAGATCTATAAGGTGGCTTGGAGGAACTCTTACTGCCTATGGAAACCTTCTTTGGCTTTGGTGTCGGAGACTCTGGAGATGGGTGGGCAACCAAGGCTTGGTGCTATGATCCATAAAGAGAATCAAGCTGAGAGAGTTTGGCTTGCTCATGAGTTAAGCGATCACAAAACACATCAAAGGTAGACATGGTGAATCCTAGGCCCAAAGCATCCATGGTAGCATAGAATGTAGAAGAGAATACCTGAAAAGAACCATGAAGCTTGGAAAGTATCAGATAAATACACTCTATATCTGTTTTAGTCTTTCCACAACCATGTAGAGGGACCTCATAGATTTTCTTTGATTTGAAGTACCCAAAATTCATTCACCGTACCAAAGAGAGTCTGACACTTCTCCCACATCATAATAGGAGTATCATAACTATCAAGGTGAAAAAGAAGACTATCTGAAACATGGAAAGAGAGAACACCCATGGCCTCATCCATCTTATTTCTATGTTGCATGACCTCATAGGGATGAGTCAAAAAGAGCAGAATAAGATCCAAACAAGACCATAGCCCACATGACCAGAGAAGCCTAGTCATACGGGACTTCCACAAATGATAATTGTATGGAGTGAGAAGCTCGACTGATGTTGTATCTGCCATGTTGTACCTTAGCCTACTTTATTATATGTTTTCTTTTAGAACTAGATAGAAGATGTAGAAGGGTTTGTGTTTTGTGTGTTTTTCTTGTAATATATCTCAAAAAAGAGAACGCCCCCCCATATAGAGAGAAACCAAACCCTAGTGCAAATGAGAAGCTAGAAGTAGGAACAGTGTAAGAAAGGCTACTGAATAGATGTGTTAAATACCTGGTCAATTTTTTTAAAGAAGGAGATCAGATCTAAAGCGGGCTCGTCAAGAGATTTCCTATGCCTATTTGTGAGCAAGAAACGAAGTTTGTTTGCTCATTTTAGAGGCCAGAAAGTGGTGAAAAGAAGACTCCTCTTTGACTGGAAAAAACTCTAGTTTGATAGAAAAACAAGATATTGTAACCCAAACAAGGATGTTGGTGTTAGAAAGAGCTTTCCAATGGTATATGGAAGTCAAAAATTGGCTTTTGTAAGCTCCAGATAGAGCCAAAAAGGCTAAGGTGTGTAAAAAAAACTTCAAAGAATAAGATTTAGCCCCTGGGGCTTGTAGAATCCAGGCCCAAGAGCATATGAGCATGCAGGGGTTGAAAGAATAGGCGGCGGTCATTGATGGGACCGTGTAGGGGGCCAAAGGGGCTAGTGGGGGCTGAGAGCCTACTGAGCGGTGGTGGTGGTGGCGTCAGTTACGCACCCAGCGGAGGCGGAGGCAGTGGTGGTGGGCACCGGTGGTGGTGGGCGGACCCACCAATGTAAACCCGTCAGTGGCGGTGCTGGGCGGTGGGCAGACCAACCAAGGCGGTCTGCAGTGGCCACTTGGTGGCATGGCCCTTTTTTAAACGGAGGGTGGAATTTTTGCAAAAAAAATCAATAAAAATTTGATTTTTTTATATTTTTTATTTTTTTTTCCTCGAAATTTGTGCCAGGGTAGAGTAGGCAATTTTTTTTACTCAGATTGCAATATTGACAAAAAAGGTCATGCTATATATGGATTTTGGGTGATTTGGGCCTTGTTGACTCAACCGTGATGTCGATTTTGGCCCAAAGTGCTCTGAAAAATAAATTCCTTTCAAATCCACACAAGAAATGCTTGAAAAAATCTTGAAACCCTCAAATCTCCAAAACTTCAAATACTTAAGAATGGGCTACTGTAGCATGGCTCTGATACCATGTTAGAATTCATACAATTCAACCACAAAGATCCACTACTTGCAAAAAACCTGTCACAAAAGAGAAGCTTGGAGATGAGAATGTTCTGAAAGACAAAATGTTCATTCAGAGAGAGTATGAAAATACAAAGGGATCAATCCTTATAAAGGAGATCGACCACCAAGATGGTGGAGAAACCTAGGTTGCATGAATAATTAGTAAGGATTTAATTATTGTATGCCTAAATTTTAGCTTAAGTGAATAAGAAGTAAAGAGGTGACTTTAATCAATTAAATCAATAATGATTTAATTAATAAGTGAACATAAGATACCTTTTTACTCTAACACACACAACTTAGTCACTTTTTTATTAAGGTAAAGTGCATCTATTTATAGTGGATTGGATGATATCATGGCTAAAGTGAGTGCCTCCCACTTTAGGTTGTTCCCTCTCATCACCTTTGTAAAGGAATTCTCGGGAGGCAAGCCCTCTAAAGTTCTATTTAGTATAACATATATGGAAAGTGGAAAATGAACTTAGTCCAACAAGTTTGGGAGTTTGATTCACTCAAAGATTGAAGAGCATATCCCTATTGTCTTCCTTCATTCCAAACACTTCAATCACTTTTTTTTCTTTTTCAACCCCTTGAAAAGGAGGTTCTTAAAATGGAAATGTTTCGTTAATTCCTTCCCTTTCTTTCTACCAAATTGAACTCACACATTTGGCTTTTTGATGCACCTTGAAAAGTGGAGAGCATATGCCTAATGTTTGTTCAATTTGGACAATAATAGGGTTTTTTCATATTAAATGAGATTCAAAAGAATGCCACAATATAATCAATGGAAGCTTGTTAAGATAAGTACCTCATTTTTTAAGCTAGCAAAGGCTAGGCGTATTTTTGATGTTTTTTGCTTTTTTTGGTACTCACCTAGTGGCAATCGTTCCCACTCTGGATCCTCCAACAAATTATTCAACACAACCAACAAAGTGAAGAAAAACTTGAAAATGAACTAGAAACATACTCCTAAGTTCCTTTTCATCAAATTTGCAAGATTCAACTTAAAGAACTCAAAAACAAGAAATCAAATTAAAGAGGAGGGAATTTCTTTTTGTAAGCAAAAAATACTTTTATATAATGATCATACAAATGTTCTTCCTCCTTTAAATTTTCTAAAATATTCGAAGCATGAATTTTCTTATCATGTTTAGTTTGTGCTCTTACCTCTTTTCTAGTCTTTGTAACTCAAAATTTTGGTTTTTGTACCTTCCTATGCTTGTTCATCTGGGAGAAAAACATAGACAGAGAATTAGAAATCAAAATTTAATGATTTGACAAAAATATAAAATAGAAAGCACTAAGCATCATTTAACAGCTAAAACGCGACATTTATTTGTTAGTAAGAGGCATTTAAAACATTTAAAGTGAAATTGAAAATTTAACACGCGGCATTTAAAAATACACAAGTGGTAAAGTAAACTTCACAAGCTTTACAGAACATTAAAACGCTTCACAATACAAATCACATGTGGCAATTGATAGTTCAGAGGTGGCACTTTGCTGCTCATAGGTGATGCTTTACAGGCGTATGTGTCACACTTGATCTCATATGCGACAAAGAATTTAAGACAGAAAAGAGTGAAAACTTCATACATCATTTAACTGCTCACAGGCGTCATCAGATTGCCCATACACATCATTTCACCTATTTTATACAAAATAAGCATAAAAGTGAATCCAAAATACACAAAACTTGATAAAACGATGGAAAATGAGGCTTAAAGCCCCACGGTGAGCGCCATTTGTGTGTGAGTTAATACACCTTCATGAAATTAGGACAATTAAGCACAATTCTATGGAAAGAAATAAACAAATTAATCTAAATAATTGCATTTAAAATCCATAATATCTCATGGTTCTCTAACTAGGCTTTGCAAGTAGAGCTCTCAGCCTTAATCTCTACTAGTGACCTTCCTAGAATGAGAAATTGATGATAAAATGCCTAATCAATTCTCTCAAATTTGATACAAAATGGATTCAAATGCTCTCATGAAATGATAAGATCTCTCAATTTACTATGAAATGCTCTCATTATTGCTCAAAATGCTATGAAATTGCCTATAATGAGGATGCTTTGCATTCAAATTTTCTAGGATATGCTTATGCTTGAAAATGGATTATATTTATAGTAAAATCCCAAGGGTAGGGGGTAGAGTGAATTGGTCATGGGTTAATCCTTGGTTGATTTTGATCTCTCAAATGATTTCAAATAAGGGGACCATTTAAATGTTGTCCTCAAAGGGTGGGACAAAATGACTGGATGAGATTTTAAAGGGTAAATGAGAGGTTGAGATGCAAAATTGGAGTGATCCATGTGGAAGTGTGTTCTTGATTCTCATTGGCTCTTTTATTTGTGTTGAAAAGATATTAGCATTTTAATTAATTCAATCATTTAATTGATTTAGCCATGTAAGGAATAGGTTCATTTTTATTTTTGATTTAAACTATACAATTAATTGATTAAAATCAATTGCATAATTTGATTAATCCTTTTAGGCTTGTATTTAATTATTTGATTTCATGATTAATTAATCCCTTGATTTAATCCACTTTTATTGATAAATGTCCATTTGAATTTGATTTTGATCCATTTTTTAAGCATTTGAAGTATTTTGATGAGATTTGCAGATTTTGATGATACTAAGACACCTAGTAAATTTTAGGTGTCTATAGTAGGTAGGTCAAGGATTCTACCCTCATTTTATTCTTGCCCAGTATCATCATGTTCTTCTTCCTCCATGATCTTGTCTTTGAAGACAACAACATTTTCCATGAAGGAGAGCATGTTTCTATTGTCTTCAAAGACCTGAAGATTAGTTATATTGTTGGTTATTGAGGGAGTGGGATTCATTTCAACTAAAAATTGTCGGAGCCAGGAACCCGCCATAGGTTCTAAAGTACTGGATGACACAGCTAATGCATCCAGAACATAATTTTGTTTCCGTGGAATCACTTCAATACCAAGAGCATTGAAATCCTCAACTAAGCTCCATGCCTGGTTATGATAAGCGGTCAGTCATTTATCATGGCATGTGTATTGGCTCCATATTTATAGGACTATAATTTTTGAGGCACCCATTGCCTGGAGGCATGTGACTCCTTTTCTGAGGATGAATAGGAGACTAAGGAACAAAGCCTCGTACTTCATAACGTTATTAGTGTAGTCAAATTGCAAGCGATAAGATGTGGGGAAAGACTTTCCTGGGGGGTTAACCAATTCCACAATGACTCCACAACCCTATTTAGATTGTGATCCGTTGATCTTAATGATCCAGACATCACTATTAACAAGTTGTGGTTGTGAAGCTTTCAAGGGGTTCACAGTTAGTTTTGGATGGGGGAAAAGGTCAGGCACATCTCCTAACTAAGTAAATACAGGGGCTGAAACATCCCTTAGAGGAGTCTCCACAAGAGATTCCTTAGATGGTGATCCATTGAATGTGCTCATGGTTGGACCATTTTGGGGTAGGGCCTTGCCTCTGAATTGTTCTACTTGAAATTTTTCAAGGAGGACCTATTAGCACTTCACATAAAAAATTTCAAATTCCCATGCTTTGGAATTATTTCCCACATCTTTTGATTCAAAATCCATGTGATTTCATGTCAAAATGTCATTTTCTGGCCAAGTTTTTAAATTTGCTCTATTTTTGACCTTAGTCGCCCACCTGCGTTGATATTTTAAAGTAATATTTTAAGTCAGCGAGTGAGCGACGAGTCATGTTTGGAATGAATTGCCCAGTCATGGTTATGTCTTGTCAGGTCAAGTTAAGTGCACGTGTGAGTGGCTTGGTCATTAATCTATTTTAACCATGCAATCACGATCCATTTTGAAGTCAAGTTATCAATCTACAACTGATCGAGTTAGTTTTGTCTTTTTGGTGGCTCACTCGTGGGGGATCAAGCTCTTTGTTACAAGTCTTAGCGAGCTAGTGATGAGTTGATTTTTTAAGTGTCGCACAATCATGGTGGTTCTAAATCTTTCACTTTTTGGTCCGCGACTGAAAGAACCCTATAAGTTAAGGTTGATCATGCACTCAGGCTTAGTTATTATATGTATCTTTTGAGATTGCAAGTGCATGATGAAGTCATATTTTAGAAAGTGCTCACTCGCGTAGGTTCTAACTATTGTATTTTATATAGTGCGAGTACATGATGTATTATGCATTAATTATCAAATGGTCCTTGTCGCTCAGTCGCGCAGCAAATGTGCAATGTTAAAAGGTACGCGAGTGCATGATTGAATGTTAAAATTTTTGTTCCCACTCACTCGCCAATAATGTTTTGTCTCCAATTTTAAGCTCACAATTGTGCGATGAAAGAAAAGGTGGGGTGTCACTTACTCACTCAGGTATAAAGTCAAGTGAAAAGATGCTCATGGGTGCGCGACTAATAGAAAAATGGAAAGTTGTAGCTCAGTCACTCAAGAAGAAAAATCAGGCAAGAAAGCTCAGCAAGTGAGTGATTAATACATGATGAAGGAAATCACTCAGTCATGAAGGATTCATTTATAAGGAAATCTCAGTAGTGAGTATGTGATAAAAGGAAGGAAAGGGTCATCTCTCACTCGCTAATGCTTATGAGCTGGAAAATCTTGTTGCGCGAGTGAGCAATTAAGTTAAAATGCATAAAGAAAGTAGTCATTGCTCACCCACTGAGGTATAAAGACAAATCAGAAATCCATGATGACTGCATGACCAAAAAGTAATACATGATTCTTTTGAAAACCCACTCACTCACTCAAGAAAAAGACATGATAAGTGAGGATCAGTGAATGTGCAACTAAGAAGAGACTGAGTAATGGAGATGATGTCGCTCACTCACAGAATTTCAATGAAAGTAAATTCCTGAGTGGTGAGTCTGTGATTGATGAAAATAAAAGTGATGTCACTTACTCACTCAAATACAAACATAAAGCATTAAGAGATAGTGAGTGCGTGATTGTGAAATAATGAAGCTGCCAGTTAGGTCATCGTCCAGTCATGAAGCATATGAAACAAAGCAAAGATATATAGCGAGTGCGTGAATGATAGAATGAAATGGTCTTTTTTCTCACTCGCAAGGACAAATTTGAATGTAAGAAAGGTACAGTGAGTTGGCGACAAATTGACATGTGGTTCATTTCAAGCCTACCAGGGCAAAAAAGGAAAAAAGGTGTGTACTTTTTCCAATAGGGATCATATAGTTTGAATTAATGACAACATTAGTTACAAAGAGATGATTGCATAATTCTACAAGTGTGATAATTTGATATTGAATTGGACAAGATGTCGATTTGATGACTATAAGTTTGAATGATTGAGCTTGATTTTGTACAGCTCTCATTTCTGCATCCTAAGATTTTTTGTAAAGAGCGATAGAGCTTGTTTGTCTGAAATAGTTTTTCTGAGATAGTAATTTTAAGAAGAAGGATGATTCAAGCTATTATTCTCGCTACTTCACCTGGGTCTGAAAAGAAGGAGGTTACACCAAAAAGATACGTGGAAGAATTTGTTGAGTTGCTGCCCGGGACTCTGAATACAAACAATGCAAATTAGGATGAATGGAAAGGTAGATGGTGCCAATGCGGAAACCCGGTCAACCCAAATTACTCTGGTAATACCTTGTTCCATTATTTCTAGAATAATAGGATTAAAGCAGTCCCCATTTACAATCCATGGGATTTGAATATGGAAAAATTCATTGTGACGGATGTTTATGTTGACATAGGCCTTATTATGGAACTTGCTAAGAACTATTGCCTAGTAGCTAGGGTAATCAGGAAGAAAAATAAAGAGACCTTAGTTTCCATAGATAGGAGGTCAGTGGCAGAAGTTTTCAGGATCACTGGTGCATTCTATACAGATATTGATTTAAAGAAGATTAAGGTAGATTATGTCAAGAAAGAACATTTGATCAAGAAATATGAAATGCCCAAATTCATGCCTAGGGTAGATAAGCACCTAGTGAAAATCCCTGATAATCTCAAACTTCCTTTTGACCTATCCCTATTTCACCATTACATAAAGTGCACAGTATATAGTTTGAGCAGAGTATTAGGTTTTGATGGAGATTCTACAGTGTCTCAAGATATACTCATGATGGCCATGAACATTCAACACTCGGAGGTTTATATTTATTATGACTATGTGGGATACATAGTTGATACTATTCATGCTGCATTAGTGGAGATACAGTCAGATACCCCAGTACCTACCTTAAAGCATTATTCTCATCTGATGTATATGATTCTATATTATAACAGGGAATCTATGGATAAAGAGCTTGAATTTTTTGTTTCAGAGTATGGTGTTGATGCACCAATCCAAAGATGGACTCAGGTATGGGATAGTTCATCCATCAACTTATAATTTGTATGATTTTGCAATTGGATTGTGGATCCAATTTTTGATTTATTCGGAACAGATAGGTGTAGAATTACATTTGAAATCAGAAAATTTTTGAGACCTTGGGATTATTTTCCAAACTATCCTATCTCTCACAATTGGGGTGACTATTTCTTCTTTGATTACATTACTATCATCAGAGTATATGGTTTTACACAACCACCTCACAACCTCCCCAAGTTTGTTCCTCTTAGGATTGCATTCTCAGAATTTATTTGGAAAATCACTTGGGTTGATAAAGACTTTTTTGAGGGACATAGAAAGGGTAATTTTATCCCTAGATTATGGGTAGGTTTTGACTTCTCCATTGGGAAAAGAGTTTTTGATCTGATTAATGACTTCTTGAAACAATATAAAATGTCTACGGCAGTTGCTAAGTTCTATGATCTAGAATAATTTATGCAAACAACCCTGAGAAGAATGACTCCTTGGAAAAAGATTAGAGATCATGAGCCACTGGATGATGAAGATGTTGTAAGGAATAAGTTAAATAAGAATGAAGCCTAGGAGAGGAGAAGGAAATGGAATAACCTCCTTAGGGCAGAAGCTGAATGGAAAATGTTAGACAATTCTTTCTCTAGTTTTTTCCCTGATCTCCCATACTTGCAAAGAATAAAGGAAATGCTTAAATCCTATGACACTCTAATGGCATAGGTACCATGGTTTAGTGCTGAGGATGCACAGTCTCAAGGGTCCCCAATTCCTGTTGCATTGCATGACCCAGAACATCAGGAACAAAAAGAGGAAGAGCATCAAAAAGAAGAAGAGGCCGGTGAGGAAGATACCTCTGCTAGAGAACCACCAAAGAAGAAATAGAAGAAAGAACACAAAATGATGTAGGACAAGAAAATTATGGCCAAGGATGTGATTACTGAACATGGAAAATATTTTAGAAAGTTAAAAAGACAATTACAAAAAGAGCCTCCAACTGAAGGCCAAGGGGACAACCAAATGGTTCTGTTTGAAAAGGATGATGAGAGAGTCATGATAGCTAATGAATTCATGAAATATGATGAATTCATAAGGTTTGAAGAGTTCAAGACTTTTTTAATCAAGTTGAAACAAAAGGACTTGAGGCAAGGATTGACTACAAGTGAAGAAAATACAAATAAAATTGAAGAGTTTGTAAAAACACTCTAGGATTATGATCCTAAGAGTGAACTAATCACTGTGGAGAAAGCCACATTGTTGGTACAAAATAGTGGAGTAATTTTGATGCCTGGTTGGGACTTACAATCCACATTTATCATTGATCAGATCAGGAGGCAAAAATATCCCCTCTTGAAAATAGATTTTGAGATAGATAAAGTTTTTAAAGGATCAGGATTTGATCCTAAATCCAAGACTCTTGCTATATGGTCATTGGCCCCTGCTAAACAAAAGCCTCTGGTCATGACTATCAGAGAGGAAAAGGAGGCAAACACAATGATATGGAATTTAAAGAACACTATAGACACTGAGATAGCTTAGTTAATGAAACAAGTCTCATTCATGAACTTGGCAAAGGTTGATGACCTATCTAAGAGGTATGAAACAACTTTTGCCCAAATGATGGCCTTAGCAAAAATGCATGAAGAGATGGTGGTTCAGAACCACACATTGGATGAAGAAATTGCTAAGTTGAAAGAGGAGTTAGTGGAGAGTAAAAGAGAAAAGACTCCAGTTCCTCAAGAAGTGTCAAAGACTAAAACAGATGCTGCCAGAGAGGCAAAAGAGGATTCAACAATGGCAAAGGGCTAGTCCAAAGAAATGTCACAAGGGCAGAGCATAAATGTCATGTCCATCATATTTCCAATACTTCAACATCGAATTGATGTTTTAAAGTAGAAGACTGACATAGTATATACACTATATGGGTCATTGCAAGAAGCATCATAGGTATCTGCTAAGGCTATGACATTCTTGGAGCCTATCTTTAAAACTTGGTCAGGAAGAGACAAGTTGATTGACAAATATGTTATATAGTGATCATTTTCCTGACAAGATCATAGATACAATAGAAATGATCAGTGAGGTGAATAACACATATGGTTTCTTCAATGGTAAGGTTGATCTAATAAATAACAAGTCGCAACTATTTGGTGACCAGTGCCCTCCCTTGATCCCAAAAATATATGATGAAGCTGGCAACCTGAAGTTGCAGTCAGATCAGACAAATGGATTTGATGGGATATTCATAGATGAGGAGATGAAATAGCACCTTGAAAATGATGTAAATTCTCAATACTGCAATGAACTGATTGACAACCAATTCAAGGTTGAGAGAGACGTGGTGAAATTTGTTTCAGAGACCAGATCAATCATTGATGCCAGATCAACATAGGCTATTTTCAAATTGGAAAAGGTGAAGACTTTTGATTGGCCCACTACCAAAGAGGTAAATAGGTGGGAAGTGAAGCTAAAAGGATGAAGAGGATACTGTCAAAATGCATCAACAAACCTCATTCAGACTTTGCCAACTTTTGCCACCTATATTCGGTTGCAGTTTTTGTCAATTGCAATTTGTTATAAAAAAGAAAGATTTTGTAAATCTTTCCCAATAAGTTTGTAGCTTGTTGCATCCTTTGTTATAAAAGGTTTCCAAGACTACTAGGAAGAGGATAGCCATTTTTCATTGACATGTACAAGTTTAATATAAAAACTCTGGTTCAAGACTTATAGGTTTTTGGGTTTTGAAATACTGTTGAATCTAATAACAATTTTGATCAGGAATACAAAAGAGAGCCATCAATAGTTTCTGAAACATATGATGAGTTTTTTGTCTTCATTATGGTTTTCTAAATTTTATGTAAATTGAATGTTTAGGGAATATTCAATTTATGCATTTGTTAGGCAGATTTTGAAATAATTTTAGGGTTCTTTCAAGGAAAGATTAAAATTGCCTTAGGAGTATTTTTAGTGGGATTTAGTTTTTATAATGAATTTGATGAAGTAATTAATTATATGTATGAGGATAGATATATTAGGTATGTCTGTGTTATGTCATATTTTTTAGTTTTTTTAAATTTTGTTCATGAGTAAGAGGGTTAAAGATATGCAGCAATGACTCCATGCGCTAGGAATAAGTACTAGTATGTCATCCATTGAACTAGGTGACTATCACTAAGTAAAAATGATTTTTACTTTTATGTTTGGTCTATTTCAATAAAAGTTACAGTGATCAACTCCTGTAATTCCATCCATATTCAACTGGAATAATTTAGTGATTTCATTATTATGAGTTAGAAGGGTAATCCTGCCTGAGTTAATGGAGCTCAAAGTTTAGGAGATTTTAAAAATCTTGTTTCTGTCATTTTGTATCTTGCCTGGTCAGTGTTTGGGGTAGATAGAGAAATCTCTCTAAGAGTACTTTTATATCAGTAAGAAAAGGAACTAACAATACCTTGGCATCATCTACATATGGTGCACATTCCAGCTCTGAATGATTTTGGCAATGTACTCAGCACCAAGTGCTAGACAGTAAGGAGGTTAGATTTTCCTTATCACCTTGGGACTTTACATCCTATTTAACCTCCATGATGAGGTCAAGGATCCTTTGGGTGATGATAAGATCCTCTTTGGGTATTTCTCTACTCGAGATGAAATCTAAGGTCAGGATTTTGTTAGCCCTATATAACCCTAGCTCAAATTTAGCAAAAGTGATTTCTCTGACCCTGCCATAATTAGCGAGTGCCTTCTTCATCCGAGGTTCACTCTCTACCCTAATTTGTTTATCTTCTCCTCTCCAAGGGAGCCATAAATGGGAAAAATTAGTAAAGATATATCCATTCAAGGATTTAGAGCAATTCTGGCTTAGGAGCATCCCGTAAGTTTTAGGGATGTTGACCACCTAGATATCAATGATGCTAGATATCTAGGGATCATGTACTAACTAGAATGGGACATTCTTTAGTTCTCCTACCATTTTAACAATGGTCTTATCTATCTAGATGACTACTCCTTTGGATAGTGTGGGAGTCAGTCCGAGATTATTGCAAATAAATAGGGGCATGACATTGCCTGAAGCTCCATAATCCACTAAGCAATTGTGTAGGTTCTTACAATAAATTTTGAGACTGAGAAAAAAGGGAGGATCTTCTGTACTCACTTGGAATATGGCCACACTAGCATCATCAAATTTCATAGACTTGGGTAGGCAGTTACGTGATTCTAGGTTCTCTAGGTACTGTAGGAGAGACTTTCTCTGCTCGAAACAACTAAGCAGGACTTCCATCAAGGTCATGGTGATACTAGTATTCTCCATCACTTTCATGATGTTGAACTTTCCTTTAGGGGCCCATGGACCTTTTTCAATAGATTTGCATGTATTCACATGCATGGGACCTTTGGGAGGGGGTGGGTTAACATTTTCTAAAGGGTCTGGTAGGAAATTTACAATTTGTGGCAGAATTGATGTCATAAGGGGACCCTTGTTTGATTGACTTTGGGTCTTGTAGGGAGTCCTAGGGTTGGTAAAGGTGTTATCTTGGAATACTAGGCTAGATTCATCGAAGAAACCCTATAATTTAGGTTCTTCCCTGTCTTCTTCGCCATAACCAAAAAGGATGGTCTCACACACAAAAGCAGAGAGATGTGGTTTGATTGAGGATTCTAGAGGAGGAGAGTTAGTGTTTTTTTGCCTATCAGACTGCGATATCAGGATGATCTTTTCCAGTGTGGCTCAGTTTACTTCAGAATGAGAACTAGTATTATGTAGCCAACACAAGGATGTCAGGGGGTGGAATTCAGAAAGTTGCATGGAATGACTAGGTCCTACACCTCCCTGGATGTTAGGCTGACTGGGGGGGTTCCTCCATTATTTGGTGTGTTGTTCCATTGTTGGTTGGGCTAAGAATTGTTGTTTCCTCTATTGTTATAGTGATTCAAGGGTCTGGTCTAGAGTTGTTGGAACTCTGTTGTCCCAATAATATATTCCCCCTTTGGGAGGGGTTGGTCCCGTGGGATGTGAGGGGTCCCATTTTTGGCTGTCCCATGTTAGTGGTGAGTGACAAAACTAGTTTCCATAGGGATTCGACCTTAGTGGACAGCTAGGTATTAGTGTCACAATATAGAGACTAGCTGGTGGGGTAGGTGTAGCCTCTAGATGTTGGCATCTTGAAGAAAGGTACTCGAGATGGTGGGGGTACTTTGGTTTGATGTTGTTCCCAAGGAGCACACTCTAGGTTTGGAAGATTTTTTTGGGTAGTGGGATAAACATACCATGGTTTTGGATTCATCGTAGGAGCACCCAGTGCTGGATCGAGGTCATATCCTCCTATGTAAGTTGTTCCCCCAGACTGTGTGTTATAAGGTAAGCCCTGACTGATACCACTGGGAGATTTACTAAAGTTCCAAGATAGCTCAAGGGTGAGGTTGTAAACTTTATCTAGGGTATCTCTATCATTGGCAATGGTGGTTCTCCAAAAAAGGGTAGTGACAAATGGGTCCAAGGTGTTAAGGTACATTTGGTTAGTCACATCAGTAGATGGGATGAAGGATCCCATACACCACTTCAAGGCTCTCTAGAATAGATGGTTAAAGGTTTCCAAGGGTTCATTGGGTTGCTTCTTGTAGAGATAAATTGAGTATGAGACCAGGCCAGGTCCACATGGACTTGGAACATCGTCTAAAAGGTGGCCTCCATGTCTTGCCTACTATTGATAGAGTTGGAAGGTAAGTTCAAGTACCAGTTCAACTTATTTTCTCTAAGAAATAGTGGGAACATTATTCTTACCACATGCTCACGCTAGATGCGGTGTCGATTCATAGGATCTATATATGCCTATAAATGTTCTTTAGAAGTTCAAGGGCCTAGATGCTCATACTTGGGACAGATCTCCTCCGAATGTAGAGGATGGTCATTGACAGCATTGGGGAACTATCCCATGGGAGACCCAATGTTATTAAAGTAGGTAGCCATTTGGATGTTAAGGTTGATGGTGAGATTGGTTGGTGGAATGGGTTCGTGAAACTGAACATTCTAGGAGGATACAAACCCTCTATTTGTGGGATGGGAAGGCTGCTTCTTTTGGTAGGTCTTCTTCGCTTGGACGGGAGGTACGAGTTCTACAAACTCTCCTAGTTTAGGTGTTGAACACAATATTGTTTTGAATCACAGGGGTGAAAATGACCATAATCTATGGAAAATTTGACATCTAAAATTATTGCTTGGGGAGCCCTTAGGAGGTATTATGTCAAATTTTTTAGGGGAGGATGAGCTTAGGCTCTCCTTCTAGCGCCAGTTTCTATTGATGAGACTTTGTGATGGCCTCACCAATGGTAGATGAATTGTCACTGAATACTAGAGTATCGGTCAACATTGCCTGAAGAGGCGTGCAAGAGAGCTTTCTCTCCTAGCCTCCAAGCACTTGGTTATCGGGTTGCGATGGTGCCAAATTAGCTAAGTTGGTCAAGTGACTATTTTTTTTGAGGGGATAGCTAGTTTTAACTCATGGACCTCTGAACTTTAGGGATAATGGGTTTCTTGCAAGCATGATTTATATTCGATAAAGAAATAACAAAAGATAGGACATGGTTAGTGCAGATCTCTAACTATATCCATGACATATGTTCTCTTAACATCGACAAAGTTCTAGATAAAATAAAAAATGGATACTAGATATACATGTAACCTTCAATTAGACATATATACATAGAAAAGAAAAGTATTTCATTGAATCATTATAGAACTAGAACACATGACATAAGAAAGAATACAACATGAGAAATATTTCACTAACTCCAGGATCAGAAATAGGACAATGTTCAGAGCTTAATGGTGTTCCTAATTCTTTCATTAAATTCAAATCTAGCTTCACTAGTAGTTACAATAGTGGATCCAATGGAGCATTAGTCTACTCTAAACTTCTAAAAAACAAGATTGCTAAAAGACTAAAAGCTTGTATTACTTTTGGATAGCTAAATCTTCAATTTTCTGACCCTTCAAAAAATGTCAAACTTTGTATTTATAGAAAGATTTAACAACCTAAGGGACTAACACTATGCTATCTATTTACATTATATTACATTATTTATAGTCGGTACTACCTGGGCTGTTAGAATTTCCTAATATATTACAACCATTTGAGAAAAGAAGAGAAGAAAGAAAGGAAGGAGCCCTATGAAAACTGTCATTGGGAAGAGTGTCCTTATACTTGAAGACGTGATGGATCTTCCTTAAGTGACCTAGGCCATACACCCTCTTTAATTTTATTTTGTACTTCAGTGACTTGGGTGAGTAGAGGTACACCAGATAGTAAATGCTAGAATGGCACCTTGGGGTCTGGGAGGCATCTACATTGAACAAATGGATTAACAATGATTGGTCACACCAAGAGGGACAACCATGGACCTAGAAACATGCTATAGATAGTGATTGGTAAAATCAAGAGAGCTATCAATAGTCATCACTATAAATAATACAAAATTGGGAACCCAAGGTTCGGGATCAAGGAGCTTATGCTTAAAGAATAAAGAATGAGACTACATGCAACTTTTGCAAAAGGATCCCCGGAGTTTGAGATAGCTTACTGGCCTTTGAATTTTTTTGATTGCCTCCAGAATCTAGAGGGTTCCATCTTCCTCTATATCATTCAACCAATCCTGATGGTCCAAAGATCCTTCAAAATGGAGGATGACACCTTCAGCCTTGTCTTTTATCTCTGCAACCACCTTGACTGCATCATGGGATTTGAGAAAGACTTGGGCGAGGTCCACCATGGTGGCACCATTAAAATTTCCCCTAGGTTAGAATTGAGCCTCAACCACTTTATCGAACCTACCAATTACGGAATCAACAAGAGTATAAGTCTATGGGTTGAGAGGATCAACCAATGTAATTTCCCAGATGAGGGAAGCATACTGATCCAAAGGAGTCCATACCACCTACAATTGTTCTTCGAACACTCATATCAGTTGCTTTTGAGTCTTAAATTTGAATGCAATTCTGGAGTATTGAGTTAGCACGAAACCATATAATTCATCCCCTAGAATGGCTGTGTTTATTAACTCATCTTCCTTGATATCCTAAATCTCAGATGAGGTATCTCTCCAATCTTCATATTTCTCTATCTATCCCTACTATTGGGAGAGACTTAAACAAGAAACTTCCTATCCCACCCACCTAATGAGAAATCCACTCATCTACCACTAATTCCTTCTTGTTCATAATTTTATTTTTTGGGCTTTCACTAACCATTGCGGTGGGGCAGCTAGCCCACTCGTCATCATCATCCCTGAGCTTGAAGTGTCCCCGGGGTTCAATTCAAGCTCCACCTTGGTGTATTGTCTATTGTACCAATGGGGTCCTTGTCTGTATTTCTTTATCTTCCTCTGCATCACCTTTCAGAATGGTGTTTAAAGGTGCAGTAGGCGGTGGAGGAGGGAGAGGCAGCTCATTGAGATCTACCTACTAAAAAATAGCCGCAGCTTTGTTAGTCACTGTATCCGGTGGTGTGAGAAACTCTAATTATCAGTGAAGTCCAAGGGCACATCATCAGAGGTTATAGTTTCTCCCAAAGTTCTGGTTTCCTCTTCAACTGGTGCTTTTTCTAATACTGGATCATTCCCTTGTTCTTGTGGCACTTCTTTTTCACCTTTGGCTTCATTAAGATGGGGCCCGCCTTCTTCATGGACCACCACATCTTCTAGCCCTATTGACTCAAGTATGGGAACTTCAACTTCTTGTCCCACTGTCTCTTCTATGGTGAAGTCAAGCATACCTTGCAGTTCTACAAGATCGCCCCGCGAGAAGAAGTCGTCGACATTGATCTTTGCTATCTCTAGGGGAATTGCTAGATGATCCTCTTTTTCAGATGAGGATTAGGAAGAAATAACCTCAACCTTAGGTAAATCTTCATGCTCTCGGCCTAGCTTATTTCTCTATAAGGATCAAATTTCCTTTTGTTTCTTTCTCCTTTTGAGTGGCACTTCGAGCTCTGCAGCTGGCGCTATTCTGGCGATTTCCAATTCACACGCTTCACTTAATAAAATATACAAGAATGGAGAACCCCCTAGTGGGGGACACGAGCCTACTGGGGTAGCTCCATGACCAAAACTCACTCCATAGTTTTCTATATCCATTTATTTATGGGAGTGCTCCAACTTCTCACCCAACTCCTCCATCAGGGGGGCCAAAACGGGATCTGGGACCTAAGATAGGGTGCCAAATTTCATCTTTCTATGGGCTTTGGATTTCTCTAAGGCTCTAGAACTTGAAGATCTAAAACAATGCTTTTCTGAATGGACACTCTTTGGGCAGACCTTCTCAAAATACAAGTGGTTGCACTTAATTACTACTCACGAGATGGCCTCGATGTCCAAAACTTCCAGTGTATCCCAATCCGCCAGAGGGAGGTCCATCTTATCTACACATGTTTATTTATACTCAGGGTCCTCTAGGGGCCCTATGTCTAGAAATTCTATGGGAATGTCCATAGGTTTAGTTGTTCCATCATCCCTTTTGTTATATTGGTGTAGTATCGCTTCTAGATATTATAATCATCATGGCAGTTGGCCTAAACATCTTCTCTGTGTCGAACATGGGGGTTCACCCCCTTTGGCATCAACCTTTCTAGTCACCCAAGGGGATCATAATCCTTGCAATGGAAAGAATATTTTTCTAATTTAAAACTCCTTAGCTCATTTTCATCTTCCTAGGCCGTGGCTAGTGAACAAGAGTATTCCCCACCAATGAAAGGGAATGTCAGGGTGGTAACTTTCTTTGTAGCAGCAAAGGCATGAGCCTCCAAAATATTCCTATAGAACTCTAACAAAACTACCTTCTCCCAACAATGTTTGGGTAATAGGAAGGGATCCCTAGAGAAGCCAGAGGCTTGAATGTAAATGTGATAGGAAAAATGGATGAAGTATCATCCCCATGCACCAAAAAAACTCATGGCCTATAGAGATAATATGTATCCTTGATCACTAGTGATTGCCTTGACCCCGCAAAAGATGAAGGAATCCTTGACTCTACAAAAATGTGGGAATCTCTGGTCCCACTAAATCTGGGAGAAGTGGTCCCATGGAGAGACCTACCTAGGTCCTTCCCCAAGAACACCAACTGTTGTTAAACCTTGGGTCCCTTGGGACTGTCGGGAAAGCAGCTAGAAGACGTAGAAATAATGTAGAACTTTTTCTCTAAGTTAACACTACTCATCTGGGCATATACATGTTTGACAATGATATCACTCAAGTTGATGTGAGCCTTGTTCGTGGTCATAACTTAAAGTTGGAGCGAGGAACCTCTATATGCATCTTCTTGTACTCTTGACGTGAAATTTTCATCCAATGTGTATTGAGGTGGCATTGGGCCATGTCATCCGCATCCTCATACTACTAGAGGGCCTCGACCTTGGTGAGAGAAATAGCTCCTATGAATTGTGGGATACGCCACCCTCTGGCAATGACATCATGGTCCAATATGACGATGGACACCAGGAATCTGAGGAGAGTATGGGAAACCAACATAATAGCCATATTGCCTTCATGATAACCCCTAGCCAGGAGAAAAATTATCTCTAATGCTTCCACTGAGCATGGAAAATGAGCCTCTTGAATGATTCTAGATGGTGCTAAGATAATTCAGATGGAGTTATTATAGCGTCAAAGTTGATAGATCGTTATAATAAGGCCCTGTAATTCAGCCTAGGTGCCAAAATCTATGTCGGTGATCTCTTTAAGAACATACACAATTTGGGACCCATGAATTGTCCCCTTATTATTGTATTTCTGGGTTAGTGGGAGCTTTGCTAATGTCCACTCTATCTTTTTCTTCTTGTTGGTGTCTGAAGAGACACTTGGGATTTTCAAACTCTCGGATGGTAAATATCCTGAAGCCATTTCTTGCTTACTTTAACATGTACCTATAAAATGGAAAACTGTCAGTACATAAATGTTGAAAGATCCCAGATTTCAGAGGCCTTCAGAATAATTTCACCTTTTCACCTAAAATGGAGAATCATTATGACATCCTAAATGAGATCATATGTCTAAAATTTCATATAATTTTAACACATAAAATACTTTTGTCTTACCAAGGATCTAAAATGATAGCTCAAAAAGAGGTCGTGTGAGGTAGAAAAGGTCATATTAATTAACACGCTTGGCACTAACTTCAAAAGATAGCAACCACCAAGAATAATATAGGTGGCCCTACAACTGTACTTTAACACGCGCCTGCCCACTTGTCTGAGTAATGATGAAATTAGATAGTAGTTCTGGCACAAGTGGCATGAATGCCATTTAATAGGAGTTTTAAATGTTCGTTTGTGGGAACTAATTTTTCCATTATGGCAGAAAAGATAGAGGAGAGAGAAAAATAATGGCCTACTAATGAGCTAACCTCTGCAATTGACATACCTACTGATGCGGAGGGAAACGTGATGGTCTTAAAATCTACGTATTCATCTAGCTTTCCTTATTAGACATTCACTAGAGGCTCACATTCTTTCATTAATTCCATAATAAACATTGGATAATAACTCACCAACTCAATATATATCCTTTCGATAACCATATCAACTCAAAATCCATAACAATAATAACATCATTAATATCACTCCATGATGAAACACTGAATCAACCCACAAATAGTCACATTACCTTCACTGGTTTTTGCATGCCCACGGGTCTGTCATAACATGCAGGCTATAATGTGTCACCATCTTTTCCCTCTCTTTAAAGACTGGGAGCTGAGTAACGATCTCCTCATGCCTTGGGGTTTGTCCATGGCTTGTGAATATACTTCACCACCTTTTCCCCACATAACGGCTCATGTCAAGTTGCATGTATTATTTCTAAGTTCACCACCCTCCGGTTAACATAATCTTAGCTATCGCTTCACAGTGGATGTTCAACATCCTTCAAGTTACACCCCATACTCCTACAAATAGTTCTTTCTTGCTATTCAAAGATGACTATCACAGCATTCTGTTTTGGTCTCCACGTGGAATACAACTCCACCAACATGAATTAGAAAGTTCCGCCATCTTTCTCTGCAACTGCAACAGAAAGTTCTGCTACCTTTCTCTGCAACTACAACAGAAAATTCTCCCACTCAACTTCTTTTAACATGGTTATTGCTATATTGTCACTCCTCCTCTTGGACGTGACAAACTCCACCACCACCGATAATGGTTTTCACAACTATTTGAAACCGTTTCCACCATCACCCAACTGGTTTGCTTTTGAAGTGCTTGTTGAGGCATTGTCTTCAGCCCCCACGCGACATAAGCTAACTTCCTATCAACTCAAAAACCATTGCATGGTTTTAAACTAATCATCAACTAAACATAATGTTCTTTTAGAACCATTTCATCTTGAATACATTCAAGAATTTGCACTCGGGTTTGAAACCAGACTGATATCAAAACTGATACATATCAAAATAGAACTATTAAAATCTCTTCCCAATAAATCAAAGCCCGATTCTAATAACTGTTAAAATCTTAAACAAAAGAGAACCAAAACCAAGAAACATTTAATGTCCAAACAGAATCTATAACCCAATTTGCATAAACAACTCCATTAATATATTGTCTAGAATTACAAAATGAATGGCTCTCTGGCTACCGCTAGAGAGCCCCAAATATTTTCCACTCTCTTCTTACTCTTTTTTTCCTTTTTCTTTTTCTATCGGCCTCTCTCGACTCTATTTCAATTACATATGGCTTTCTTTATGGACATTTCTAAGGTAGTTATGAAAACCACCTATCTACCAGACATTCCCACTCTTTTATAACTTACAATGCTATTTTAAGCATTCCCACTGTTTTAACACATTATAATGTACTTTTAATCTATTTAATCATCTCTTAGACATGGCCCCATGAAATTCAAAACTAAGACATTACAATGTTATGAAATTTGCCATAATGCTCTAGGGTTGAGATGCCTCTGCATCATACTCCCATTGAGAAAATATTTCCATGTCCCTATGGAAATGCCTTCACGCTGGCTCCTTGCACACGCTTTTGGTGTGCTCTCTGATGCTAAAACTGACTTGGCCATTATCCATCTTGCTTAATGTTGCTTCACACCATCACCTTATTTCCATCTTACCCACCAAAGATCTTGGAAGATGCTAACCACCCTTTGCTTAGTTGTTGTTCTCTTGCACCTTCTACCCAGCCTTAACTTGATGGAGACAATATCAAGACCTACCTCTAAGATCTTCACACACAAACCACTTTGTTCTCTTGTAGCTTCGATGGATCAACTCGCAACTGATTATAACTCTACCCACCAAAATGCCAGACCATTTTCTAGCTCTGATACCACTTGATGCGGAGGGAAATGTGATGGTCTTAAAATCTACATATTCTTCTAGCTTTCCTTCTTAGACATTCACTAGAGGCTCACATTCTTTCATTAATTCCATAATCAACATTGGATAATAACTCACCAACTCAATATATATCCTTTCGATAACCATATCAACTCAAAATCCATAACAATAATAACATCATTAATATCACTCCATGATGAAACACTGTATCAACCCACAAATAGTCACATTACCTTCACTGGTTTTTACATGCCCATGGGTCTGTCATAACATGCAAGCTATAATGTGTCACCATATTTTCCCTCTCTTCGAAGATAGGGAGCTAAGTAATGATCTCTTCATGCCTCGGGGTTTGTCCATGGCTTGTGAATATACTTCACCACCTTTTCCCCACATAACGGCTCATGTCAAGTTGCATGTATTGTTTCTAAGTTCACCACCCTCCGGTTAACATAATCTTGGCTATCGATTCACAGTGGACGTTCAACATCCTTCGAGTTACACCCCATACTCCTGAAAATAGTTCTTTCTTGCTATTCAAAGATGACTATCGCAGCATTGTGTTTTGGTCTCCACGCGGAATACAACTCCACCAACATGAATTAGAAAGTTATGCCACCTTTCTCTACAACTACAATAGAAAGTTTTTCCACCTTTCTTTGTAGCTGCAATAGAAAATTCTCCCACTTAGTTTCTTTTAACATGGTTTTCACTATATTGTCACTCCTCCTCTTGGACGTGACAAACTCCACCACCATTGATAACGGTTTTCACAACTATTTGAAACCGTTTCCACCATCACCCAACTCTTTTGCTTTTGAAGTGCTTGTGGAGGCATTGTCTTTAGCCCCCACGTGACATAAGCTAACTTCCTATCAACTCAAAAACTATTGCATGGTTTTAAACTAATCATCAACTAAACATAATGTTCTTGTAGAACCATTTCATCTTGAATAAATTCAAGAATTTGCACTCGGGTTTGAAACTAGACTGCTATCAAAACTGATACATATAAAAATAGAACTATTAAAATCTCTTCCCAATAACTCAAAGCTTGATTCTAATAACTGTTAAACTCTTAAACAAAAGAGAACCGAAACCAAGAAAAATATAATGTCCAAACATAATCTATAACCTGATTTTCATAAACAACTCCATTAATATATTGTCTAGAATTACAAAATGAATGGCTCTCTGGCTACCTCCAGAGAGCCCCAAATATTTTCCACTCTCTTCTTACTCTTTTTTTATTTTTTTCTATCGGCCTCTCTCCGCTCTATTTCAGTTACATATGGCTTTCTTTATGGAGATTTCTAAGGTAGTTATGAAAACCACCTATCTACTGGACATTCCCACTCTTTCATAACTTACAATGCTATTTTAAGCATTCCCACTCTTTTAACACATTATAATGTACTTTTAATCTATTTAATCATCTCTAAGACATTGCCCCATAAAATTCAAAACTAAGACATTAAAATGTTATGAAATTTGCCATAATTCTCTAGGGTTGAGATGCCTCTGCATCACCTACCTCCTCCTTGTCCAAGGCATCACCAACGAGGGTGGCAAGCCTGGTTATTGAGAAAATGGGCCAGACTCAAGGATAGTGTCATGTGGGACAGTGGACACAACCTTGGAGTAGAAAAATAGAAAAATAATGACCAGGAATAGACATGGAAAAACATGAACCAGCGATGCACAACAGCAGGTAGCACGCAGAAAAAAAAACACAGATGAAACATAACAAAGAAGAAAGAAAACAAAAGGAAAATATCAAGGGCCTAACTCAAACTCAAAATTTCAAATGGAAGGACCTACAACTGCTTCACTTTGTTAGCTAACACTCCACCAAACTTGATTTACATACCTCTACACCTTCTAGCCCAAACGTTTCACTCAAAAAAAAAATTGCTTCACTCTCCAAAAAAGTTCACCAGAATGTAACTTGTTTTTGGTAAGTGTAAAAATGACAAGGTAAAATGCCTTAAGTAATACATAGGAAAGTGCCTTAATTATAAAAAGTAACTTTGAGAAATACATTGACAGCTGGGATCTGAACCAACAAATGCCTAACGGTCATCCCTCTTCTAAAGAAAAAGAAAACAATCATTAGGCACAAAAGATCCGGTATCACCCGCTTGGGAATGACACTCTGGGTCATAGATCCTGAAAGAAACAATGATTACAAAAGGAGACCAAGGCTAGGAGGGACCAGAAGAGCCTAGAAGAAACAAGGAACTAAGAAAAAAATAAAAAAGAAAGCAAGGGAAAAATTGAAAAGGGAAAAGAAGAAGAAAAAGAAAAGGGGGACTCGACATTTTGCACACAAAATGCATGAAAAGTTATGTAGGGAATAAAAAGATACAACTTGGGTGAAGGAGTCATATTTTAAAAATTTGGGCATTGATCCCAACTTACTCAGTGCAAGGATGGATTGAAGTCTTTTCATTTGGGGAGGATTGTGTAGGAGCACCTAGGATATCCCTAAAGCCTTAGTCAATTTTAGCTTGTAAATGACTCTAGCCAAGTTAGTATGTTTTTTCATTGACCTTAGAAGGTCTTGTTGTGTGTGTGACTAGATCGATAAGTAGTTAGTGCTAAAGCCAATCTAGTATAGGTTAGGTTGTTTTCAAGTTATTAGTCCATAGGATAGGCCTCAAATGGGAAATGTAGTCTAAATGTGTCCTAGACCTAAGAAAAGTGTGAAAAGTTCCTAAAAAGGCCTTAATTATGTTAATTCATCTATTTATATGAGTTAGAGGTACTAAAATCTAGTTGGCCTCATAAATGCAAAAGATGCTCAAAAGTTGTCATGACAACATTTAAATTTTTTTGCAAATGTTGCATGCAACTCGACAACTTTGGATTACCTTCATTAAAGGAGTGGTAAATAAATGATGGAGGCCTAAAAACATGGGATATGCATCTTAAGATACTATGTGGCTCATTTCTCAAGGTTGAGGATATTGTATGCAAGTTTTTGAAGTGAATGAAAGCAGAGTGTTCTAGTTTTTACAGTACAGTCAACTTGTTTGAAATTTAATCGTGTATTAATGGATTGAGGTTGAATCTAGTGTTGGATCCATGAATTAGGATTAGATACAAGATCTTTTCATTTAGTGAGCAATTATATTAGAGTTGATTTGATTGTCTTAGTAAACTGTTTAGGATTTAGAGTGTTTACTGGTCTAGTTTAGGAGAGTTTTGGTTTCATGGCTCGCATATAGAATCCAACCTTGGGAACTACAAAAGGTGGATTAATATTTTAGGGGAGCCTCATTAAAAATTATATATTCAATTAGAAGGCTTGGAGAACCGATATGCAATTTTTCAAGCCATGCCCTAGGTGAGATATGACTGTTTCGTTAGGTCTATGGAAGAGAGAAAGTTGAATGTAGAAGAAAGTGTTTGTATTCTGAACCAAGTTTAGTTTCAAAGTCATTAAGGTCCTATAGATCCCTAGTTGAGATCTAAGAGCTTTACCAATCCATTTAGATATATTTCTAGATAGAAATCAGTCAACTGCATTTTAGGAACCCAAAAAGATCTATTAGGCCTACATTTCAGGACACTTGTGTAAAGGTGACTTGGGAACCCTAGACCTTGAAAATATTTTAGGTCTTCCAAAAGGGTATCAGGATCCTAGGTTATTTTTTTGGGTTGTTTGTAATTTTTGGGAATAAATCAAGAAAAAAACCCATAGATAGGGCTAATTGGTCAATTAGGCCTAATAGCATCCTATAAAGAGTGGATTTGGAACTCGATTGAATTGGGTTTGAAGACCTGTTCCATTAGATTTAAAAGGATGTAGAATGAGTTTTCAGATGGTGGACATGACCATTTCAACATTGGTGAAGTTGGTATGAAGGATTTGTGCCTAGAATCCTTCAAGCTAGACTAAAGTATTGAGACAAAACTAGTGATAGTTGTCCTTCCAGGTGAAGCACAAGAAGCATAACTCATTGTGTTGAGTTAGTGAAGTCTTAGGCCATTGGAGAAAATACTTGGGAGATCCTATAGTTGAGTTTAGGATCCTAAGAAGACTAGGACAAGAGGAGTCCTTAGTGGATTTTGTGCGAGCACACCTTGGAGCACTTCCATCATCTGTCAAACAACCAAGGTCTACTTAAAAATAGATGACATGCATCCATGGGAAAGACATCACAAAAAAATTGATCCTTATACCTCCCTATCGAAAATTCCACCCAATATTTCTCATTGACCAATACATGTTGATCTTTGTTCAAACAATTAACTCCATAAGGGTTAGTATGAGGAATCTTTATCAATTTTAACTTTTCAATATCTTCCATAGAAACTATGTTATCAATAGAACCATAATCTATGATAAATTTACAAACTTTACCTAGTACCTTGCATTTAACTCTAAACAAAGATCTTCTTTGGCTTGGCTGTTATTTAATGGGCTCTTTGAGTAGTGTTCTTCAAATCATCAAATTCTCCCCTATCTAAGAATCTAGGGTGACTTTTGTTGTCTTGCTGCTTGAAAACTCTTGTTGCATGTAATTGATTCTTTTCTCTCCTCCTTGTGATGTAGAACACTTCTTAAGACACCTATATGAAAGTTGCCCATACTATTGGCCATTATAGCAGTTCATTGAAGAGAAATAAGATTATCTTCCCTGGTTATTATATCCTCCTCTTTAGATATTATTTGAGCCTCTTCCTCAATTGTAACCACCTATTTTGTTACTTGATTCTCCTTGATTCTTAGTTATTTTTTACTCACTCTAATTTATAGCCTCAAATTTCCTTCCACCAAAACCTCCTTGTTTAATTTTATTTTCTCTTCCTCTACCTCCAATGTTTGAATCTTGTTTCTTTTTTAACTTCTCTTCCACCTTAAGAGCTAGCTGATAGCATTAATATAATGTCTTGGGGCTTAAGAGACTGATTTCCTCCTAAATATTCCACTTGAGACCATTCAAATACCTAGCCACTTTTAGGTTCTCCTCTTCCATTAGATGTGAGCGTAAGCATAACTTGTGAAACTCTTCTGTATAGGTATTGACTTCTAAGTCTTTATGTCTCATATTCTATCTCTTCTTGTGCAACTCCACCTTATAATCATAAGGAAGATAGGTTTCTCTATTTTTGAGTACCATGCCTTTCCAACAAGTTATAGGAATTTTCCCGTCTTTGATCCTTTCATCTTGGAAACAATTCTACCAAGTGAGAGAAAAATCTTGTCTTGGCTATTCTGAATTTTGAACCTTCATCACATTATCACATTAAAAGTGATTTCTATCCACTCTATGAATACTTTTGGTTCAATCTTTCCACATAATAGATGCAAAACTTCCAAGGAATTATCATTCATAGCTTTTAAAGCTTTCAATAATGGCTCTTCTTGAAGTACAAGGTCTAACTCTGGTATTATATCTTCCTCGGCCACTAACTTACCCTTTTCTTCAGGTTCTCTCATCAATTCACTGATTACTGCAATCCTGAGCTACACTTATTCTAACTTAGTTTCCATCTCAGCCAACTATTCCTTTAGGATTCTATTATCCTCTTTGTTCTCTTCTACATCCTTTTCTAGCTCAACACTAGTCATCATCTTGGATGAATCTACAGATTCAGATGGAGACAACATCCAAAAAAACAAGCCCAATCTTTAGGATGTGATACCAATCTAATGGGAAATGAGATATTTCTTCCAAGAGTCAGCTTGACTCTTTTATAAGGTCTATCTCTTAGACCTCCTAGGGTTCTCTCAACCCTAATCTTGAGACAAGTCACTTATAACTTTGACCTCCTACTCAAGATCAAGTTCCTATCAATAAGTTATTCTTCCATGCTCACTCAGCCTTCAAGGGTAAATTCTCTTCAACTAAACCAACTCACTCACAAAATGTTCTTTCCTAGTCGGGCTATCGCCAAGTTCACCTAGGGAAAGATCTCAAACTTCACGGATAACAATATTCCTACAACAACCAAAAAGAAAACCATGTATAGGTGCTCCACTTGAATTCCATCCAGGTGCATTTTTGTCACCATGGATTCAAGAAGCTCAAGGAGATATTTAGTATTTATAGAACAAAACTAGACAAGAACTTATGAATTATAAGATTCTTTCAAGAACTTACAAAAAAATAAAAAAAGACTAATCTACTTTGACACAAAGTCTCTAAACAATCATTAGAAACTAATTACAATAGAAAAGATCAAGTTAACTCCATTAATCAGTTTGGATAATCAAACATAATTGAAAATAATTAAAAACACACTCTAGAACTTCTTATTAACTGAAAATTGAAAAAAACAAGACATACAACCTCCTTCTCCTGAAATGATGTCTTGGGAGATCTTAAATAGTCTTCCCCTCTTCAGAAAAACCATTGTAACTGACCTAACTATCCATTTAAGATGAAAGCTACTTTTTAGGTAACTGACCTTGTTAGGGTTTTTTCTTGCTGAACCTTCAACAAATGCTTGAAATCTTTGATTAACTCTATGACTCCCAATATTTGAAAATAATGACTCAAGCAAGAGAAAACTATAATTGATGAGGATTTATGATAATGTTTGGGGAAGCTATTATCACCTCCTTCTTTTTAGGTTCCACAACACCCAGGCAGGTATTACCTATATAAGATTGATGTCTCATAGTATTATAGATGTGGATACTAATTTGGTGTTCTTTTACTGTATCACCTTATAAATTACTCTGCATAAAACTGAAAAATAACTTAACACAAAGTTTAACCATGAAAACTATTAAAATGATAACAACAAATAGTAGTGTTTTAAGGACATTCATCCTTCTTCCTTTTATAGTTCTTAGAACTTAGGAGGGGAAACCTATTTTAATCCTCTCTTAAAGGGATTAGTAAAATGAATTGTATATCTTGATACAATTTCCTAGACTTATATGTTTTGAATGCAAAAGTGAAAGATTTATGTATTTTAAATTGATTGGATGATGATAAAGCACTTGATAGATTCTATACCAGTGCCTATCCTTGGGCTATAGAGTCAAAGATGCAAATCCACAAAAAAGTAAATCAAGATACTATAGATTGACTTACAACCAATATGCAACTCAAGTAAGATGCCTTACAAATCACCCTGTCACTCCAACACTGTTGTATCAAATCCTCAAATAATGTTATACTCTTTGAAACTACTCACAAAACTTAGTTCTTCCCTTGAAAGAAACTTGTAAGTAATTAGATATCTACCTTGTAACCAATATGCTTAAAATGCTTTATAGATTAAACATAAAAGAGCATACACAATAAGTAAAGAGACAAGAATAATATAGAAGAGAAGTTGCACTGTATTTTATTTATATTCCTACTTCATACATATAGAGGCTAAAGCTCAAAAAACACAAACAAAATTTTGTAGTCTGGCTTATAATTATATTTCATCACCTACTTAAAATGTTACAATAAGATCTATTTATAGGTTCAAATCATCTTGGAATCCTTAAGATAAGGATGCAACAAGCCTCGGATGGTTTTTGAAACCTAAACCTAAAAACTTAGAAAAAGACAAAGGACAAGAAAGCTCCAAGCAGTGGGAGGACAAAAATGAAGAATAAAATATGATTTTGTACTTTGTCCTTTTGTGATTGTTGGCACCTTTGTCTACATGTATTCAGGATAGTATCTAATAGTTGTAACAAGATCTAGTGACTGCCAATACATGCTAACTTACACTAATCTTTTCAAGATTACTAACCTTCCTGTGCTCATAGATCAGGTTCCATGTGTCCTTTATTCTTCATCCATAACATATAAATCAAATATGATAGGCTTCTTCTTCATGAGATTTTTCATAATGTCCCATGATATCACATTCTCTTCCTTAGGCAACTCAAAGTTTTGAATATTCTCTAGTTGAGTCTTCTGCCTTTCCCACCTAGCATCTATAATGATTTTAATATTTGTAATAAATTTATTTCATTTTGTTTCTTCCTTAATTGCCTCATCCAAAAGTTGTTTGAACCTCTCCATATCTAATTCTCCTTGGTCAGAGACATAAATTTCTTTATTGGGAAGTACACTGTCAAAATCTGATATCCATAACCCTAATGGTTTAATCTAATCACCTTTAGTTCTGATTGGAGGTACAAGCCTACTATAATCTATCCCAAACATATTCAAATTAGCATCAATTTGATTGGCCTTTCCTTTGAAAAAGGATAAAGTAGCCCCAATCTGCTCTATCTCTGTACCAACCATGGTTACTATTTTTGGCAAATCTGATCTCAAAGGTTTCACTGATGCTAATCTTTCAAAAAGAGATGTTCTTTCAGACCAAGTTGAATAGTAAGGATCCAAAATTGTCAAAAAAATTGCCACTTCTACTTGTAAGCCTGGCAACCTGCCATAAGCCCCATACACTACATCAATATTTCTTTCGATAGTGTCAATCCTATGTTGCAAAATTGAAGTCAAGACTTCCAAAATCACACTTTTATGCTCGTTAACCCCTAAGTTTGTTTCAACAGGCATCTCCCCTATATCCTCTATATGGATCTCAACATCCATGACCTCTTTGGGCTCATCAGGGGTAGGGTCTGTTGTATCTAGTAACTACTTTGTAAGCTCATCTATGAGCTTCCCCTATTCTTTAATCTTTATGAAAGCTAATTCCCTATCTTTAACAATATCACTAGTATCACTAGTGAGTTTCTACAATTTGTCTGATAGTTGGCATGTCTTTGCGTCATTAAGATGAGAAAAATGATTCATTACTTGGGATATTTCCATATCACATGTATTATCTAGTGTCCATATAATTTTATTTCCCTCCTTCTTCTCTTGAATCTTCAAAATGGCTAGCTTTTGATCTTTGGGAGCTAGGCTCCACATTGCTAATGCTTGAGATTTAGGGTTATAACCAAACCCTCTAATCATGTCTCCAACCTGAGTCTCTGATGATAGTTTGACATCAGGTTGTCTCCTTATCTTATCTATAATGAATGCTGAAGACAAGTCCTAGCCTTCCACAAATAAAACTCCACTGGCCTTGACCAGTTACCTTGCTTGCTCTGGTGTGATCTCCCCAGACTCAAGATCATAATCTTGCAATGTTTGTAAGGCCTCTTGAGTGACTGGGTCACCACCTACCAGTTGCAACTACTTTCCAATTTGTTGTTGCTTATTCCATATTAGGAAATCCTTGAATTCCCCTGTCTTTATGAAGGTATCATCTTTGAGGAATTCCTCTTGATGCAACAATCTCTCATCTGTGCATGATCTAAGAGGTAACTCCTCCTCTTCTTATGTATCCTTTTGGAGTTTCTTCCCTGCCCTGATCTATTTTCTTATATAATGATCATAGGGTCTATCTCCAGTTATTAGGACTCCAATTCTATATGTCTTCTTCTTCCTAAAAGTCTCCCCTGTTTCCCCTCTTTGTGTCTTAGGTGGAGGCTCATTTGTCACTTCCTTCTCTGGGACCTCTATTAGGTCAATGACATATTCCCCTTCAACTGCAAGCTTCAATGGTATTGCTTGGTAATCTGGATAGGCATTGGGTGAAGGATAGCCCTGATCACTGTCGTCATCATATTTAGACTCTAAATTCTCTCTATGCCCCATTTTATGGTACCACTAATGCTTCTTCTAACTGATTACACAAAAGGGTATGGTTCTCAATCATTGCATCCAGCCTTTTGAGATAAGGCATGTTAGGGTAGAAACCTCCAAACTTCATGACCTTTCTTTTTACCTGCCTTTCCAAATCCATAAGTTCATTGAAATTAATTTCTTTCCTATCCACCTCTTCATCTTCTAAGATGTTTCTTATTAAATCCTCCTCCATACACTCCTCATGTACCTTTGTGTAGGGGATAGTTGGTGTGAGAAAATTCTTTGCACTAAGAATGAATCCCTCAGTATCAACATGTCTATGCAAGGCCACATTCATTATCTAATGATTCAACCAAGTATTCACCAGGTCTAAGGCTCCATTTCCAATAATGAAATTGTAGATCTTGAACTACCTAGGGGTAAAAGTACCCTTCCTATGTGATGCCAAATGCTCTTTATCTGTCAGAATAAGCTTCCTGATGAACTCCATTGCAGCTATCCTCGGTGGTACATGGAATGGAAAAATGTGTGGAGGATGGGGGCAACCATAAACCCTCATCATTGTAAAATTATTTTCATAATAAAAATCCCCAAAATTATGGTCTCCTAGCCATTTTTCAAGGTATTTGCAGGGCCTCAATAATTGAATTACCTTAAGAGGAAATCTGGTCTTTTCGGCACCTAAACACTTAAAAAGTGGATAGATTATCCAATTTTTAAAAGCACAAAACTCTTGTTCTGTAGATGTATAATTCTTGACTCTGATACCAAACTAAACAGGGTTGGGATGATTATGGTGGAACCTTTGTGGCTGTAGAAATTATTCATAAATGAGAAATTATAGTAGAGAATCAAATGCATGAGGATTGAATAATGAATAAATTTTGGATGATCCTTCTTGTTTGGTATATCTATAAATCCTTGGTGCATCTGATCAATGATATACTAAATGTAATCATAATTGGAAGTAGTATGAAGACTCTGCATATCCAACACCATCATCAAAATGTTTGAGGTGCTCCTTTCTACCCCAACATCCTTTCCAAGCACTCTACTTAGTGCATATGATATATACTTAATATAGAAATTAAGGTCTTTGTAACAATATGGGGTTGCTCCTAGCATGGGGGCTATATAAGTCTTCATTTTCTTAGGGACATGATGATCCTTGATCAATTTAGCAGCCATGCTAGATTCTCTAGTGTACCTATTCTCTAGGCTCTTCAAATTTATCTCAGTAGCCATAGGATAGTAGACATTAAAAGCTTTCATAAAAGTATTTTGGTCTAGGGTGAGTAAGGGCTTTCCATCGTCCCTCTTAATGGTTTTGATTAAAGGGTCATATCTACTAGCCAATTCTAGTATGAAATCAACGTCAACAAAGACATTGGCAACTAGCAACCTGGCTAACCCACAAGTCCAAGGGTTTGAGATAGGCATGGATACATCACTATTATTAAATAAATAATTGAAAAGTGAATACCCTAATGACCTTGGAATTTTTGCATCCCTAACATAAGCCATATCAATAATTAAAACCTCTGCACTAACCTTTACATTGTGGTTTGAACCTAGAAGAAAAGTGAGGAGTTCATTTGAGTAGTTTCTTTTTCCCTTTGACTCATCTTCGACATCTTCTCTTCTCCCACAAGTAGAGGCCATACTCTGTGCTTGACTCATAATTCCTTTCTATCGTGTTCTCAACCCTTATTCACCAATATTGAAACAAAACTACTGAAAACCCTCACCACCAAACTGTGAATTCTCTGAAAATTGTAGCTCTGAACTCTAGAACACTGTCAATTATAATCTTTACTAAATTTTGAATCAGGCAACCACCTTTTGAATCACTTGTACCTGAAAATCTTAATCTTTCTTAGAAAACACTAAATCTCTGTAAACTCTTCGCTCTAAGAAAATAGAAACTTGGTAAAAATGAAATGACAACAGACATGTATACATATAACTGTTAATTGAATACATATTGTCACTTCTAGCTGGTAATTCAATCACTTCACCATTAGCTTCACATACTATGACATCAATTTCTGATTTTAGTCATGGCATTCAAACTATCAAATAATAAATTTCTCATTTTATTTTTTTATTTAAAAACCTTATAAAATTCAAAATCAAATCAAAATCAAATCTGATTGGCTGCATTAACTCATACTACGGCTACTTTCCCATATGTCATAATCTCTTTACTCTGATTGGTTAACTATTAATAATGGCACCCCTGAGAAGTCTATTTTAACTCTAATTCACTTCTAGTGACTCAGCAAGTGAGTGATCTCCTTGTCACTTAATGAATTCACTAATTGGACTTCTTTTAAGAGACTTAGAGACCACTGTAGGATTAAAATTTTGAGCAATGGTAGGTGCGAAGTTTCTTGATATCTTAACTTAACCCTTCATCTTACGAAGACACCACGACAAAGCATTCTCTTTACTGTTCTTTTACCTCAGGTTTCATCTGGAGACTCAGCGACTGTGAAATCTCTATGTCACTGGATAATTTTCTTAACTCATGTTCCATCAAGAGACCATGTGACTAATCACATTAGTCTCTTCATCACGTGATTAATTTACCTATATAATGTGCATCAGGAGATAACACAACTACCATTGATTTCATTTTGTCTCTTAATCCAACGGTTGTTGTGAAGTCTCTTAATCCTTAATACAAATCCTAATACTTCATGAGACCTAGCGACAAAAAGAAATGTGTCATATTTTTCCCTCTTTGTCTCTTAATCTCTTGATTCCTTTTGAATTTTCAACCTTGTCAAGCGACCATGTGACTATCGTTGATTTTACCTTCATCTGATGGTTGTCACCTAATCTATTAATTTTAACTTAACTCTCTTTTGATCATGTGACTTTGTGACAACACCTTTACTTAAACTCATATCTAACCTTTATTTTATCCAGAGACCTGGTGACCATTTAATCTCCATGTTGCTTGATAATTTCTGAACCACGGTTATAATCAAGAGACTTCCCGAATATCATTAGATTAACTTTTTGATCCACGGTTGTTGCGTAATCTCAAATTATTTTGATTAACTCACTTTTGATCATGAGACTAGGTGACAACACTGTTTGCTTTAACTCGTGAACTCAACTCATAACCACTGGTTATATTAATAGATTACATGACTGAGAAAACTCAAAGTTGCCACATGATATAACTAACTCTGCTTTCATCAAGAGACAAAGAGACTATCATTGGATTATTTATGAGATCAATGGTTTGCATTAAGTCTCATAACCTTTTCAATATATTCTTTTTTATCATGAGACCACGTGACCAAAGCTTTCCGCTAAGTCTCAAGACCATAAAGAATATTCATTTCTTCAAACAAGACTTAGTGACTAGGAAATAAACACATGCAAATAATCTCAGACTTAAGTCATAAATAATTAATATATAAATAGAACCACTTTGGAAAATTTAGGGCTTTTCTACAATTTTGAACCAAATTTACTCCAAGGCTTAGGGTTTTTGACATTTTGATCTAGGTTTTGGGCAAAAACACCATTTGTAGAAATATGTAAATGGTTTCAAACATGAATCTTTACCTTCTGGGCATAAGAATGACAGGGAGTTTAAGAATTTTCATGGTAAAATCTAAAACAAGAAATACAAGCAACAGACCTAACTAGCCATTTAAGATGAAAGAAACTCTTCCACAACCGACAACATTTCTGTAACCATTGTAACTGTATATGATGTGAAAAATTATATGTTGAGCATTAGTACATGTGAAGCAATAGTACATGCTGAGAATCAGTACATGTCAGGCAACACTACATGCCGAGCAACTTATCTTTAATGTATTTTCACTTTATAAAGCTCCTAATGCCCTATTTGGATATCTAGAGGCTTACAAACTACCTCTTCAACACAAAATTAACCTAAAAACATGCATCTAAGAAAATAGGGTGTTTATTTATCAATTTGACCCATTTTTTCCCTTAGTCATCATAAGAGTCAATAAACAAACACCTTACAAACCAACTTAAACAAATCTAAAATATTCCTAAGGGCTTTTAAACCTAGGTGCTCCTACCCCAAGTTTTCTCTCAGTACCTGCAGTCTTTGGCAAGGTGACCTATATTGTGACAATGGAAACATGTCATTCCCAGGTTTCTCCAAGTTCTCCTATTATTTCTTCCATGAAGTAACATATAATTTTTTGCTATGTTTCCATACCTTCAACATACTAAACATGATATCCTTGTATTGTAGTCCCATGGTATAGACACATTCTATCATTTACTATGCACGTTCTGTTAGTTCAGTGCCCATTTGTCATTTCTCCTTGGTGATCTTCATTCTTTAGGTTTGTGACCACATTTGTTTCAAGTACTATAGTATCCATAAAACTTAGGCATTCTTGTGATGTTTAAAAATCTTGATCTACATTTAAATTATCAGTTCCCATACTAATTATAGTTAAATAAATATCCATCAAACTTAGGTGAGCTTGGTGACTTACCTCTTTTGCTTCTGCAGACATTTTTCATTAGTCCATATTTCCCATAGTGGTCACAACTAGGTTTATTTGTCTTCGATTGGGAAGAGGTGTCTTGATTATCAACTTGCTTAGATGATTGTCCTTTCTCATTAGTGCTCTCACTATTGAATCCCAATCTAGTTTTCTCACTAGGTTGTTTCTGACCTTTGATCTATGCATCCAATAATATTGTTCTTCATCACTTCTCTTTAGTATTTCATTGGATTATTTTTCAGATTTCCTTTCCCTAGCCAATCTTTCAACTTCACACTTTAGTGCTTGATTCTTAGATTCTTTCTCAGCTATTTTAGTTTTAGACTTTCTTTAATCTTCTTCACCTAATTTCAATGGATTTTCAACTACTCCCTCAGCATTAACTATCTCGATGATTCTTACTTTTTGTGCCTCTTTATCTTTCCTTTCTGAATTTAGTTTCTTGATGAGCTTCTTATTCTTTTCTAGCAGTTTTGCAATGATTGATTCAACTTCATCATTCAAACTATCATCTGATGATGTCTCAATATTATCAACATGTTCTTGAGTGGATTTAAGTTCACTACATAGTTGCTTCCTTCTCAAGGACTTTTCCAACTTTCTTTACAGATCTTCAATCACCTCTTGTTCATTTTCTAGTTCAAACATAAGACTATCAATCTTCTTATATTGCTTGTAAATTTCCATAGCCATGATCTTTCCTCTTAGGTGGTTAAACCTTTTTTATCAAGAGACTAGCTCTGATACCAATTCTTAGTATATTTGAAATAATTTAATAAAGTTATGTACTGAGAGGGGAGGGGTGAATTAATAGCCTTAAGACTTTTAACCATTCATTCTGATCTATTAACAAGTTGAATACAATGCATATAGTAAACATAAAGTGAATATTCCAAACCATAAAATATGAAACACATAACACATAGATTTTGGTCACGCAGAAATCCTTTGTTAGAGGAAAAAACTGCAGTGGAGATGACACCCATAGTCCTTCAATACTACAGTAAAAAGTTAGGTCGGTTAGAGCTACAAATTTAGATGCTTTTGATGGCTTACCCTATTACGAGTACTATACTCAGTTAAGAGTACAAAAGTCTTATTCAATATACCTTGTTAAAAGATTTTACAATCTTTAATCTAAGATATGTACCTAGTTAAAGGATTTACAAAATGTAAGGTCTATTAGGGCCTACCCACAAGTAGGATTTATAGTTTACTGATTACAAAAAAATTCAGTACAAAATGTTTGTTAAAGGTGCATCAATAAAATGTTGTCAAGATTCAATGTTTTTTATATCTCTGTTACCTTAATCTCCACTTGTTAGCTTAGTATCATAAGCTCTACTTCATAGTATCAACAATCTAAACAATGTCAACTCTCTCTCTCTCTCTCTCTCTCTCTCTCTCTCTCTCTCTCTCTCTCTCTCTCTCCNCTCTCTCTCTCTCTCTCTCTCTCTCTCTCTCTCTCTCTCTCTCTCTCTCTCTCTCTCTCTCTCTCTCTCTCTCTCTCTCTCTCTCTCTCTCTCTCTTTGTGCATGTTTTAGGGCCTACCCACAAGCAGGATTTGTAGTTTAGTAATTAAAAAAAATTCACTACAAATTGTTTGTTAAAGGTGCATCAATAAAATGTTGTCTAGACTCAGTGTTTTCTATATCTCTATTACCTTATTATGAACTTTTTAGCTTAGTATCATAAGCTCTACTTCATAGTATTAACAATCTAAATAATAACATCTCCCACAATAGCTTAGTATCATAAGCTCTACTGCATAGTATCAACAATCTAAATAATGTCATCTCTCTCTCTCTCTCTCTCTCTCAACATTCAAAACTGATGTCTTATAAAAATTTTAGGAGGTTAACTAGATCTAGGGGTTCAAGGATCAACGGTGGAGATTAAGTGGTTAAAATTAAGTTACATATATAATATTGTATGCCTTCTGAAACTTTATTGTTTGATTTTCCTCGTGATCCTATCCAATCATGTATTTCGAGTCCCAATGACTCAACTAATGTTTACCTTGAATTATATGCAATGCTTCCTAGTCGGTGTCCAAATCCTATGTACCTAATTTCAAATGAAATATTGGCTCTTGGAATGCTCGATAAATATGCTAGTTCTTACTTGGTTAACTCTGTACTCTCTTCTTGGTATTTGTGAGTGCTCGGTAAATCTCTTTGCATGAATTGATATATATAGCTCACTTGGTGCTTGATACCTCCTTGATACCTAAAAAATTCTAAGTGCTCGATGGTTGTCTCAATTGCCTTTGCTTAGTGTGTCTTCTTCATTGTATGACTTCCTTCTTTTAGTTTCTTTCACCAATATATGGCTTTGCAAAAAACTAATGATGAAAATATCTCTTTAAGAGTAACAGGTATAACTATACTTTGGTAATTACTGGAAGTAGTAGTCCTCAAACCGACTGAGGATTACATTTTATAAAGACTCCTTGATGTTATTGAAGATATTATTGAATTTTCATTTAATTTATTTTTCTCTAACATTTGGTGCCATAGCTTATATGTGATTTTGTGGCATATAAAATAATCTAGTCTTAGAGGGTGTTTGGCAGTAATGATATGATTCTTATATAAACACAGACAAAGATGGTTAATCAGTAGCCTTGCCTAGTTGTTGTTAGACTTAAGGAAACACACACCTCAGAGGGGAGGGGGTGAATTAGTTTTGTCCCAATATCATCAACCTTTAAAAAAATTATAATATTTAATCTAAGATATGAATGATAAACATGAAAGAAAGATCATAACACAATAATCCACACATAACACCAAGATTTTTTCCGTAGAAACCCTGTTATGGGAAAACCCACAAGGTGAATGTACTTGGTTAAAATCACTATACAATATTAGGATTTTTGGAAATGGGAATGCCCATGCATTCAAGCACATTACCTAGAGCTCACTGCTCAAATACAACAAGGATCTCAATCCCAAGTAAGGTGAACTGCTTTACAACAATCTCTAGTCACAATTCATAGAGGATATACTATGCAAACTCATGAACTGACAAACAACATCTCTAATATTCCAAAATAGAGCCAATGAAGTGCAATAACATCTACCTCAACTAGAGATTCCATTCATACCTCTTTTCTCAGAATCTATACTCTGTCCCTTCAACACATGCACTCACACAATACCAACTTACACACATGTTAGCACTTGCAAATTTTTTGCTAAATTTCCATGGCCCTGTAATTGTTTCTCTATCTCTGGTCTGAAACAATAAAACTCTATGAGAAATCTATAAGAAATAATGAAAATCCTACTTGTATCTTGCTAAGTCCCAAGCCCCAAGCCCTAATTTCAAATTTTCTATCTTTTCTGATAAAAAAAAACCCTAACCCCTTTGTCGCAAGCTATTTTTCTTCATTACTTTTCAAGCCACTTAAGTAAAGAAAATCCCATGTGCACTTTAATATCCTTGCCTAGTCATCTAATCTCCCATTCAAGGCTGAATATTCCTTTTCTTCTAGTGACTTTGCCCAGGCTTTAGTATCTTAATCTATGAATCAAATGGTATATTCTCTTTTCCTTTTTAGATTTCAAGCAAGCATTCCATCTTGATTTAATTATGTGGCTCGTGTTTAATCTCATAATAAACTCAACATTATGTAATTTATCTGGTGAGTTGGAGATAACAAGGAATCTACTGATTAGAGTTAAATGTAGGTTAAAGCCTGGTTAAGGGTCAAGAACAAAGACAGATTAAGGTGCATACATTTTAAGTTTGATCCAACGGTTGGCTTAATGAATTAATACAAAGATGACCAAGATCTAATGATCAAGACATTAAGCCATTGTGACATCTTTCCTCCATGTGACATCATTATTTTCCAACTAGAGAAAGGTGGTAAAGGCATCACAAGTTTTATATGATCTAACAGTCAACTTATAGGCTTAAAGGGAAAGTTCTCGATATCTAACCATCAAGCCATTAATCCTATCTGAAACATGTCCACGGTGGGTCTAGTACAACACCAAGAAAATGAAGTTAAAGTTTAGACAAATTACATAAGATTCTATGGTTGACTTAATGACTTAATAAGAAAGATGAAGTTTTTTAGTGATGAAGGAATTAAGCTATGGTGACATGTGGCATTTTGTTGCATCATGATTATGGGGTTGGAGAAACAAGAAGATAAAGAGTAGATAAGTTTGAAAGGATTGTACGGTAAGCATAAAGGCTTAAGGTGAATTTGATTGACATCTAATGTTTAAGCCAGCAAGCCTGCACAACGCATGTTGAATTAGATATGAAAGCCAGGGTAACCTAAAAAGAAATCAATGGCTCTATTTTAAAGTCTAAAAATTTTCAAATATGGATCGTCAATGGAGATTTTTGTGCCAAGACTAGCCCTTTCAACCACTTTTCAAATATTTAAATAATTCCAATAAGGTTTTCAAAGTGGTGGTTAGTATCATTTTGCTACAGAGCAATAAATAAGTAAATCTAATCTGAGCGGTGGTTCGTATCATTTTTTCTTTTTATAGATGTTGGAAGCAAAATGGAAGAAAGATAGGTGTTAGTGAACACATTTATTACAAAAATTATCTTGTTAGGGTTTCTATTATCTTGTGAAAAAATATTTAACCCTTGGGTTTATCCTTCTCTATTCTTCTCCATAAATGAGGAGTGGTCTCAGAGCAATAATTGACAAAATTTAATCTTTGTGGTTTTCCTTATACACCTGTTGGATGTTGAGAGCATGAATGTTTGGCGGCTTTGAATTCACTTAAATAGACAAGGTTACTTTAGGGACCTGGACAATTTATTAATCAAATTTTATTCTTGTCTCTACTCTTTCGTATTAATTACTAGTCTTTTCTAATAATTGTAGAGGCCGAGATCAAATTTTATTATTGAGGAGTTTAACTTTTTGATATTTTATAGATCTGAAAAGAAAAGACTTTTCCTAAGATATTTAATGCAGACAAGACATTCCATTCATTTTCCTTTTGCAGGGTATGTTCTCCAAGAATGGATGGTGGCTTGATCTGATTCTTTTTAGTAGAATGTTTCAAAGGAATGTTTTATGATGTATGAAAAATCTACTAGGTTATTATAATAAATTTTATATTCTCTATCATATCATGTTTTAATTGAGTTAAGCCCTCACCCTAAATGATCTGAAGCTTGTTGCAGTCCTTGGCTTATAAAAGGACTTCCAAGATCATTTATTAAGGGTAGCTGGGAAATTTGGGGGAAGTAGCATAATGTATAAAACCTTTTACTACTTTCCAGTTGAGAATAGAAAATGTATACCTAGAGATTATTATCATAGAAGCAAAAATTTGCAAGTCTTTTGCACTTATTGAAATGGTATATGATTTTAAATAGATTGGAATTGAAACTGGTCTCTTTGTACTTGATACAGTATTTCTAATTCAAGTCTCTCCTTTTTTCTTGCCTCTTGAGTTCTAAATATTTTGGTTTAGTGCATAATATTTATTTATGTATATATTTTTACTCCATAATTATGATCAAGAATCAAATTAAAATTTTCTTTGGATAAGACATAGACTCTTTAGGTTTGTCTATATAAGGATTATTGAAAAGTGTATAATATAAAGTTATATGTATTTATGGTTTTGAGTCCTTGACAATATTTAGTTTCTCTGTCCTATATCTGAACTAGAATTATTTCCTAATGGATATAGCACTAATCAATAACTATTATCTTCTTCTTTGATACATATGTGAATAGTTCTTTCTATACTCTTCCCCATCAAAACATTAAACCAATTTTTCAATCCCCTTAAGTTTTGTGGTTATTGGTTGTAGTCCTACATGGTAGAGAAGAGTCACTAAGTGAGTTGTTATAATTTCATACTTTCTTGCCATTAATATGTTGTAACCATCCAGAGTTATAGTGAGTTGTGAAAGTTAAATCTCTATCTAGATTAGGTTCATCCTACCTTGGTTTTGTAGTGCCAAAAGAGTAGAGGACAATATTTACATATAGTTGGTCTAGTTACCTTGCAGAGCTCTCATATAGGTAATTAACCATTCCTAATATTAGTATCAGGGTATATTGGGTTCTTTTACAACATAAACATTTTCAAACACCAAAAAAATGGTGACTCTTCTGGGGAGAATTGACTTTTAAACAATAGAGTTAGTCTTCTTTAGCCAGTTTGCATTATTCATATTAGGTTGTGTTGTATTTTCCCAACTTTTTTTGGTTGGTGACTCAAAAGAAATCTGTACAATCAGTGCTGAGTAATACTCAATATTTATACATATTTTCTAAATATGAATAGTAGATATAGAGTAAGATAGTGTCCTGAAGTTAATTTGGAAGGTGAATTCCAACTACTTCTAGGACTAAATAGTTTTGGAGAGAAAAAGAAGAACAAAGATAATACAGATAATCCATCTCTAAGAAGATAAGAGGATAATACTAGGAGATAAGTTTCAACCCAATCTAGTCATGAGAAAAACAAATCAAAATATGAATAAGCTCCTCTCTTGGGTTTGGATACATATGGAAATATAAACACTCCTAGTGAAAGAGAGGGGAATGATACCACCAACTCGGATTCTGAGGTTCCCTCTAATGAACTTTCTGAAGAAGAAATAATTTTGAAGAGGCAGTTGGTCTTTCTTGAGAAAAATTATTAAGATAAAGAAAATAAGGAAATACAAGATCAAAAATGTTTTGATAGATTAAGAAGACGATCATTGAGACATCAAGAAACAAAAAATGTTGAAAGATCTAAAAGAGATAAAAATAAACCTATCACTCACCAAAGTATTGGTTCTCAAGTTTCTAAAGATAAAGGAAAGAAGAAGGTGACATGAAGTGAAACAGATGAACCCAAAAGTCACTAAGTTCTAATAGATCAAATGTCTAAGTTGGACATTGACCTTGAGAAATCCAAAAGGGAGAAGGAAACCACAGCCAAAATGCTGGAGAAAGAAGAAGCAGATGCTGATACTTTAGAGATGAAGAAGAAGATTGATTGCCTTAGGAAATCTTCTGGATTTTCCCATGTTGGTGCTAAAACTGGTACAACATCAAAAGCCAAGGTTTCTACCTTCCAAAATAGTGATAGATTCCAAAGGAGACCACTTCATGAAGAAATGTACAAGAAATTTTCTTTTATTGGTATTCCTAGTTTTCCCAATACAATACCAAATGAGATCATAGATGACCTTAAGAAAATTTGTTGAGATCATAGATGACCTTAAGAAAATTTGTTGAGATCATAGATGACCTTAACATTAATCATGAAGATGTCTTGATGAAATTTTTTTTCCAATCCTTAGTTGAAGATTATAGGGAATAGTTTAGAGGGTTATCTCATGGTTTTGTGGGACATATGGATGAATTGATAGATTTATTTAAAGAAAAATATGGTGATAAGACAAATGAGGGATTCTTGTTGAATTAATTTAAAAATATAAAGAAAAAATCAAATGAGGAAGTTTTTGAATTCAATACAAGATTCCAAAGAGCTATGAATAAGATTTTTCAGAAGATGAGACTTGATGAAAATGTATGTCTTGCTACATATTTAAATTCTTTTGATTCTAAAATGGGATATTATCTCCGAGACAAGAATCCAAGAAGCCTTACTGAAGCCTATAAGACAGTTGTTAATATAGAAATGAATAGAAATGTATTCAAAAAAATGGCTAGAAGGGATGATGGACAGTTTATTAGAAGCAATCAAATGGAACCAGAATACAAAGATTATAAATCTCCATAGAATAGTAGGCCATCCCATAAATATTTTTAGTCAGCAGCCAAAAATGCAAACCTACCCATATGGTATCCAATTTAAAGATGGTAAACCTATTATCCCACAAATAAAGGACAAGCCTAATAATAGGACTCTTGATCCTTTGCATAAACATTGTGTTAATATGTGAAATGATGATTATTGGTGTGAATCTTGTGAAGCCTCACATTATCCTAATTTTTGTGTTGTTTCTCTAGATAGGAATGAAAATGAGGAACAAGTAGAGGCAGAAGGTAAGTTGTGTGATTATAAAGGTTTTTCTATGAGTCATTCTTATATATGTCCTGCTATATATTTTGATAATGAAATTGAGAACCATGATAGGTATGGTTCACAAGGTAGAGTAGAAGTATATCATCAACAAGTTTTGTCTGATATTGAAGAAGAAAAGGTTGATAATATAAGATATTATTATTAAAACAGTTAGGAATCTACAATAGTGAGAAAACCTTCTAATGAGGAAAGAGAAAGAATTATCACTGATCTGGTTACTAAAGAAAGAAGTAATTATAACTTAAGGAATAGAGTAGTTGGTGATGCAGGTAGCTAGCCATCTGGCATCTTTATTAAAGAAAACAAAGCACATGCCAAGCAAACATAAAAGAGGGAAAGATCGTTTGAGAATGTAAGTAAGGTAAAAGTTAAAAGTATAAACAAATAAAGTGGTCCAAACATTTTGTCTAAGGTAAAGGTTAAAAAACTAGAGATAATTTGTTCTCCCCCTAAAATGGAAAATAAAGAATTAAAGGAAAAAGAATAATCAACTTTGACAATTCAAATTGAGGATAGTAATCTTAGTCTTGAAAAATAAAATTATTCTGATGTAAAATACACCCCTATTGATATGGGGAAAGTATTATCACAAATGAGTATTGAAGTTCCATTTTTAGAAATGATGAGAATCAAGGAACATAAGGAGAATGTCCTCACAATTCTAGATGGTGTTTCTTCAATATGATTCCAAAAACCAAAAGGTGTTGAAAAGATGAAAAATGTACAAGATAAGCTAGAAAGAAAGGGAAAAGAGTCTGAAGGAATGATTTTAGAAATCCCTCAAATTTATTTTAATACAAATCATGTAAAAACTTACTTGGGAGTTGTTGATCCCTTTTTCTTAACTTTGGTTATTAATGGTAAGATGCTAAAAAAATGTATAATAGATTCTAGAGCATCTAACATTGTTATGCCTATAGATATAATGAAGTCAATGGGATTACAAGTTGACACTCCTTGTGGAAGATGTCAGGTAATGGAATCCAAATAAATCCCTTTCATTGGTACTATTAAGGATTTGCCTTATAGGTTAGCAATATGTCCTGACAAAATACTAACAATGAGTGTCTTGGTTGTTGATATTCCACCTCATAATGTCATGTTGCTATCAAGAAAATGGAGTGCTTCAATGGGTGTAAGTATCCAATGTGATTTATCTTTTCTACTTTCAATATTGTTGGTGATAATGTCAAGGTGTCCTGGGAAAGTAGGACTCCTCATATAATTGAAATAAATAAAGATAATGACATGAATTGTTTTGTTGACACTGATATTGGATCTTTTCAAGTTCAAGATAATAGAGCTGAAGAAGGAAATCAACCTATGTTGTTACCTAATGATAAGAAAAATTTGGTGGATGAGTTTAATTTGTGGACCATGTACATAGATGGAGAAATTTCTAAGGAAGGAGCTGGTGGAGGAATTCTATTGATAGTTCCACTTGGTAAGACCTACAAGTTTTCTTTTACATGCACAAATAATGTAGTAGAATATGGAGCTTTGTTAATAGGTCTGAGAATAGCCTTAAAACATAAGATAAGAAGTCTTAGAGTAATTCAAGACTTAGAATTTATTATATCTTAGATTAAATTTAAATATGTTTCAAAAAATTAGAGACTTAAGCAGTATAGGATTGCTGTTTGGGATGAATTAGAGAACTTTGATGCATATAGTATTGATTGGGTAGATAGAAGTTAGAAAAAAATGATAGACTTATTAGCAAATATTTCCATAAGAACCGAGGCTATTAAATTTGAAGAAATTTATAAAATAGAAATTCAATCTAGGCCTTCAATACCAGACAACATAGAAAATTGGCAAGTCTTGGAAGATGACTTAGATATTTTGAGATTTTTGAATTGTGAAGCAAGATTTTTTAACAAGGAAATGAATTTTAGTAGATGTATTGAAACCTTTGATAATAAGGATAATATTTTTGGTAAAGAGGTGCTTCAATTGAAATTAAATAGAGTTCCCAAGGGGATAATTATTCTTGAAAATGCTTTTGATAATAAAGACAAGTATTTTTCTTCAAATAAAGTAGGAAAACTTGAATAGTTCGATGAAGTGAACATAGGAACAATTGACAGTCCTAAGAAGGTGTATATTGGTAAAATTTGTCTCCTAAAATTAGTAATTTATTAATTGATCTCCTTAGAAATTATAGCCATGTCTTTCCATGGTCCTATGATGATTTAAAATCCTATAGAGAAGATTTGTTCCAACATGAGATTCCTTTAAAGGAAGGCACTAAGCCTTTTAGACAAAAATTGAGACCTGTCAATCCTGCCCTAACACCTAAGATGCTGGAAGAATTAAGAAAGATGAAAAATGAAGGGATTATTAAAACCATCATACATTCTACATGGGTATCTAACTTGGCACCAGTGAGAAAGAAAAATATAGATATTAGACTTTGTGTAGATTTTTGAAATTTAAATGTAAATTCATTAAGGGATAATTATGGTTTGCCAAATATGGAAGCCATGTTACAAATAGTGAATGGGTTTGAATTAATGTCTATGATGGATGGTTTTTTGGGATATAATTAGGTTATGGTTAAGGAATCTGAACAAAATAAGATTGCATTCACTACACCATGGGGTACTTATGTTTATGTGAGAATGCATTTTGGCTTGATAAATGTTGGGGAAGATTTTTAGAGGGCCACAAATGTGGAATTTGCAGATTCCATCAATAAAATTTTAGTTGTTTATCCAGATTATTTGACAAAATTTTCAGCGAAAGAAGATCAACACTATGATCATCTTGAAAAGATTTTTGTTATAGCTTTGGAATAGAGAGTTTCTTTCAATCCAAAGAAGTGTGCTTTTGGAGTTATAAAGGGAAAGCTCCTAGGACATATTGTATCCAAAGATTGAGTGAGAATTGACCTTGAAATGGTTACTATAATTGATGAAATCTCCCAACCAAAGAATGTCAAAGGCATTCAATCTTTCTTTGGACAAGTAAATTTTCTAAGGATATTTGTTACAAATTTTGCATAAATTAGTCTCCTTATTTCAAAGATGATGAAGAAAGGATCCAAGGTGGAATGGAGTGAAGAAGCATCTGAATCATTCTCAAATATCAAACAAGCTATTAAAGATGCCCCGGTTTTAAAAGCCCCTGATTATAGTAAGCCACTTCAAATTTTCACCTTTGCTTCATATAATATTGTTGTTGCAGTATTTTTGTAGAAGAATTGAGAAGGCTTTGAACAACCTATATATTTTTTTAGTAAGTATTTATAGGTAGCATAATTAAAGTATGATATCATCAAAAAACAAGCATATGCTTTGGTTAACGATGTCAAAGTTTTTAGATTCTATTTGGTAGGAGCAATTATTGTTGCTTATGTGCCAAGTGTTGTTGTGAAAGACATTCTAGTTTAGAAATAAGTTTTAGGAAGGAGGTGCAGATGGATAAATAAAATCAAAGAGTTCAATATCGATATCTAGATCAAAAAAATGGTCAGAGGCCTAGGACTTACAAAATTAATGGCTCAGAGCAATTTAGGTGAAAATCAGGTTATAAACATATTAAAAGAAGAACAAATGCCTTATATTGGTGATATGGATTGTTGTGAATGGTATAAAGATATTATTCAATATTCAGAGAAAATGATATTACCTCCTGAAATGGATGAAAATAGAAAAAGAACATTTAATTTGCATGCCCTTAAGTATGCAATCATTCAATGTGAGTTATGGTGGAGGAGCAATGAAGGAATATTTCTCAAGTGTGTAGACTATGATAAATCCAAAAAATTGTTGGAACAAATGCATAATGGTGCATGTGGAGGTCATTATATGGCTAAGAATACTGCACATTAGATTATGAGGTCTAGTTTTTGGTGGCCTACTATTTTCAAGGATGCCCATAAATATATCAAAAAATGTACTGCTTGCCTGAGATTTGTAGGTAAGCTTAAATTTAGTGGGAATTTACCTTTGAGGCCTAGTGTAGATGATGCACCTTTTCAAGAGTGGGGAAAGGATTTCATTGGAGATATTCCAAAAAAATCTAGTGGAGGTCATTCATGGACTTTGGTAGCAACTGATTACTTTACTACATGGATTGAAGCAATTCCCACCAAAAAGGCTACTACTAAAGTTGTTATTGATTTTATGCTACAAAATATTCTCACTAGGTTTGGGTGTCCTCAAACTATCATGGTAGATAATGTTAGTAATAACTGAGAGGGGGGCCGAATCAGTGGCCTCAAAAATTTATCCTTTTAAACTTCAATCCACCAATTAATACACCTTAGATTATTAAGTCCCTACAAGATGTATGCCTTTGAAATACTTGAAATAAATAACTGTCTGTCATTTTACCTTGTCTTTCCTTCTTCTCCTTGATAACTGATAAATAGTAAAATATATTTACTGATACTTAGTAAATATGCAGAGTATACCAGTCAATCCATAAATGCATATGTGAAATGTAAAACAATAAAGTAATAAACCATACACACATAACACAAGGATTTTAACATGGAAACCCTATTAAGGGAAAAACCACTGGGACCGGTACCCCAAATTTTCACTCTTCTGAAGTGAGCCCTGTTAGGAGCCAACCCTATTAAAGGTTACAAAAACACGGTTAAGTGCGACCTTGTTAGAGGATTTTTATAAATAGATTGTCACTTAGTATCTGGCATCTATGCTACCATCCTTAAATCAGTCTCTAGACTGTCAATAGGCTTTATGCTAATCTTACTACCATCCTTGAATCACCCTCCTTCTTAGACTTTCAATAGGATTTAGGTAAGATTGATGCTACTATCATGAGTCAACCTTCTGGTAATCTGTTAGGATATACCTCAATTAAAAAAGATTGTTAAGTCCTACTCTGTTAAGAGACTTATTGCTTCAATGGTTAAACTAAAACACAGTGACCTGTTTCTAATGTAACTTTGAATTGTAGATATTTAGATCTATTTATGTACAATACCTTTCTGATCAATGTATCAATTCCATTCCTTTATTATTCATTCTTTCTGCTCTGTGATGTTGTGCTTCATTGTGTGTTAGTGTCTGCAGAATTTTTTAGCTCTCCCTTAGCTTGATTGATCAGGACTGCATGAAGTTTAACCTTCATCAGTTTCTCTTCAGAATCTTCTCTCAATTAAATCCCCTATGTATTTGAGTGCATAGGGAAATGAATTATTCTTGTCTCTTATATAGACATGATATTCCTTAATTCTTGGTTCTTGATTCTTGATTCTTGGCGTGAAAAACAATCCAGCCAAATTGATTTAAAGCTTTAACTCCTGATTTATCTTGTAGTTATCTTCTTGCCAGTTGTATAAATCATCTTTAAATCACTTACTTAACTGTGGTCAAATAAAACAAATAAAACAACCAGTTAAGTCTATCCTTAAGCTCTGCCAGCTAGATATTTGTCATTTTCTAATCTCTCTATTCTGTCAGTCAATTCTACAGTTTGTCACTGGTGACAACTGCCAGTTCTGTCAGTACAACTTCAGTTAGCTTTAGGATCTCTATCCATCAGGAATCATTGGATCTTTTTCATCAGGAAACACTATTTTTAGCTCATCGGGCATCACTGTGACTTTATCTCTGTCTTTACCGAAGGTGTGCACTCCGCTGGTGTAGTCTGTCACTTGGTGAATACTTGACTTTTATGCATTGTTGAAAGCATAACCTCTGTTCCATTGATTCTTTGAAGTATTTGGCATTATTTATATGACCATATAGATGATATCAAGTTGACAGCAATGAAAATACAAACCATTAACTAATTTAATGTCTTGCATCATCTTCAACTTAACATTATCAAACATTCAATCAGTTACATGTCATTAATCTCTCCCTTTGGCATTGATGGAAACCTACTATATTATCAAACTATACTATTTCTAATACAATATGAAATACAATTGTTGAGATTCATCAAATTACCAAACAGTTTTTTTTGATAACTGATAAAAATGTCTGACCGTCGGTAAGCTCTTGTGTTAGCTTAGATTTGATTCTTGCAACTTTCTTTTCTTCTTCTGATGTGTTGTATCCTCTATTTGTGTCAATTTTTTTCTCTCTTCTTCTTTGATGTCTCTGTCTTGAATTTACAACTTTTATACAAATGCTCTCCCTAAGGATATGATCTCTCCCTGTTTGGAGTAATCTGATAATGAATAGTTTTTTATGATAATATGGATACATTCTCTCCCTGTGACAACAATGCCAAAAAACTATTTTCAGAGATATCTAACATTTTGTCAAGTGATTTCTTCTATCCATAATATATTCCTTGAATTTCCCTTATCCATCATCAATATAACAATATGCTCTTGTGCTTGGTTCTGATATATACCTTTCTGTATATAGATGTAACTTTGAAGTTCATGTTTGCTTGCATCAATCATGAATGATATTCTGATAATATATGGCTGATGCAGCCTTCCATCCTTTTACTAACTGATATACATGGGTTTGACCCCTAGTCTTTTTCTCAGTTACTCAAATGTATCCTTGGGCAGTGGCTTGGTGACCATATTAGCCAATTGTTATTTTGATTGTACATATTCAAGTATCACCTCTTTTTCTTGAACTTGTTCTCTTAAGTAATGATACTTGATGGCAATATGTTTAGTCTTTGCATGCATGACTGGATTCTTGGAAATATTTATTGCACTTGTGTTATCACAATAGATAACTACTAGTCCTATGATCTTCATATGCATACCTTCTAGCAACTGTTTGATCCATGCAATATTTGAGCAGTTTGCAGCAGCAGCAACATATTCTGCTTCTATAGTAGACTGAGAGATTCATCCTTACTTATTGCTAATCCATGTGACAAGTCTATCACCCATAAAGAATTCTCCTCCAGTTGTGCTCTTCTGTTCATCAATATTTCCAGCCCAATCAGCGTCGGTAAACACTTTCAATTTAAATTTTCCTTCTCTTCTATACCATAAGCTAAATTCCTCAATATTATTTAGATATATCAGAATTATTTTTACAATAGTTATATGTGATTCCCTGGGGTTAGTAGAAAATCTAGCAACAATTCCTATTGCATGTGCAATATCTGGTCTAGTGTGTACAACATACATGAGTTTTCCTATCATTGATCTGTATAGGGTTTGATTTACCTCTATTGTCTTGTCTTCTTTTGTCAATTTGCATCCAGTAGCCATCGATATTCCAACAGGTTTGGAATCTTCCATCTTGAGTATTTTCAGAACTTCTTTGATGTATTTGGATTGTGTAATGAAAATACCTTCACTTTTTTGAATGATCTGTAGACCAAGAAAGAACTTGATCTCTCCAAACATAGACATCTCAAATTCTTTTCTCATCTCATCAGCAAATGATTTTCATAGCATATCATTGCCTCCAAATATGATGTCATCAACAAATATTTCAGCAATCAAAGTGTTAGCATTAGTATCTTCTTTCAAATAAAGATTACTGTTCTCACTAGTCCTCATGAATCCAATACTTATTAGATAGGAATGAAGTCATTCATACTAGGCTTTGGGATCTTGTTTCAATCCATACAAGGCTTTGTGAAGTCTACATACCATGTTCCTCTTGCCTAGATCCACAAACCCTTCTGGTTGCTCAATGTATACCTCTTCTTCAAGTATTCCATTTAGGAACACTGACTTGCCGTCTATTTGATATACCTTGAATCCTTTGTATGCAACATAAGCAAGTAGTATTCTTACTCCTTCTAGAATAGCAATGGGTGCAAAGGTTTCTCCATAGTCTATTCCTTCCTCTTGTGCATACCCCTTGCATACTAGTCTTGCTTTTTTCCTTATGACTTATCCATTCTCATTCAGTTTGTTCCTGAATATCCATTTTGTACTGATGACATTTTTTTTATCTGGTCTTGGCACAAGTGACCATGTCTTGTTCTTTTCAATCTAATCAATCTCATCATTCCTAGCAATTATCCATTCTTCATTATCTAGTGCAGCATTGACATATTTTGGTTCAAACTCACAAATTAAGCAATTTGAGTTTAAAGACTTACTTCTTCTTCTTGTACCAACCTTCTTATCTCCTATGATCTGGTTCTCTGGATGGTTCCTTCTTAAATATCTTGCAAGTACAGGTATAGCTCTTTGCATATTAGCTTGATCTTCATTACCTTGCACATTATCTTGATCATTATCCTGACTGTCGGTAAAAACATTCTGACCGTTGGTTGCAACATTCTATTGTTCTAGATTTAAGCACTGTTGCTCAGGTAGAGTGATGGGTTCTTCATAGTATACAAATTTGTTGTAGTCTTCTTGTTCTTTTGTGCTTTCCTGCTCATTCTTTTCTGCAAATTCATCAATCTTTATATTTTCACTTTCAACTATTTTGTTGGAAGCCTTGATTAGACATTTAAAAGCTTTGCTTTTGGTAGAATACCTAAGAAAAATACCTTCATCACTTTTGGCATCAAGCTTTCCATTTCTATCATCTTTTAAGACATAGCATTGACTTCCAAAGATTTTGAAATAACTTACATTGGGTGTTTTACCATACCATAGCTCATAAGGAGTCTTCTTTGAGTCCTTTCTTAATTGTACTCTGTTAAGTGTATAGACAGCAGTGCTAAAACCTTCCCTCCAGAAGATCTGGGTGATGTCCTTCTCTATCATCAGTGTTCTTGAACAATCAATTATTGATCGGTTCCTTCTCTGAACAATCTCATTTTGTTGTGGTGTTCTTGGTGTAGAAACCTGTCTTTTTATACAATGCTCATTACAAAAATTAGTGAATTCATCTGATATAAATTCTCCTCCTCTATCTGATCTCAAACATTTTAGATCCTTACCACTTTGTTTCTTTACCATATCTTTATACTAGTTAAACATCTTGAATGCTTTAGATTTTTCTTTTAGAAACATGACTGTCATCATTCTAGAGTAATCATCAACAAAGAGAATAAAATATCTATCTCCATAATAGCTGGTAGTACTCATAGGTCCCAATAAATCAGTATGGACTAATTCTAGAATATCATCAGATGTATGGGTTTTTCTTTTGAAACTAGACTTTGTCATTTTACCTTTTTGACAATTCTTGCACATGATGTTGTCTAGCTTTGTCATCGTCGATAAGCCTCTTACACTTCTTTTCCTACTTATTTTCATCACATTGTCAATATTCACATGACACAACCTTTTGTGCCATAGCCATATGTCTTCATTTCTAGTCATCAAGAAAGTGGGGTTAGTATCATTCAAATAGAATAAGTTACCTTTGGTCTATTCACAAGTACCAATCAGTTTTCCTGATTCATTGAAGATCTTTGCCTTCTTGTTCTCAAATGCTACTCTGTGACCTGAATTATTCAGTTGAGAAACACTCAATAGATTATAATTCAATCCTTTTTACCCAATAAGCATTTTCACATTTAATCAGGTTATTCAGCATTACTGTTCTTTTACCTTCAATTTGACAAGGTGAATCATTTCCCATTCTTATTGTACCACCTTTATAGTATTCAAAAGTATTAAACTTTTCTTTGTCACCAGTCATATGGTGAGTGCAGCCACTATCTATAATCCAGATATCATTCTTACTAATCTTAGATATGAGTGTAGTTTCTTCATGCCTTTCATCTTCATCTGAATCATCCTTCATAGCTACAAATACTATCTCAATATCATCATCCGGTTCAGTGTTAGTATCTTCTTCTTTGCAAGTAGGTAGATAGCTAGCCTTCTTGCCTTTATCCTTGTAATCTTAGGTATCACTTCTTTCTGATTGTCAGTAACCTCTGTAACCTTTGTTATCACTTATGTTAGATTTCTTCTCAAAAGATCTATTATCACTTCTATCATCTTTTCTTTCGTTAGGACATCTAGCAGCAAACTGTCCAATATCTTTACAATTAAAACATACAAGTGGTAACTTGCCTTTGTATTTACCTTTTCCTCTTAGCATTCTTCTTTCCATGAGTGCTTCAATTTCATCTAGATCTTCTTCCTCACTTTTTCTTTCACTATCTCTTCTAGATGAGTGTCTCTGACTAGATTTGTTTATTCTCATAGAAGACTTGAATGCAAACTCTAAACTTGGTAAGACACTATTATCAAAATTATTCATCTCAAATGAAATCAGTGTACCAATCACTATATTATTTTCTTCTACTCTCATTTCTTGAATAGCAGAGACTCTAATAGCATATATAGGCAATAGGATTCTTAGGATTTTACTTACCATTGTCTCCTCTTCAAGTGTACCTCCAACACCTCATATAGCATTGACTACTTCTTTTATTCTTGTGTTGTACTGTGTGATTTTTTCACCTTCTTTCTTTCTAAGATCATCAAAATTGCCTCTAATTCTTTTTGCCTTGGCTCTCAGAACATTTGCATCACCACCATGTACAAATTTCAACTTGTCCCACATTGTCTTATCATTTTTGAAATCTTTGACATCCTCAAATTCAACATCAAAGAGTGAGGTTGAAAGCTCTATAACCATGCAGTTGTGTTCATTCTTTACTCTCAATTGATCTACTATCAATGGTCCTCTAGGTAACACATATGCAGTATCTAAGTATTGATTAATATCATTGCCAATACCTGATAAGTGAATCTTTATTCTGCTTTTCCATGAAGAAAAGTTGTCCTTGTTCAACTTGGGCACATCTTGTATGTTCATCTTGTGATCTTTACTTAGATCTTAACACCTTCCTTCTAAGCACACAAGCTTTGATACCAATTGTTAGTAATAACTGAGAGGGGGGGGGGGGGGGAANATTGTTAGTAATAACTGAGAGGGGGGGGGGGGGTGAATCAGTGGCCTCAAAAATTTATCCTTTTAAACTTCAATCCACCAATTAATACACCTCATATTATTAAGTCCCTACAAGATGTATCCCTTTGAAATACTTGAAATAAATAACTATCTGTCGGTTTACCTTGTCTGCCCTTCTTCTCCTTGATAACTGATAAGTAGTAAAACATATTTACCAATACTCAGTAAATATGTAGAGTATACCAGTCAATCCATAAATGCATATGTGAAATGTAAAACAATAAATTAATAAACCATACACACATAACACAAGGATTTTAATGTGGAAACCCTGTTAATGGAAAAACCACTGGGACCGGTACCCCAAATTTTCACTCTTCTGAAGTGAGCCCTGTTAGGAGCCAACCCTATTAAAGGTTACAAACACATGGTTAAGTGTGATCTTGTTAGACAATTTTTATACATAGGTTGTCACTGAGTATCTGGCATCTATGCTACCATCCTTGAATCAGTCTCTAGACTGTCAATAGGCTTTATGCTAATATTACTACCATCCTTGAATCAACCTCCTTCTTAGACTATCAATAGGCTTTAGGTAAGACTGATGCTACTATCATGAGTCAACCTTCTAGTAATCTGTTAGGATATACCTCAATTACAAAAGACTGTTAATTCATGCTATGTTAAGAGACTTAATGCTTCAATGGTTAAACTGAAACACAATGACCTATTTCTAATGCAACTTTGAATTGCAGATATTTAGATCTATTTATGTACAATACATTTCTGATCAATGTATCAATTTCATTCCTTTTTTCTTGATTCTTTCTGCTCTGTGATAGTATGCTTCACTGTGTGTCGGTGTCTATAGAATTCTTTAGCTCTTTGTTAGCTTGACTGATCAGGACTGCATGAAGTTTAACCTTCATCAGTTTCTCTTCAACATCTTCTCTCAATTCACTCCCCCATGTATTTGAGTGCATATGGAAATTAATTATTCTTGTCTCTTATATAGACATGATATTACTTAATTCTTGGTTCTTGATTCTTTATTCTTGGCATGAAAAACAATCCAGCCAAATTGATTTACGGCTTTAACTCCTGATTTATCTTGTTGTTATCTTCTTGCCAGCTGTATAAATCATCTTTAAATCACTTAATTAACTTTGGTTGAATAAAAAAAATAAAACAACTAGTTAAGTCTATCCTTAATCTTTGCCAGCTAGATATTTTGTCATTTTCTGATCTCTTTGTTCTGTCGGTCAATTTTGCAATTCATCGCCAGTGACAACTGCCAGTTCTATCGGTGCAACTTCAATTAGCTTTGGGATCTCTATCTGTCGGGTATCATTGGATCTTTCTCATCAAGAAACACTAGTTTTAGCTCGTTAGGCATCACTGTGACTTTATCTCTTGTCTTTACCGATGGTGTGCACTCCGCCGGTGTAGTCTGTCACTTGGTGAATACTTGACTTTCATGCATTGTTGAAAGCATAACCTATGTTCCATTGATTCTTTGAAGTCTTTGGCATTATGTATATGACCATATAGATGATATCAAGTTGCCATAAATGAAAATACAAACCATTAACTAATTTAATGTCTTGCATCATCTTCAACTTAACATTATCAAACATTCAATCAGTTACATGTCATCAGATAATTCTATGTGTTTCACGTCTGTAGAGTTTAGTGATTTCTTCCAGCGGTATGGAATTCAAATTTACTATTCTTCCCCATATCACCCATAGGGAAATGGTCAAGCTCAATCAAGTAATAAAAGCCTTATAAATATTTTAAAAAGACTACTAGATAAGAAGAAAAAGGCTTGGGATTCAAAGTCGCAACAAGCTTTGTGGGCTGACAGAGTAACAATAAAAAAGCTATTGGTTGTGCACTTTTTGATTTAGTTTATGGTATACATGCAAGGTTGCCATAGAATAATTTATTACAAATGTACAAGTTTATCCTAAAATATGATGATGAACTAGATGATGAAATGAAGATCAAAATGGATGAATTGATACAGTTGGATGAATCAAGAAGGGAAGAACATGACATAAATCTTAGGTTGCAACTTCAATATAAGGATCTGTATGACAAAAGGATCATTCTAAGAAGTTTTGAAGATAATTATTTGGTCTTAATGTGGAATGCTAGATTGGAGGATAAAGGAAACCATGGGAAGTTTGATCCTATCTGGTTAGGACGATATATCAATGATAGTAAGTTGGGTTCTGATTCTTATATCTTGAAGGATTTGATTGGAAACTTTATGGAATTTCCTATTCATGGATAGTTCCTAAAGTTCTATTTCTCTTGAGTTTTCTTTTTGAATCCATGAGAAGTCATTTGTAAATATTTTTTATGTACATATTCCTTGGTTTTTCCTGTGTGTTGTATGTTAGTTTATTTTCCTTTAGGTGGTCTGCTCAACTCAGAGTTCTCAAATCTTGCTATGCTTAAAATACATACATCCCCAACTAGAACCAGTGTTAGCACTTGCAAATTTCCTACTAAACTTCCATGGCCCTGTAATTATTTCTCTATGAAATAATGAAAATGTTTCTTGTATCTTGCTAAGTCCCAAGCCCCAATTTCAAATTCTCTAGTTGTTGTGATAAAAAAAACCCTAACCCCTTTGTGGAAATTTCTATTTCTTTGTTACTTTTCAAGACACTTAAGTCAAGAAAATCCCATGTGCACTTTAGTATCCTTGCCTAGTCAAATAATCTCCCATCTAAGGCTGAATATTCCTTTTCTTCTAATTAATTTTCCTAGGCTTTAGTCTACTAATCTCTAAACTAAATGGTATATTATCTTTTCTTTCCAAGATTTCCCACAGGTGGTCCTTCTTAGTTTAATCCTATGACTTGCATTTAATCTTAGAATAAACTCAACATTAGGGAATTCATCTAGTGACTTGGAGATAATGAGAAATCTGTTGATCAAAGTTAAATGCAGGTTAAAGAATGGTTAAGGGTCAAGAACAAAGACAGATTAAAGTGCATACATTTTTAGTTTCATCTAATGGTTGGCTTAATGACTTAATTCAAAGATGATCAAGATCTAATGGTCAAGCCATTAAGCCATTGTGACATCTATCCTCCATGTGACATCATTAGGTTCTGGGTAAAGAAAGGTGGTAACGACACAACAAGTTTGATATGATCTAACAGTTAGCTTATAGGCCTAAAGGGAAAGTGCTTGAGATCTAACCATCAATCCATTAAGCCTATCCGAAATGTGTCCAAGTGGGTCTGGTGTAGTGCCAAGGTAATGAAGTTAAAGTTCAGACAAATTACGAAAGATCCTATGGTTGACTAAAGTACATAATAAGAAAGATGAAGGTTTTTAGTTATTTTAGGGCATTAAGCCATGGTGACATGTGGAATTTTGTGACATCATGATCATGGTGTTAGAGAAAGGAAAATATAAAGGGTGGATAACTTAGAAAATATGGTATGGTAAGCGTAAAGGCTTAAGGTGAAGTTTCTTGACCTCTAATGTTTAAGTCATCAAGCTTGCACGACGCGTGGCGGATCAGATATGAAAGCCCAGGCAACCTAAAAATAAATCAATGACTCTGTTTTAAAGTCTGAAAAAGTTCAAATCTAGATCATCGATGGAGATTTATGTGTCACGACTATCCATTTCAACCACTTTTCAAATATTTAAATAATTCCTCTAAGGTTTTCAAAGTGGTGGTCACTGTCATTTTTCTAAAAAGTAGTAAATAAGTAAATATGAACTTTTGGGGTCTTTTTCTATAGATGTTGGACACAATATGGAAGAAAGATAGGTCCTCCTGAGCACATTTATTATATAAATTATCTTTTTAGGGTTTATGTTAGCTTGTAAAACAATATTTAATCCTTGGGCTTATCGTGTTCCATTCTCTACCATAAATGAGGAGCATTCCAAGAGCATTAATTGACAAAATTTGATCTTTGTGGTTTTGCTTGTACACCTATTGGATGCTGAGAGCATGAATTTTGGGTGGCTTTGAATGCACTTGAACAAAGAATGTTACATTAGGGCCCTAAATAATTTATTAATCAAATTTGATTCTTGTCTCTACTCTTTCCCTTTAATGATTGGTCTTTTCTAAGAATTGTTGAGGCCAAGATCAGATTTTATTATTGAGAATTTGAACTTTTTGATATTTCGTAGATTTGAAGAGCTATGACTTTTCCTGAGATATTTAATGCAGACAAGACATTCCACTCTTTTTTCCTTTTGCAGGGTATGTTTTCTAAGGATGGATGGTGGGTAGATTTGATTCTTTTCAGCAAAATGTTTCAAAGGAATGTATTAGGATGTATGACAGAGCTTCTAAGTTATTATAATGAATTTTATATTCTCTTTCATATACTATTTTAATTGAGTTAATCCCTAACCCTAAATGATCTGAAGCTTGTTGCAGTATGTCTCTTATAAAAGGACTTCCAAGATAATTTAGTAAGGGTAGCTAGGAAATTTGGGGCAAGTAACATAAGGCATAAAACATTTTACTACTTTCCAGTTGAGTATAGCAGATGTATATCTAGAGAGTATTATCATAGAAGCATAAAGTTGTAAGTATTTTGCATTTATTGAAATGGTATATGATTTGAAATAGTTTGGAATTAAAACTGGTCTCTTTTTAGTTAATACAATATTTTTTATTCAAGTCTCTCCTTTTTTCTTGCCTCTTAAGTTTTGAATCTTCTAGTTCACTGCATAAGATTTCTTTATGTATATGTTTTTAGTCCATAGTTTTTATCAAGAATCAAATTTGAATTTTCTTTGGATAAGACATAGACTCTTTGGGTTTTTCTATATAAGGATTATTAAGAAGTGTATGATCTGAAGTTATATGATATAATGGTTTTTAGTCCTTGACAATAGTTAGTTTCTCTGTCCTGTATCTGAACTAGAATTATCGCCCAATGGTTAAAGAACTAATCATTAATTAGTATCTTCTACTTTGATACATATTTGAATAGGTTCTGCTATACTTTGCCCTATCAAAAGATCAAAATGATTTTCAGTCACTTTAAGTGTTGTAGTTGTTTGTTGTAGTTCTGCATGGTAGAGAAGAGTCACTGAGTGAGTGGTTATCATTAGGTGAAATCACAATAGTGTGTCCCATTTTTTGCGACGAAGTATTTCAGACTTTCTTAAAAAAAAAAATTGGTGACTTCGTGCAAATTGACTGATAGGCTTCATGCGAAGTACCCTATGTGGGGGACTTCGCACGAAGCCAAGACTTCACTCAAAGTATCCCACATAGGGTGCTTCACGTGAAGCCAGACTTCACATGAAGCCATTTTTTTCCAAAATTTGTATAAATTTCTGACTTCCCATTTCATTTTTACTTTTCACTTTTCAAGATTTTGTGACTAGGGGCTTAGAGAGAACTAGTGATGACCAGTATGATGTCAGCAATTTGTAAGCTTCTTTGACCTCTTGTGATTGTTACTAGTATCAAGTACACACATTTTTCTCATTTTTTACTGTAAAATGTATGTTTTATATTTGTTTTAAATAATATTTAGTTTGTAGAAATGTTAGAAAATGATAGTTGAATTTTAGAATATGTTAGAAAATTATAGTAGTATGTTAGAAAATCATAGTAAAATGTTAGAAAATATTAGAAAATATTAAAAAATCATAGTATATTTATGTTTGCAAATGTTATAAATTTGTAACTTAGTATACATTAGAAATATTAGCAAATTGTAACTTAGTATACATTAGAAAATATTAGAAAATTACATAACTTAGTATATATTAGAAAATTGTAAAGTTTAGTATACATTAGAAAATATTAGAAAATATTAGTAAACACTGGAAAATATTATAAAATTGTAACTTAGTAAAATAAGAAAATTTTAAATTTTAGTATACATTAGAAAATATTAGAAAATATTAGAAAATTATAACTTAGTTATAATTAGAAAACTGTAATTAGAATGTTAGCAAATGTTATAAAAAATTGTAACTTAGTACATGTTAGAAAATGATAGAATACCATAGTACAAAATGTTAGAAATTAAAAATATTTGTTTTTAAATTATTTTTAAAGGTAGTAAATTTATTAGGAATCTCTCTCTCTCTCTCTCTAAATTATTTACATGTATATGTTTTAAAACTTTATCTATGTATGTGTGTGTGCGTATATATATATA